>CAUYUJ010019170.1:1194788-1284631 GCA_963575745.1 Prorocentrum cordatum | reverse complement strand
TACTACCACTACCGCTACTACTACTACTACTACTACTACTACTACTACTACTACTACTACTACTACTACTACTACTACTACTACCACTACTACTACGATTCCTACGACCACGAGGAGGGGAACTGGGAGCTTAGGGAGAGGGGGGCCCCTATTAAAATTAAAGGCCCCTGCTATGAATTGACTCGCGAAAAGCAGGGAACGACCTGACGGTCACACGCTGCACGCGCATCCATTTCAACTTCAACCGAAATCCGAACTACACTGGCAAAACAACGCCCGTTTTGGGGGCAGTTGTACGACGCGCTCACGGCACAATTCAACAGGCGGAGCGCGACCAGAAACGCCACCACGAGGTATCATGTCGTCGCCAGGACCATCAAACAGCATCAGATCTGTACTTTCGATCGTTGCCTGGGTCTCCGCATCCGCGAAGATGCGGGGTGCGACGCGACAGTCGCGGCCTGAGTTGGCAGCGGCACGTGGGGGCAACGATCAACAACTGCAGCACCAAAGAGCCTTGGCCGACAAGCGCAATCACCAGGATGAGCCTGATACAGCGGCTTCGCAGCTGACGCGGGCACACCGAACGCGGACAGCGTGGCAGCATCCAAGGGCGCAGCGCCCAGGGAAGCCGGTGGCCCCTTTTGGGGGTGCACGTCCCGCGGCAAGGCGTGGAGGGGGAAGAGGGGGGGGGAGAAGGACGACGGGAGGAGAGGGGAGAGAGGGGGATGTAGGGAACGAACGGGGGGGAGGAGGATCAGGAGGTAGGGGGCGACAGCGACGACGACGACGTAGCCACGACGACGACGACGGCGACGACGACGACGACGACGACGACGGCGAAGGCGGCGGCGAGCGCACTCCATCGCGCGGGCGTCGCTGGTCTGCCTGCGGAAGTGGGCGATCGCCATCTTGCCGGTGCCCTCCCGGAGGAGGGTCCACGCGAAGAAAGACCAGGCCACGTCCAGCCTCTCGGGTCGGGCGAAACGGGGGGACAGCAAAGGGGGGGTTTGAGAATCAGCTCGCGTAGCTGATTTTTCCGGCGCCGCCCGGCGCCGGGAGGCGGCCATGCATCGAGGAATGGGCTCCTCAGTGAGGCCGAAACCAGCTGCATGCAGCAAATTTCGTAACCCCCCCTTTCCCAATCCCCCCTTTTCGCCCGGCCCGAGCCTCCGCGGGAAGAGGGGGAGGAGGTTGAGGAGGACGACGGCGACGAGGAGGAGCAGGAGGAGAAAGAGGAGAGGGGGGCGGGAAAACGAGCTAGGAAGGAGGATGAGGCGGCGGCGGCGAAACGGTGTCAGGCCGAACGTCGAACAGACCAGGCAAGACCACACCCCATATGAGCGACCTACCGTGCGCGTCGGAAGACGTCGGGAACTGATGGCCCCACGGCGGGAGCCCCGACTGGCCCCCGCTCCACCACGACTACGACTCGGGGGTCCATTGGCCAGCCCGCA
Source organism: Prorocentrum cordatum (assembly GCA_963575745.1). Lineage (NCBI taxonomy): Eukaryota > Dinophyceae > Prorocentrales > Prorocentraceae > Prorocentrum > Prorocentrum cordatum. Next base: position 1,283,174 of record CAUYUJ010019170.1, on the reverse strand, counting down.
GTCTGAAGGCCTCAAACGGGCCAGCAGCCACCAGGCCCATGAACGGCCTGTCAGGGGAATCCGCGGATAGCCAAACGAACAAATTCTTTAAAACTGTATTTGGGGGTGGGCTGACCGCGCCGAGAGAAGTGAGACGAAGCAGCCGCGGTGGCAACGACACCGTCCTGCAGCACCAACAGCACAGGCGTCGCGAGCATCACGGCCTGCCTTCGACTCTCGACCTCCCGGCGGTAGGGGATCCAAAACACTCCCAGCGGCAGCGCCAGGCGGCGTCATCTGCGGAGGCGGGCACGTCGCCGACGGACACGAGACACCAGGATTTAAGCTTCTTGTCTGTCATGCCGTCAGCTCCCATGGGGGCGACATCAGGGGTTGAACTCCCCCTTGCCACGCCTTCAATCCCCGAAGGGGCGACATGCGGCGTCAAACCACACTTTGTCATGCCATCAGCTCTGGCGCTCAATTCCCCTGAATCATGCCACCAGATCCTCCCAGAGCGGCATCAGACGCCAAACTCCCCTCCGCCATACTCCTCGCGACCGAGGTCGTTCGCAAGGTTCCTGCAATGGGTACGGTACCCGATGAATATGCAGCTTGTAGTGATCGGGCCATTATCGCCCCCCGGCCACTCCCTCAAGTCAACATCTCGCTGTCTCACTGCACGGCCCACTCTCGTCATAGTTACAGTCCGTCCCCGAGACCGTCTATCGCCAGCTGCGTGATCCCCGTGACGTTCGACCTCCGGCGCTACGCCCGACTTGTCCTCGACTCCGAGCTGGATGAGGCAATGTTGGGAAGCTTCCGCGAGGCCTGACCCGCGAAGGACGCGACGGCTTCGGCCATTCCTGACTGACCCGAATGACTCGACCCAGCATCGTCATCTCGCTCACGCGCGTGACTCCATCGAGCTTCACCTTCTGAGCACCCCGCGCTCGCTTGCTTCGACATCCCACGCCGCGTCCTGCCATTTGAAATTTGCTCGCGCGCCACTAGAAATATCTGCGCGCATGCCGGCCCCGCCGCAGCCTCTGGGGACTGCTTGTGGGTCGGGCCCTGGTTGCACCTCTCCCACATCTTGGACGCCGCCGCCCCGCTTGCCCGCCTTGCCCGGGGCGCCAGGACTGCCGCCTTGATCCGAGGGCGATCCTCGCCCAGCGTACAGTAAATGTCACGATGGCGGCCGCCATAATCGTCATCGGCCGGAACGCGCTGCCCAAGGCGGCCCCGGCGGTCGCCGTCAATCTGGCGACCAGCTGCGCGTCCATCCTCGGCAATCGCACGATCGCGCATGGCGCCAGTCCGCGGGTGATCCCAATGCCCGCCTTGACGTCGTCGCCGCCCTGCTGCCGAGGCGCGCCCCCAGCTGCCCCCACTGGTTCTCCCGGACGCTCGGCGCAAGACTGCGCCGCCCCCCCCCCGCCGCGCGGGACCCCCGCGCAGGCGGAATGCAGCAGCTGACTCACCGCGGCCGCGCCCGTCGCGAACGCAAGAGGGCAGGCCGGCGACTCTGGCCCAGGCGCGGGACGTGGATGCGAGGCGGAATCGGGCGGGCAACGCCTGCGAAGCGCGGCGCCCAGCGCAGTTCCCGAGCTATCCTTCTGACCCTGAACGCGCGCCGGCAGGAGGCGCATTGGCTGGCGACCGTAATCGCGCGAATCGCTGAACGGCGAGAGCGCCTACTCGCCGCGGAGGACTGCCGGCGGACTAAGAACGCCATTCTCGCGACGAGCTTCCCGCCGAAAGCCTCGGCGGCCCCGGTCATCTTGTCTGACTACCTACCAGAGCACCCCAACCCAACCTGAAGACCCGAATTTCGGGTTGGGGGGGGTACGGGTTCCATATGTGTTTTCTCGATGTTCCACGACCCCCCCAACTGGAAATCGAGGATAAATTGGGGCCTTCGGGTTGGGTTGGGGTGGTTTGGTGGGTGGTGATTGCCGCGTCGTCGGTTTATCCTGGGGGGTCATCGCGCGGTCTGGGAGGGGGTCGAGTCGCCGCCGCCTTCGCCGCCGCCCACGGAAACCCAAGGCCCCTTTCTGAGAGACTGACAGCGAACGCCAGGTTTCTCCTCCTCGTTCCTCCTCATCCTCCTCCTCCTCTTCCTCCTCCTCCTCCTCGTTCCTCCTCCTCCTCCTCCTCGTTCCTCCTCCTCCTCCTCCTCCTCCTCCTCCTCCTCCTCCTCCTCCCTCCTCCTCCTCCTCCTCGTTCTGCAAACAGAGCCCAAACGGTGAAAGTCGGAGACGTTCGGGGCGGGGGGGGGGTCGGAAGCGAAGTGGCCCACAAGATAGCCCCCGCCCCCCGCCCCCCCCCCCCGCCTATCGCAACAACCCGATCGCATCTGCAGCAGGGCGCCGCGCGCGTCGGCTCGACGTCGCAGCCGGCGCGCCGCGCCCCAGCAACGAAGGGCAAGGTCCGACGCGGAGCTGACCAAAAACAATACCGAACACTGGAGGGTCACTGGGAGGCCTCCGAAGCCATCTTCGACGCGCGCTGCGCCGCCTCGCACATAGTTCCGCGCCGCGCCGCGCCAGCCCCCACACTTCTGAGGGCCGCCCTATCGGGGCGCGCCTGATGCGCATCCGCGGACTTGCCTGCATCGCCATGTCCCGGGCAGCCGTCGCCCCCCAGAACCACTTCATTCTCGCGCCCCCCCCCCCCCCCCCCCAGTAAACTCCACCTCAAGCTTGATTGAGAGCCTTTGCGTTCATGATGATATCTTGATAGTCCGCGCGGGGCGATCTGGTGTTCGCAATCCCAAGTGAACTCTTGAAGGCCCTCTCCTTTCTTCAGTCCTTGCGCCACTTCATTGGAATCCCACGCTAGACCCTCTAGACGGGACCACAGCATCAAAATCTGATTCGCATATCCTACACCAACACAACTCCCGATCGATGTCGATTGCCACCCGGAGGCAGCAAACTAGCCGATGGGTGCATCACTTCGGTTCCAACAAAATGCGTCGCCGACTCGGTCGTCCATGGAAGCAGCTCTCAGCGCGCATTTGCTCAGGATGTCTGAAAATATGCCGCCGATCCCTACCATTCCTTTGTCCTCGTCATACTGCCCAAGAACTGGTGGCGTTAGTGAAACAAGGTTTCCACCAGCACATATCCAAAGACCACACGCATCGTTCCGATCGATGCCCCGCCACCCTTACAGACTGCCGAGCAAGCTTCTGACCAAGTCGAGCATTCCATGCAACCCACCGTTGCTCTGTAGTGTCGGGGCGCTGCACCCTCTGTACACTCACGCCGCTCTCGCCTCCTAGCTGGTGTCGGAAAGGAGCACGTGATTGGGATAATGAAATTGAACATGCCAACGCGTATACGGTGGAGCGCGACCTTGCCTTGTAGATACTGCAGTACAGGCGGTGACTCCACCACATGCGCCTGCCGAACCTCTCTATATAGTGGCACCAATGTGATGCTGCAAGAAGTGTTGACGTGAATCCCTGAAACAGAATCACGCCATATGGCAAAACGACGACGAATGTGGGGCACTAGACGAAGTTGCTCTCCAGCCCGTTCCCCTGCACGTGTGAGCGCGATGATGTTAACACGCTAGAATTCGACCGAGAAGACCATGATGTCGCAGTTCATCAGCAGCGACCATACAACTCAAACGCAAGGAACTCTGCATCTAAATAAATGTAGGTAATGCGAGATGTTGGCCGTGGGAACATCAAGCACTTGCGAATTACACTACGCGAGTTTGGTGAGGCACTCCAACCCCAGGTGCAAAAACTTCCGAACTAGGGAGGGGCTAGGGAGGAGGAGGAGGAGGAAGACGACGACGACGAGGGCAGAGGATGCGAAAAGGGGATGGAGGCAGAGGATTGGGGAGGGAGGAGCGAGGAGGGGGAGGGAAAAGGAAGAGAAACCACGGGAAGAAGGTCAGGCCAAATCCAGCCTGGTAATCCGCTCGTCCCTCCGCACTCGTCCTCCTCATCCCCCTGTCGTCGTTGTCATCCACGCCCCTACTCCGCATGCTTATAGTGCTGCCATCGTCGTCAGCATCATGTACCGCATTATGTTCGTTATCGTCACGAATGTCGCCCTCAGCCTGGCTCACCGCCCACCCATATGTACACTCGTAGCAGCACTGCCCACCACCATCGCCAAGCAAAACTGATCCTCGCCAGGATCCCGGCGTTAACATTATCCTCCACGCCGATAGGATGCAGCTTCGTACATGTTCGCATTCCATGTTCATGATGGTCATTACCAATATCATCACCATCATCAGCATCAGATTCCTCCTCCTCCTCATCATCAGCACCATCATTCTCACCATCATCACCATCATCAACAGCATCATCAGCAGCAACACCATAACAAAATCAGCACAACCATCACCAGCATCATAAGCGGCAACAGCGTTGTCATACTCATTACAGCAATGATCAACCTGATCACCAGCACCATCATTATAATCAGTATCGTCATCATAGTCAGGGTCACCATCATCACCATCATCGTTACAACCACCTTCATCATCGAATTCAGTGTCATCGTCATCATCGTCAGCAGCAGCATCAGCAACACCATCATCGACATCAACACCACCATCATCATCAACAGTGTCATCGTCATCCTACTCGTCATAAACCGTATCATCAACATCAGCATGAACCTCATGACCGTCAACATCATCCTGGCCCCTCGCGATGTTCTACCTCCTTGTCCTCCCGCGTGTCTGCGCTTCTCAAACTCATTGTAGTGCTCCCCCGCGCATCGCCATCCTCCCCTGCCTTTTCCCAATAGTCAATCCTCCCTCGTGGATACCCCCCAAGGCACCGTCCGTTCATCATCCCAACTGACCTCCTTCCTTCCACAACGTCCCTTCCGTGCATCCCCCCCTCCGTTACCTGGCCTGCACCCCCCGTCCGCCCACTCCCTCACCCCTCACCCTTCACCCTTCCTCCGCCCCTCCCCCCCTCGCGTTCTCTATTCCCTCCTCCCTCCGCCGTTGTCCTCCATCTCCCTCGGCCCCCCACCCCCATCTGGCCTCCGATAAGCTCCCTCCTCCCTCACTGTCCGTTCCTTCTGTTGCTCACAACATCCCTTCCCTTACGCATCCTCACCAGTACCATCGTTATCCTTATCAACGTGCTCATGTTGCGAAGCATGCCGATGCTCCTGCTCATGTTTCTTTACCAACTCCCGCAGGTGCGCTGTTCCTGGGACGACGACGGCGACTCAGACTCATCACTACCCGCCTCCTCAACCTCACATCAGCATCATCGTCGCCTGCGGCATCATCACCAACATGAATCAGCTTCTCCATCCTCCTCCTCATCTAGCTGGTCATTCTGATATGAAAATGTATTCGCTGTGTTCTTGCCGATGCTGTTGCTACTGCTCCTCCCCTCCTTTCACGTATCTCCTGTCCTCGTATCGTTCCCCTCCATATCAAGACCATCCCCTCCATCTCATCCTCCTCGTCCCGTCCTCTCGGTTATTTCTCCTCATCGCCATCATCACCATCCCACTTCTCCACCTCATCCTACTCCGTCTCTTCCTCCTGCTCCTCAGCAGTTGCCCAACTCGAGGTATTCTCAAGTGACAGAGTTCCCTGGAGTTACAGGGTGCAGCAAGCTTGGAAGCAACACTGCTGCCCCGAGTCCCATGCCTCACAATAGTGATGTATGATTGTATGCAGCATGCGGCGCAGATGATTGCCAGAAGAATTTATGCTACTGGTACAGAAGCCTCGGCCGCAGTCCAAGAAGGACGGGCACGGCAGCGGCAGGAAGGACGAGTACCAGAACGAGTATGTCGGCGAACACTCGGCACAGGCCGCGCCAGGCATTGCGAAAAAGCTGAAGATCTACAGGGGCCGCCTCAAGGATCCAACGAAGCTCGCGCAGGACTCCGTCATGGAGTTCCCGCCGGAGGCTACGTCCAAGCTGCAGAAGCGGATCGACGGGCTACTGGCACAGGAGGAAGCGTTGCGTCACAATTGCTACGCGGCTGTACGCCGCAGACTTCGAGGAGTTGAACGAGCACAGGCAACATCGGCAGCAGCAGTGCAGCAGCTCGCAGGAGTTCCAGAAGAAGTCCGAACTTGCCGAATCGAAAACATAGCGGGCCGACAAGGTGAAGAGTCTCCGTGACGGGAGAACAAACTCGCGCGCCCACCCACAGGCAAGGGCCGGGACACGGTCTGCGCCCACCTCCAGCTCGCCAGGACGTCCTTCGACGAAACCCCGGCGATGGAGGCAGGCGACGCGGAGATAGTTACGGCAGGTTCGTGTCGTGCAGACCCCAGCGTTGGTTTTTGACACCGCAGGGATCGTTCAACCTTGAACGATCGGCCGCTGCCGCAACGTCCGATCGTTCAACATCGATCGATTCTGGGTCGCCGACGGCGTTCAACCTTGAACGCCCGCGCTGGGGTCGCCGCTGGTCGACACGACGCAAACCTACCGTAACCAGCCTCGAACGTATCCCTATCCCTGAGATTAACAAGCCAAAAGTCGACCGACACTCTTGGGGATGCGCCCTCAGAAACAGAGGGGACCCCTAAGATCGGCATCGAGATGAGGCGATGCCAATCATAGGGGTAGGGATATGTTCCAGGCTGGTGAATAGTCACGCAGATGGAGTCCTTCATGAAGCTGGCCGAGAGCAAGAAAGCAGACGCGCAAGCCAAGCCCGAGGCCATGGACACGGCAGCGCGGCCGTGCAAGAATGCGTGGAGCAGGGGTCGTCGACGACACCCAGTCCCAGAACGTCATGCAGCTCGCAGCCAAAGCCAAACCCAAGAAGATTACAGCCGCGCCCAAGCAGGCGAGGGTCAGCGAGCAGGTGGTCCAGAAACACGGCCCCGTGCTGCACACCATCCTGGCTGATGTGGTGCCTGGGCTCCATTTTACAATGCGGAAGGCTAGCGTGCCATGTTCCTAGCTGTGCGCAAGGGCGTGGGCCAAGTCAAGAACGTACCAGTATCAGAGACAACAGGCAGATGCTCGTTGCCAGCAACGCGAACACAGCCCATTTGTTCGAGAAGGTCCTAAAGCAGCTGAGGTACGAGTTCGGAGCGCCCGTCGTCGTTGGCCAAGAGCTTCAGCTGGAGGCAAAGCAAGTCGAGTTGTTATCGGCCAGAGTGTGCAACAGTGGATGGGAGGCTGGGATTGAGCCCAGTTTGCTGACAACAGACGGGAAGATGGCAGGAGTGACGGTAGCGGTGCGCAGTCGCACGTCTGCCAGAACTCAAGCAGTGGGATGCCTCAACAAAGGAGTCGCATGGGAGACTCTGCGTGGGCTGCGCCAATGCGCGCAAGCAGCACAGCGCCGTGGTCGGCTCCATATACCTCTGGGTGTCTGAGGGGCTTACCGCAACTTCGACCTCCTGGGCCGCTTCGCAGCTCTGATGGCCATATCAGGTCGGCCGTGAATCTTGGCGGACCGCTTCAACATGGATCCATAAGTCCTTTTGGGCACCCGCATTCTAGAGATAATGGAAGGACGCCTCGCCATGACAAAAGGGAAAGCGCTTGCAGGGGATGCTCAGGCCAACTGCCCGTCAGAGACCACTACTTCACTCCAGGGACTACTACTACTACTACTCGGTGGACAATGGGATCAAGGCCACAGTCATGACTGAATTCGCCGCAAATCCGCACCGCCTCGTCATGATGAAGCCGGGACGTCGCACCCCAGTGCTCCAAGGCCACCAGCTCACCCTGAAGAAGCCATGGCCTTTGACGGTACCAACTGGCTGTCCGAGACCACCTGCTCAGTGGCTACGCAGGCTTCCACGCGGGTAGACTGACCATGAGAATATGAACGAGCTCTGGTTTAACCTGGTCGAAGCGTACGAGGCACACTGGAACCTACGCCACTGCTGTGATGGAGATGACACGATCGGGGCGTGGCAACTGAGCAGTGCACCAGCTACGAAATCTCGCGCCTCCGACAGTCAGGGACAAGGGAGCCCCGACGGCGAGAGCAATGGCAACAGAACGGGCTTCGAGTGTATAGCAGGACTAATCGGCGTCCTTAGCAACGATTTCTACGAGCCCACCTTGCGGGAGGCGAAGCGGGTAAGGTCGATTCATTAGGCGCTGGTGCAGACGCGGGCGTTCATCCCGCTACACGAGCACGCCGAGGAGCTGAAGAACCCGTGGCAGCACGTCTTCGAGACCATCCTCGACTGCATGCGGGGCCCGCTGAGCCTACCAGAGCACATGGACTGCATCAGGCACTGGCAGAGCGTAGCCGACGCGGAGGCAGAAGAGGAGAAGCAGAGCGAGCTGAAAGGTGCGACCAAGGCGTGGAGGGCCTGGGTCACGAACCACAGCGAGAAGCCGGCAGGTTCGTTGGCCCCAGAGAAGGAGTCGAGCGAGACCACGCTCGAAACGTTGGACCCAGAGACGGCAGCCAACACAGCGCTGTAGGACTGGCAAGAAATATCGCACAGGAAAGTCTACTAAACAGCACCGTAGTTCGAGCCGCCAGCCGTGGACGAGCCCATGATACAGCCGATCTTGGGCCACCACGCCCTCAACTCCTGCGAGGCTTTCTCAGCCAAGACGGGGTTGGACGAGTCGCACATCCACCCGAGGCAATGGGCGCAAGGGCCTGCAGTGAGCCTAGCAGGACTAACCAGCATCCTCAACTTGTCAACTGCATCGAGCGCGGGTCCGACTGGCCCGTCTCCCTGTAGTGCACCGCGTCCTGGCTCCAGCCCAAGTGTGGGATGACTTCCAGAGTTGGTACGTGTGTGGGAAAATATGCGACGCCCAGAGATCCAGCGATGGCAAAGAAAACATCCCGGAGCATACGATTGGACAGCCAAAGGAAGATCTGCTCAGAAGGAGGCTGGGATGTAGAGTCTCACCGCAGAAGGAGCGCTGGCCAAAAGTGAAACTGTTCGCTACGTACTTCGACCTGCGCAAACGCTGGGAGGCAGTATGGCGCGTACTGGCATATAGAGGTGGCATACGCTGGGCAGTTCCCAAGGCGCTGCTCCGAGTAATTCTGTGAGTGGTTTCAATGATGAGAAGCACCACCCAATGGTTGTCATACTGATGGGGAATGCTGGAGTCAAAGCATTGTGGTAGGAGCCGGTTGCGGCCAGACTTGCGCGACGCTGATCCTCATCGGGAGCTTAAACGACCTGTGCATATGCAAACCGAGGACCGGCATGTGTCTCTATGTCGATGACCTGGCGGCGAGTACGAGGGGGCACATTGCCGAGGTGGCTGCGCTCCATGGTCACCTGACGTATGAGATTATCAATGCGTTCGAGCAGCAACTAGAGCTCCAGGTATCGCAGGGCAAGGGCGGCAAGACCGTAGCCGCGGCCCCGCATACCAGCATCGAGAAGCAGACGGATGGACAGAGCAAGCAGCTGGGTATCACAGTCGTACGCGAGGCCGTACACTGGGGTGTGACGCATGCGGCAGTGAAGAGGCGGCGGGTCGGTGCCCAGTCCAAGAGGATCCAGAAGTGCAAGGAGCGCCGCTGGAAAGTCCAGTGCGTGAGGGACGCTGGAGGGACAGCGGTCAAGGTTGTCAAGCTCGGGCTCGTGCCGTCGGAGCTCTACGGCGCGCGCGTGCAGGGCGCCCGCGACACGCTCGTGCAGTGACTGCGGCAGTCGGTAGCATTCCCCGGCTGCAGCAAGGGGAGGTCGGCCAGCCTCGTGCTGCTGGCGGAGGGCGCAGGCTCAGAAGTCGTCGCCAACTCGGGGCCCATCGTCGCGTGGGCCAGGGCCTGGCTGAAGGCGGCGGACATCGGCACGAGGGACATTCTGACAGCGGCCCGGCGCTCGTGGGTCATCCGACGCCATGGGCACGCAGGCCGTGGGGCCTTGTGAGAGGGCAGGAAGGCGCACTCATCGCCACGGTGCTGCGCCCGGGCTGCAGCACCGAATCTCCATCCGCAATCATTTGTGAGGATGAGGCGCACGGTTTGACAAAGATTGACGTTCACGGTCAGCACTCTCTTGTCCGTCGTGCCACACACGCCGAGCTACAGATGGCTTGGATCTCGAGAGATGGGGGCAGGAACTGCATGTGCAGCGCCAAATCATACTCGGTCCGATTCGCATGCTGCTCAGGCGGCCGCTTACAGACAAGTGGACTGCCGAGCATCCTCCGCGTGCCAGCACATTCTTTGCTGGAGACACGTGGCAACAAGACCGTATACACAGAGCTGGTCGTGCCACGACCGATCAACGTCAGGCATGCATGAGCGCTGCCGGCACGGATCTGCACCGCACGTACATCTGTAGCGCGCGTGACGGCCAGCACAGACGTGTAGGAGGTAGGCACGTGCAGCACAGGATGGGGGGGGGGCCAATCCGTTTCCAAGGTTCGAGCAACTCTGGGCAAGAGGTATAGTAGAGGGCCCAATCGAGTTCTTGGATGCTTTGCTGCCATTGTCGTACGACGTGTGCTGGGAGGGCGAGCATCCAGGAGTGATAACAGGAGAAGCTTTCACAGACGGGCCACTGCTGAATGAAGACTACGAGCCCCGAAGGCGTGCGGGGAGGAGTTTTGCCATCCTCGACTCATCGGGAGGTATGTTAGAGTGCGCTGCGATCGGTCCCCTGCCCCTCCCACAAGATCGGCAAATATCGGCAGGGGATATTCCCAGCAGAGCTCTATGCGATCATCCAGCATTTGAGGTGCGCGATGCAACCCCTCAAGACTAATTGTGACTGTCAAGCTGTAGTCCATGGGTTCGAGCGTGGCGAATGGTGACGCCCCTTGCCCGCGAGAGCCTAGTTAGCTTCATGGAGCGAGTTTGAGTTGATGGTCAACGACCTTGGCGGTTTAGGGCCCAGGACCGTCCAACTCGTCAAAATCAAGGCGCACGCCGCTCGGGCCAAGAGGCTTGAGATAAGCGAGCGGATTTCCCCGGGTAATCGGCACGCAGACGAACACGCCAAGAACGGAGCCCATATGAGCGAGCACCCTACCTGGCAGAGCCAAGCCTAGAAGCCAGAATATCACATGGTATGCGACGCAGTGGAGTGTGCCGTCGTACTGGCAGCCATGTCGCCAGATGTCGTCGATGCGATGACCGACGTTGAGCCGAGTAACATCACGAGTCGATCGCCGAGTACAGCCGCCGAGTCGATCCCGACTCCGCCAATGCCTCCTGCACTTCCTCCTCCGACTCCGAGCGAGCTGCCGGGACCTGAACCTGTTGAATTCGACGAGGACCGCCATGATCGCACTCGGAAGGCACAGATGCTGGGACGCCACCCCGTGTGTCTGCCCACTTTTGCATTCTGAAAGCATTATGCTTCCTGCGCGATGCGGTAGTGGACGAATCTGGTCAAGCCCCCTTGCAAGGTGGCCCAGGATAGAACGTTCACGGATAGGCTGTCGCGTTTGTGAGAGGGCCGCCACTCATCAACGGGGGCTCCCATGTGAGGACCACCTCAAAAAAGCAAGCAGGCCTTCGTAGTATCTTCCATCTACGGGAGCCATGGGCAACACTATCCAGAATAGCCCTCCTCCCCCTCATCATCATCCTCTTCGGGCTCCCGCTCCGCCTCCTCCTCCTCCTCCTCCTCCTCCTACGCCTCCTCATCATCATCGTCATCAGCAGCAGCAGCGAAATCATCCTCATCAGCAACAGCGTCAGCATCAGCATCATCAGCGCCACCACAATGTCAGCACATCACTGCCACTACAACCACCATCATCACCACATCATCATCATCATCATCACAACACCATCACCACCACCACCACCATCAGCATCAGCATCAGCATCAGCATCATCATCATCATCATCATCATCCTCGTACCCATCGACATCATCATCATCATCATCATCATCATCATCATCATCATCATCATCATCAGTATCATCATCATCATGACCAGCACCATTATCAGCATAAGCACCATCATGACCATCAACATCATCGTCGTCGCCATCATCATCATCATCATCATCATCATCAGTATCACAATCCTCATCAGCATTACCACCACCATCACCATCGAAATCAGCAACATCAGCTTCATCATGATCAGCATCATCATCATCATCACCAGCAGCAGCGGCATCGTCATCATCATCATCATCATCGTCATCATCAACCTCGCCATCATCATCAAAGTACCATCATGAGGATCATCAGCATCATCATCAGCGTCATCGTCATCATCATCGCGCAGTGCCTCCGGGAAGGACCGCAGTTCCGACGCTGTCCCCGCGCGTTTCTCGGGGCTGCCCACGGGGCGTGCGGGGCGTGGCTGCCTCGCTAAGCTTGGGCGCCTCCAACTGCCATGGGGCCGCGTGCGGAGGATCGCTCGCCGTCAGCCGAGCCGGGAGCATCGTCGTCATCTTCGTCACCATCATCAGCAGCAGCAGATGCATCATCATCATGATCAGCATCATCATCACCAGCAGCATCATCACAATCTCCGACAGCGTCACCATCGCCAGCATCAGCGGCAGCATCAGCGGCAGCAGCATCAGCAGCATCAGCATGACATGCTGGATACAGATAATCACGTTCATCATCATCATCAGCATGATCGTCCTCACCATCATCATCCGAATATTCATAGCACAGCGAGCGCGCGCGGATCTTTTCATCCGAGCGCAGGCGCGCCGCACCGCTGTGTGCGACGTCGCGCGCGGCACCGTGCTGCTGACGGCGCAGGCCAGCGGCCTTCGAGCCCTAGGCCCGGAGATGCCGCAAGCAGGCCTCGGCCCTCGAGCCCCCTCGGCTCGGCGACCCAGGCCAACGGCCCTCGAGCCCCTCGGCCCGGAGCGCGGGTCAGCAGCAGCCGCCAATCTTGGCCGGCCTCCGCCACTAGGGGCGGGTTCCCTGCAGCCGCCACGCGTGGCCGGCCTCCGCCGCTAGGGACGGGCTCCCTGCAGCCGCCACGCATGGCCGGCCTCCGCCACTAGGGGCGGGATGTTGTCAAAGGGCAGGCTGTCGGCGCCGTGCATGCTGTAGGAAAGGACCTGCATGTTGAGGGAGGTGAGGGCGGGACCCAAGATAGCTATGGAACGAACGATCCTGATGCTGCTCGCGTGCTACATGTCGAGGGCGATACTCTAGCACAGCGAGCGCGCGCGGATCTTTTCATCCGAGCGCTGGCGCGCCGCACCGCTGTGTGCGACGTCGCGCGCGGCACCGTGCTGCTGACAGCGCAGGCCAGCGGCCTTCGAGCCCTAGGCCCGGAGATGCCGCAAGCAGGCCTCGGCCCTCGAGCCCCCTCGGCTCGGCGACCCAGGCCAACGGCCCTCGAGCCCCTCGGCCCGGAGCGCGGGTCAGCAGCAGCCGCCAATCTTGGCCGGCCTCCGCCACTAGGGGCGGGCTCCCTGCAGCCGCCACGCGTGGCCGGCCTCCGCCGCTAGGGACGGGCCCCCTGCAGCCGCCACGCATGGCCGGCCTCCGCCACTAGGGGCGGGATGTTGTCAAAGGGCAGGCTGTCGGTGCCGTGCATGTTCACGCAACCCATGTCTGGCGAAGTCGTTCCCCAGAAAGCCAAAAACTCTGCCGAAGGCGTGACTGAATTTACTTGCCACCGTCCATGATGCGCTCAATGTGCCTGTGGAACAACTGATGCCCCAAGGCCAAAGCTGCCCGCTGCTGCTTGGTGACCGCGACGGCTTCTAGGGCAGCCACCCCCTCTGTGATATAAATCTTGGCTGTCGCTCTGGAGCGCCAGCGGCCTCGCTCGCAGGTCAGCGCCATGTTGCCGAGCGAAGAGAAATGGTGGGCGGCGCCGCCACGGCGGATGCTATAGGGCTTTATTCTGCTGGGGTCGAGGCCCGCCTTGCCAAGGTAGCTGGCGAAAGATGCGCGAAAATTGGCAAGACCCCTCGGTAGGAGGGCAGTGCCAGCTGCGCACCCTGCAAGCGCCCGGCGGAGCAGTAAGTAGGCGAACTCGTCATCGATGATGACGTCCTCAGGGCACCCCTGCCTTTTCCCGCCTTTAGTAAGCCCAAGGTTGACCACGCACGTGCACTGGCTGTGGTCGAAGACGCAGTCCCCCGCAGAGATGAGCATCTCGGAGGGGCGCAACAAGCCGTTGAAGCCCGCCAGGATTGCAGTGGCAACATCCTCGCGGCCGTCGGCGAGCGCAAAGCCCGCCAAGGCAATCGCCACCTCCGGTCGTAACGGCGGGGCGCGGCTGGGCATCTCATTCTGATCCCACGTGCGGAGCAGGCGCCAGCCCTCCTTGAGCTCGCGCCGAAGGCTCGGCACCAGATGCTGAAGCCCCGAGAGGGTGTCGGCGGCCAAACTGCGGGACGATCCGTCGTCCCACAGCGCCTCCAAATAGTCAGCAACCGCCTCGTCGACGGCATCCGCACTGAGCGGGCGTGCAATGTGTCGGGTAGACAAAATATCAGGTCGCTCCCGTCCGAGCCAGTCGAAAAAGGCATTGACCGCGTGCTTGTACCGCTTGAGGGTGCGCGGTTGGATCTGTAATTCTCGTAAAGTGCCCGCTGCTCGTCGTCTCTGCTGTCGCTGCTTGGCCGTGGCGGCCTCCAAATGCTTTACCATCGCGATGGCGCGTCGGCGGGGTTGTCCGCCGACCTCACATAGACCCAGTGCGGGTGGAGACTACCAGCGAGCAGCAACGAGACGATGCGGGCGAGAATCTTTTGGAGGCCCCGGGCAGAAGACCTCCCTTTGCACAGCACTCCGATGCACACTTGCGAGTCCAAGATGTGAGCGAAGCGCGAATTTATCTGCATGCTGCTCCGCAGGCGCCACCGGACGCTGCTGAGCACGGCGCGCAGCTCGAGCTCGTTGATATGCTCGGCGTCGCGCCAGCGCCAAGCCTGGCAGGTCATCCAATCCCACCTGGCCGCAGGGATGCCTCTGCGCGGCCAGCTGCTGGGGTCGCACAGGGAGGCCGTAGCAATCCTGACGTCCGATCCTTTGAAGATAGTGGAACGGACCATGGCCTCGAGCGAAAGCTGATGTGAACCAGCGCAGGCGATCTCCTCAATCGCTCTCCCGGCCAGGCGCTCGACGAAGGCGGAGCCCGCGGCTGAGAGTCCGCCACAGGCCACGTCGGGAGTCGGGGTGTCGGGCAAGAAGCCTCTCTGCCACCCCCACAGCCCAACCAGGTACGCAAGGGGGGCCACGGGCCCACACTGCGCTGCCACGGCGTGGCGAGCCTGGTCGAGGGCCTCCGACGTGCAGCCCGACTTGCGACTCCGGGCTTGGAGGAAGAAGTCGTGCGGAAAGCCCAGCCGCAGCGCGATGCACTGCATACACCCTCTCTGCGCGGCCCCGGCAGGGCACTCCTTTCCGAGCGGGCAGCTGCGTGCGCCGCTCCTGGCCCCTGTGCTCCGCAAGCCAGCGCCTGCCGCCGCCGGGGGGACGGCTGGGGTAGACTCGGACCAGCTCAGGAAGATGCGGTCCGGCTGGCGTGACATCCGAAGGTGACTGCCACCCTCCAGCGGCCAGCTCAACCAACAAAATTCGCAACCTGTGCTCTCGGACACCGTCGACACGTCCATAAAGAGCGGGATGGAGCGGAAGGCGCGCGTGACAGACTCCAGCTGCTCGCGCGAGGTCGAGGGCGCGGCGAGGCACACCGGCCAGACCCTCAACCCGGCCCCCTCGCGCTGCAAGACACGCTGCGCGGAGCAAATAAGGGGCAGGTCGGCATCGAGCTCCAACGCGGACCCGATGTGGCACATAAAGACGAGGTCGGTGGCGTGAGCGGCGCGGCCCAGCAAGCGGCGAGCAGCGATCGCATCGAATGCTCGCAGGTCGCCCAAAACCTCGGCCTCGGGCCAGCGGGCCCGCACCGTCCGGGCAGCGTCCGGCGTGACCGACAGCAGCCCGTGCAGCGAGAGCTCGAGCCCGACGCTGTCGAATGCCATGCGCCCACGCCCACAACCGCCGACCTCGAGGAGCACGAGGAGGTCGCGACCATGAGCGCAGCCGCCTGCCAGCTCACACAGAGCGGCGGTGCGACCCTCGGCGGTGTGCCTGGACGTGTACGTGACGCCGCCGCCGTTCTCGCTGGCGTCCGAGGCCGTCATGACGCGCGAGATGGGGCTGCGGAGGTCGTACTCGAAGCATGGGAGCAACGCGAGGGCCAGGAGAAGCTCCCGGCGGGCCCCCTCCGGCAGCGCGCGAGGACCTCCGCTCCAGTGGGATAGTACGTGCCAAACCTCCTGGAAACAGCTCATGCACTCCTTCCGGTAGGACGCGGCGTGCACCCAGTGGCCGATGACGATCTCCAAGTGCTTGCGCCGCACCGCGGGCGACGCGATGCAGTGGCACGACAGGCGGGTAAGTAACCCGACCCTCTTCGGCGTGAGCCGAAGGCGCCCGTCGGCTCCATCCAGCAACGCCCCAAGCCTGGACACTGAACTACAGTCAGTGCCGCTCTTGGCACTGAGCGGCACCGCCCATTCATCGTAACGTGCGCGGGCGGCCTCTGAAAAGCAGGCAGCCTGGGATAAGTGCTGGTGCCAACGCTCCTGCTTGCTGATCAGCTTGCCGTAGTCGGCGTCGTCGCAGTAGATCTGCCAGAGCTGGTCAAACTCGTCGTCGCCGGAGCGGGCCACTGGAAAGGGCCTGTCCTTCCGGATTTCGCGCCGCAAGGGTAGTCCGCGCGGGTGCACGCCTCCAGATATCAAAAGCCGGCGGTGCAAGTACTGGAAGAGGCCCATGGCGTTGCACCAGCCCATGGGGACCGTGGTCGCACCCAGCCAGATGGGCTCATCCCCCCAATCGCGGATGCCCAACTCGAGGGGGTCGAAAGCGACATCGAAGCAGAAGAGCGCTGCCCACTGGGGCGGCAATGAAAAGAGGTAAAATGCCCCTTTCATGTCGTCGTGGGCTCATACAAGCTCTTCTCCCACATCGATTATGATGTTGCGCCATTGTGCGTAAAATGGCAGCTTCGCGATGTCGAGGGGCAGCTCGCCCATGAGCTGGTTGGATGCGGTCAGGTTCATGATCAACCTGAGCTGCGGCTGCCCAGCCGAAGGCCCGCTGGGGACGAGGTCGTCCTTGAGCACGCCAAACAAACCGTTGACGACGGGCTCCCCGTGGATGTGCAGCAGGTCGCTGCGCCGCAGTGGCGCCACCAAGCCCCTCTCGAGAAGTCCGCGGCCGATGCGAACGATCTCGGTTGAAGAAGCCATGACCTTCCCAGGCTTCGGCCGCGCCGGAAAGCAGTCCAGCGGCACCAACATCTCGATCGGCTCCTCGAGGTAGCGCCTGACCCGCGGCTCACAAAAATCGACGGCCCGCAGCCTTCCGCAGCGGTCGGCGGGAGGGAGCGCCGGCTCGATCTGCTCCCAGGTCAACTCCACGGCCCTCTGGACGACGTCCCCGCCGTAGCTGACCTCCCTCTTGGCGAAAAGCTCAACGGGCGCCTCGGCGGCGACGCCCATTCCGGGCGTGGTCACGAAGCTATGGACCTTGCGCTCCAAGTGCCAGAAACACGCCACCTGAGCTACCGAAGGCCCGTTTACTGGCATCGCGCATGGCTGCTGGCCGAGGGCCCGCGAACCGTCCCAGAGCGCATTCAGCCCAAGCAACACTAAGAGCAACCTCTCGTCAAGACCGAGCGCGGGCCTCGGCAAGGCGCACCTGCCAGTCTTGTCACCCCCGGCGAGGAGGCGGGCGTACTCGGCGCGCTGACGGCACGGAGCCAAGCCCAGCGACGTGGCAAAAGGGAGCAGCTCGCGCGAGGACGACGGCGAGCAGGACTCCCCCCACGAAGATGGCGCGCCAGCGCGTGACTTGCAAGCAGATCCCTGCCGGGCGAACCCCAACAGCAGCTCGCCGAGCACGCCGACGCCGACGCCCCCAACCAGCCCCTCCGAGAGGCCGGTCTCTGCCCCCGAGCGGGGCAGGCTCAGAGAGGGCGGCGGGCAGGCCCCTCGCCTGGGCCCCGTCTGCCTTGACCCTTGCTGGATCCCTTGCCCTTGCCCCGGCGCTTCAGAAACCACATGCGGGCTGAGCGCGGATCCCGGGCTCGAGGGCGTGCACCTTTGCTTGGGGAATCCTTGCCCTTCTTGCCGCGGCCCTTGCCCGCGGCCTGGGCCGGCGAGCCACGGGCGCGAGGGCCGGTCTCTGGGCCCCTCTCGTCCGAGCCACTGCTGACTCCTCCGCCGCTGCCGGCGCGCGGAGGGCTCCTCGGGTAGACGCTCGCGGGTGCCGCGGGGTCGAAGAGGCCTCGGGTGACCTCCTCTGAGTGTCGCACCCTCGTGTTGGCGGAGCTCCGCCACGGCGCCATACTTTCCAGACCCGGCTCCAAAGGAGTGCCGGGAGGCTGATGGGCGACCGCCTGCTGGACCTTCCGAGGAGGCGAAACCTCCGCCGATGGGGATGGCCTCAGGGCGGGCTTTCGGTCCAGAAGCCCGCCCCCGCCGAGTCCCTAGCGTACGGCGCCCCGGGACTGAGCGCGGCCAGTCGAGATCCTGTTCTTGAGCTCCTCCCGCTTCATCTCCTGCTGCTCGGCACGGTACAGCTCCTCCCGCTCGTCCTCCTCCATGGCCGACACGAGCGTGTCGTACAGGGGATTGAGGTGCTGGGCAGCCGCCCAACCCTCCCTCTGAGCCATCTCCACGGCCTTGAACTGCTGCGCCAAGAGGTCGGTGCAGCCCACGAAATTGCCATCCAAAAGGCAGTCCAGGCAGGTGGCCAGAGTGCGGAGCTCGGCCTCGTTGCGCTTGTTCAGCTCCGAGCCGAGACGGGGGATGAGCTGCGTGGTGAGGTACCTCATGGCCACTGGCTCGGTGGCGGACCCGGGCCGGGACTCCCGCGGCAGGTAAGTCCGCATCTTCGCGAGCAGCCTCTCCGTGATGCGCCCGGGGCGCCGTTCCATGGTCGCACGGACCTGCTCGCGTTTGGAACGACGCCCCTCGGGAAAATCCCGGCTCCGAGAGCCCGATGAGCTCCGAGAAGGGCTCCGGTAACGAGAGCGGCGGCGATGGCGCGAGCCGCGCCGGCTGCGCGACCGGCCGCGCTCGCCACGCGCGGCGCGCTCCCGGGAGCGATGGGGAGAGTCGCGCCTGCCACTCGCCGCCTGGATGCCCTTTGCCGCGATGGCCTCCGCAAGGCCATGCCTTTTGGAGGCCCCGAGGCTCCTGTCGCGAGGGCCGCGGCTGGCGCCGGCCTCGCCTTTGCCCAAAACAGCGGCGCCCTCGACGCGGGGATGCTTCCGCGGAGGCTCCTCGCTGCCGCCGTAGCCCCGGGACCCCGCGCGCCTGCCCTGGCCAGCGGAAGCCAGCTCGCCGGGCGGGGGGAAAGCTGGCGGCGGCAGCGGCGGTCCCTGTACCCGCGCACGCAGGGCCACCAACTTGTCGCGCAAGTCGTCCTTACCGTTGGGCACGGCCTGCACGATGCTGACGCCCCCTCCAGCGCCCTTGGCTGCAGGCGGCGCCGTGGGGCCACCCGCTCCGGCAGCAGCAGCGCCGGCAGCTGAGTCCAGCGCTACCTCCAACTCGCTCTCGAGGATGAACCGCCACTTGCCGACGTGGAACAGCTGCTGGTCGTGCTCGCTCGCGGTGCACTCGTCGGCCCTGACGGTGCAAAAATGCAGCCATGGAGGCCGCGCGGCCGAAAACATCGGGTAGAGGTCGACCTCATCTGTGGGGTTGTCGCTCTCCAAGTACGTGGCCGAGTACATGGAGCCGTGCTTGAGGTCGTAGACCTCCTGGTGGTCGATGCGGAAGCGCGCGTGGCCGTTGATCGTGAAGATCTCGATGAGGTCACCTTCCGCGGGAAGGGCACTCCCAAGACCTCCCTCGTGGATCATGGCCCCACGGCCCGAACGATGCCCGCGATCGCCTCCTGAGGCGCCGTCCCTGCCTCGCGAAACTCGCGGCTCCTCGTCAGCAGGGTGGGCACGACGATCGGGCTGAGCGCCTCCGCCCGAGGCGTCCCTGCCTCGCGCTGCGAGCGGCGCGGCGCCAGCAGGGCGCGCCCTCACCGGGAGCGCTGGGGGCGGGGGTCCGGCAGCAGCAGGGCGCCGGAGCGAACCCCTCCGCGATGGCGCCATCCCCCGCGGGCTCCAAGAAGCTGCTGAGAGGCGCGGGAGCGCCCTCGACCCCGGTGCAAAATGATCCGCCGAACGCGAGCGCTGCAGGGCAGCGCGCGCGGAACGGCAGCACCGCTTTTTGACCCAAGATAGCTATGGAACGAACGATCCTGATGCTGCTCGCGTGCTACATGTCGAGGGCGATACTCTAGTCGGCATCATCATCACCAGCTTCATCGTCATCATCACCATCATCATCAACATTGGTTTCCTCCTCCCGCTTCTCCGCTTCCTCCTCCCCCTCATCCTCATCCATCTTCCGCCTCATCCTCCTCTTCGTCATTCTCCTAACCTGCCCGCTCCTCACTCCCGTCGTCCTGCTGCTCCTCGTCGTGCTCCTCCTCCTTCTCGCGGCCCGTGAAAGGGATGCGGCGTGGTGTAGAGGAAGCCGAGCTCGTACATGCTCGACGGTCGGACAAAGTACTTCCCGGGGTACTTTCTCCGCGTGAGCGTGGGCGGGCAGTCCCGTGATGTGAGGACGGCCCCCATCTGCACCGCAGCCGGAGAGCCTGGCTGGTCATACATTCATCATTCCTCCTCCTCCTTATCCTCCTCCTCCTCCTGACCCGTCTCCACCGACTTATCCTGGCATCTCCCACCACGAGTGCCAGCACGACCAGACGAAGGCAACGACAACCACAAAGACGACGACGAAAACGACGACGACGAACTATGACAGACGAGAGCGGCAACGACAACGACAACGGCAACGGCGACGGCGGCGGCGACGACGACGACGGGTCTTGAGAGCCGGGCTCAACTGGGCAGCTGCCCCTGGCAATGAGCGAGTAGCTGATCGCGACGCCGGGCTTGTCGTAGTTGCCCTCGTCGAGGATGTCTCGAGAGGAGGCAGGCCGAGCAATCGGGGGTCGAGGGGTCGAGGATCCTGAGAATCAACGGTGCTGGACGCGTCTCCCCCTATGTCGGTCCCTGGAGGCCTCCGGAACCTTCTTGCAGACCCCTTGGAGAGCTCTGCGGTGGTGCCCTCTGCGCAGTCCCCCGCCTGGGGGAAGCCGGGAGGAGGAGGGGGGGAGGAGGAAGAGAAGGAGGGGGAGGGGGGCGAGGAGGTGGGGGCGGGGGAGGGCGGGGAACAGGAGGAGGAGAAAGAGGCGAAGGAGGAGGGAGCGGGAGGGAGAGGAGGACGGGAGAGAGGGTAAGAAACAAGGGTGGAAGGGTGGAAGGAGAAGCGGGAGAAGGACGAGAAAGAGGAGAGGGAGGCAGGGAGGAAGACAAGGTGAAAGAGGAGAGACGCGAGGCGAGGGCGGAGAAGGAGGAGAAGCAGGAAGCGGGAAAACACGACGAGGAGTTTGAGGACGATGCGGATGCGGAGGGCGGGCGGGAATGAAGAGGGGCCCAGGGACACACAAGCAGATACACACAACCCCCAGAATTCCCGATCTTTTCACACACACTCTCTCGGTTTTCGTCTTCCCCCCCTTCCCATGTTTCGTCGCACTTTCAGGGGGGTCGACGATGAATTGTGTCTGTGTTGTTTCCCCTCCTGAGGGAGGGAGGGGGACCGATCTACTCTGTAAGAACGGTTTTTTGAAGGCAGATCTGCCTTCAAAAAACCGTTCTTTTTGAAGGCAGATCTGCCTTCAAAAAACCGTTCTTACAGAGGAGACCGCTGGCGGCGGAGACGGCGGTCGCTGCCGCTTCCGCCGGCGACGGCCGCGAGGCGCGGG
Source organism: Prorocentrum cordatum (assembly GCA_963575745.1). NCBI lineage: Eukaryota > Dinophyceae > Prorocentrales > Prorocentraceae > Prorocentrum > Prorocentrum cordatum. The sequence goes on along the minus strand of CAUYUJ010019170.1, from coordinate 1,261,478 downwards.
CCCCTGGCTGATATTGGCCGCCCCTGGTCCCTGGCCCTCGCCCCCCCCTCCGCCCCCCCTGGCCTTGGTCGGCACGCCTCCTCCTCCTCCTCCTCCCTCCTCCTCCTCCTCCTCCTCCTCCTCCTCCTCCTCCCCCCTCCTCCTCCCCCTCCTCCTCCCTCCTCCTCCTCCTCCTCCTCCTCCTCCTCCTCCCTCCTCCCCCTCCTCCTCCTCCTCCTCCTCCTCCCCCTCCTCCTCCTCCTCCTCCTCCTCCTCCTCCTCCGCCTCCTCCTCCTCCTCCTCGGGAGCCCGCCCAGGCGGTGCTCCTACACCCCAAGAGGGGCGCCCGGGCCCACGCCACGGCACGACGAGGAGGAGATCGGGGAGGTCGGCTTTGAGAGGCACCTCTCCTGGGAGGCCTTCGTAAGAACGAGGAGAGAGCTCTTGAGCCTGGACTAAGCGGGACCCCAAGCCAGATTAAGCGGGATTTGGCGGGATAGCCATATTAAGCGTGACCCGCCCAGTTTAGGCAGCGCGTCGCGCACGGATGTGCCAACGACGAGTCTGAAGTTAGCCTTCCAGGAGTTGCATTCTAGCGGATTGGCTGCTCAGAGCGCGGCGGCGCCGTTGGGGGCGATTCGAGTCGAACCTGCGCGCTGTCTGGAGGGGCGAGGCCGTGGGCACGCCGACCTACAGGCGCGGCCGGGGTGCTCCTGGCGGCGCGTGCGGTTGCCCGGCGGGCACACTCGGGCGTCAGCTCGGCACTTCCGGGACGCACGCCTTCGTTTTGCCGGACGTCGGCGCGAACTCGGGAAGCAGCTGCAGTTCGCGCCTGCCTGGTGGGGGGCCCAGCCCCGCATCACTTCGAAGCAGGATGGATCACCAATTTGGACACCCGAAATGGGTACCGAAAGAATGGGCAACATGCCCAACAGCAAATGTTGTCCCGAACCAACAGCGGCCGCTGTTGGGCAGGCGGCCGTCTGTCTCAAATGAACACAGGCCGCGGCGGCGCGGACAGCGAGTCCTGTTCAAAATGAACAAGATCCGCTGTTGGGCATCGTACCCATTCTTTCCGTACCCATTTCGTTCGTCCAGAACCAAGGCACCCGACGACTCGGCACGATGCCCGGTGGAGCTGCAGGTGGTGGCGTGCCGTATTGGCATCGCCGTCATGCAGGCGCCGACTGGCGCTTGCGGAGCTGGCCACGGCGGCGGGAGGGCCCTCGGGAACGCGGCCCTGTCGCCGAGGGCCTCCTGGGGCCCTCCTCCCCGTTCACCTCGGCGGCCGAGGGTGCCGAAGTCCGGCGTTCGCTCCAAGGTCAGGACGCCGGTGGTCCGTCGGCTCTTCTCCCCGACTCTGCACCTTCCCTTCCGACAAGCAGGTGGCTGATTCAATATTCTGAAGAAACAAAGGCACAACATAAACATATAATACGTAACCCTTCGGAGTTCGGCAAAGATTTCTTGGATCTGCGTTGGACCCCTCTCGCGGGCGCGCGGACCGCGCCAGAGGCGTCGCCAGGGGGGGCCAGTGCAGATCCAAGAAAGCCGCGCGGAGCCCCGAGGGTTTGTCTTGATGCCGCGGCGTGCCCCTCGAGAAAAATCACCGAATCCGCCAGCTGCTGGTCGGCAGGTGTGGGAGGCGGAGGGTCACGGCGTTGACGTCACGTGACGTCCAGTCCGCTTCCTGCCTGGGCCCCTCCAGCCTGGAAGCGTGCCCAGGTTACACTACCTGTCCGCGCTGGGTCCAGCAGCTGGGGCAAGTCCACCCTGCTGCTTTTCATCTGCAATGGTTGAATGAACCAGGAATGATGGGGAGGAGGAGAAAAGGAGGAAGGATGATGGGGAGAGAGAAGGGAAGGGGACGGGGCGGAGCAGGAAGGAAAGAGGGGAAGCAGAAAGGGAGCTGGCAGGAGGGAAGAGGGGATCGGATAGGTGAAAAGACAGAGGGGGGTGGGACGGGAAGAGGGGTGTGGGAAGCAAACTGGGGCAGAGTAAAGAAGGCAGGAGAGGAGAGAAGGGAGGAGAGGACAGGATAGGACAGGAGGGGTGAGAAACGGAGATAGAGAGAGAGAGAGAGAGAGAGAGAGAATGAAAAAGAGAGAGGGAGAGAGAGAGAGAGAGCGAGAGCGAGAAGGAGAGAGGCATGGAGAAAAACTCATTTACACACATATATATAGAGAGAGAGAAAGAAAGAGAGAGGGAGAGCGAGAGACAAACAAGAGATGAAGAGAGAGGGAGGGAGAGAGAGAGAGAGAGACGCACAGAGAAAGAGAGAGAGAGAGAGAACAGACAAAAAAACGGACTGGAGAGGAGAGTGCCGATGACGACAAAAAGGAAGAGGAGGCGGGGGCGGTGGAGGAGGCGGGGCGGAAAACAGAGGAGGAGGCAGAGATGGAGCAGGTAGCATGTAGGAGGGAAGAGGTCGACAGCGACGACGACGACGAAGACGACGACGAACAGCGGAGACCTGTCCAGACCCCGAGGCTACAAGCGCTCCGTAGGCCGTCCTCACAAGGCGGGAGGCGCCGCTGACGAAACTGGGGCGGTGGGATGACCTCACCACCAGTGCGGTCTGTGGGGGGACCCCGACTGGAGAGAACTGGCGAAGTGTGGCAATCACTGCACGCGAGACACTGCAAGCGGCAGCTGACGCCCTCCGGAGTCGAGCACGTCGGGACGCTGAAGCGGTAGGCCACGTGGTGATCGCTGCTCGGGACGAAGTCGGAGCGGCGGCGCGTGACATGGCGGCGCGACATGGGGAAGAAAGGGTGCAGATCAGTTACGCCGTGGGAGTGGGCGTATTCAGTCTGACCATGCGAGCTCACAAAGACCGCTGGGGGGTCTGCACCTGTGGCTGCGCTCTGACCTCAAGGAACTCGGGCTCGGGCTGAAAGGAAGGAGGAAAGGGGAGGAGAGGGATGATGAGGATGACACAGACGAGGAAAAAAGGAAGACGAGGGAGGGGGAGAAGGGTGAAGGGCGACAAGGACGTAGCGCCTGGAATGCTCCTGTTGACGCTCGGCGACGTCAGAAACTCGTCCTGGTCCAAAGATATCAACCAGTCCGCAACCTGCCCGAACTTCATCAGCGCATGGTTCATGGACCCCCTCTGCCCCACGTTGTTGGAGTCGCCCTTGCAGCAGTAGGCCCACGGCACCCTCGTGACCAGGCCGCGGTTCTCGTAGGGTTCCAGGTGGACCTGCGTGGCACTGCCGCGCACCACGGCACTGGCTGCGCATGGTATTACCCTCACCCCCCCCGCCCCACCCACACTTCATACTCCACCTCTCCATCCCCCTCATCCCACTCTCCCTCCTCCTCCTCCTCCTCCTCCTCCTCCTCCTCCTCCTCCTCCTCCTCCTCCTCCTGCTCCTCCTCTTCCTGTTCCTCCTCCTCCTCCTCCTCCTCCTCGCCCCCCTCCTCCCCCTCCTCCCTCTCCTCCTCCTCCACTTCCTCCTCCCCCTCCTCCTCCTCCTCCTTCTCCTCCTGCTCCTCCTCCTCCTCCTCCTCATCCTGCTCCTCCTCCTCATCCTGCTCCTCCTCGAATCTGGGCGAAGTGAGACAACGACAGCTAAAACACTGTCCCCTGACTGTTCCCCAGGGTCCAAGTCGCACAAGTTTTCTGAGCTGCATCCAGCCGTGGTGGCCAAGGAGCCCCGAAGGCCAACTGCCTCCACCTCCTCCTCCTACTTCCCCTCCTTCTCCTCCTCTGCCTGCTCCTCCTCCTCCTTCCCCTCCTCCCCCTCCTCCCCCTCCCCCTCCTCCTCCTCCTCCTCCTCCTCCTGATCCTCCTCCTCTTGTTATCACTCGTAATACTAATATATGTATCATTATACTTAGCATCAGGATTAGTATTACTATTATTATTACTCGGATTAATATGATTCGTATTGTTATTAGTATTACTATTCTTATTACTATTACTACTACTAGTATCACTACTATTCCTCATCATCCTCCCCGTACTCTCCTCTCTCTCTCTCTCCCTCGTTCCATATTTCCTCCCTCCTGGTCCAGCTGGCCTTGTCCTTCTCGTCAGACCCGTTGTCGTACAGGAAGAAGTGCTCGACGCCTTTGGCGATGTGCCAGTCGAGCCACGTGGCGATTTGCGCGCCAGCGTTCCTGTACATGTTGGTGACGGCGAGCCGGAACCTCCTCGGGAGAAGGAGGGGGAAAAAAGGCAGTGAGAAAGGAAGGCGGGGCAACAGGACGGCGAAAGAGAGAGAGAGAGAGAGAGGAACGAATGTGAGGGTTGGCGGGAGGACCGCTTCGATGCGATTCGATTCGCTGGCTGAGGAGGAGGAGGAGGAGCAGGGGAAGGAGGAGGAGGAGGAGGGGGAGGAGGAGGGGGAGGAGGAGGAGCAAGAGGAGGGGGAGGAGGAGGAGGAGGAGGAGGAGGAGGAGGAGGAGGAGGAGGAGGAGGAGGAGGAGGAGGAGGAGAAGGAGCGAGAGGAAAGACTAGGTGAGGGGAGGCGGAAGGATGGAACGGGGGCCGGGGAACGGCCGGGGAAAAGAGGGGGCAGGGACAGGAGCGGAGAGGGGAGCGGGAGGCGGGGGAGGGGGGAGGGCAAGGGGCGGGTATGGGCAGGGGAGGAGAGGAAAGGCACGGTTGGCAGGAAGAGGGGGGGAGGGCAGGGGAGGGGAGAGGACGCGTGGAGGAGGATAGACTGGAGGAAGGTAGGGGAAGAAAAACAAATGTGAGGAAAAGGAAAGAGAAACAAAGGGGGTGGAATAAGGAAATGGCCCTTTTCATCATCGCCATCATCATCATGATCATCATGCCCACCATCATGATCACAACCATCACAATCATCAGCGCCAAAATCATCAGCAACATCGCCATCATCATCCCCATCATCATCATCATCATCATCATCATCATCATCATCATCATCATCATCATCATCATCATCATCATCATCATCATCGCCACCATCGTCGACATCAAGATCATAATCGTAATCGTCAGCAACATTCGCATCAAGATCATCACCATCGCCATTAGCACCATCATCGTCGTCGTCGCCGCCGCCGTCGTCGTCGTTGTCGCCGTCAATCTATGTGTATATATATATACATAGATACATAGATATAGCTGTATATATATAGAAAGAGAGAGAGAGAGAGAGAGAGAGACAGAGAGAGAGAGAGAGAGACAGGTCACGCGGAATAAGTAGGTGGAAACATGAAGTAGGGAGGTGGGAAAAGTAGATTGGGTTCGGGGCCGCCCCCCAAAACAAAAACGCCCACGATACTTACAAGACGTAGACTGCGACTTCTGGGCCATCTCTTAGCGGCGCACACCAGCCCAAGGTCGCTCGGCCCAATCGGCCGCCCCTTCCCTCGCTGGTTTTGATTGTTTTCGGTTGTCCGTCGGATATCCGTGGTCGCGCCTGGCCCTCGGCTGGCCCTCGGTCGCTCAGCCCCTCGGCTGCCTCTCCCCTGGCTGGGTTTGGTTGTTTTGGGTCGTCCATCGGTTGTCCGTCGATTGCTCTGGTCACGCCTGGCCCCTCGGCTGGCCCTCGGTCGCTCGGCCCATCGGCTGCCCCTTCCCTGGCTGATGTTGGTAATGTTTGGTTGTCCGTCGGTTGATCTGGTCGCGCCTGGCCCCTCGGCTGGCCCTCGGTCGCTCGGTATCTCGGCAGACGAGAGACCGAGCGACCAACGGCCAGCCGAGGGCCAGGCATGGCCACAGCAACCGACGGACAACGGAATACATAACCAGAACCAGCCAGGAAGGGGCAGCCAAGAAACAGAGCGACCGAGGGCCAGCCGAGGGCCAGGCGCGACCATGGCAGCCGACGGACAGCCGACGCACAACCAAAAAATAGCCAACACCAGTCAGGGAGGGGCAGACGAGACACCGAGCGACCGAGGGCCAGCCGAGGACCAGGCGCGACCGCAGCAACCGACGGCAACCGACGGACAACCGAAAAATAACAAACACCTGCCAGGAAGGGACAGACGAGAGACCGAACGACCGAGGGCCAGCCGAATGCCAGGCGCGACAACAGCAACCGACAGACAACCGACGCACAACCAAAACAAAACCCACAAGCAGCCAGGAATGGGCAGACGAGAAAGCGAGCGACCGAGGGCCAGCCGAGGGCCATGCGCGACCATGGCAGCCGACGGACAACAAAGACAAAACCAGAGCCAGCTAGGGAGCGTTAGGCGAAATACCGAGCGACCGAGGGCCAGCCGAGGGCCAGGTGCGGCCGCAGAAATCGACGGACAACCAACGGTCAACTGAAGAATGACAAAAACCAGCCAGGAAGGGGCAGACGAGAGACCGAGTGACCGAGGGCCAGCCGAGGGCCAGGCGCGATCATGGCAGCCGACGGACAACCGACGCACAACTAAAAAAAAACCAAAACCAACCAGGAAGGGGCAGACGAGAGACCGAGCGACCGAGCGCCAGCCGAGGGCCAGGCGCGAACGCAGCAACCGACGAACAAACCGACGGACAACCAAACAAAACCAAAGCCAACTAGGAAGCGTTAAGCGAAAGACCGAGCGACCGAGGGCCAGCCGAGGAACAGGCGCGACCACAGCAACCGACGGACAACCGACGCACAACCGAAACAAAAAAGGCCAGGAATGGGCAGACGAGACGCAGAGCGACCGAGGGCCAGCCGAGGGCCAGGCGCGACCGCGGCAGCCGACGGACAACCGACGGACAACAAAAAAAGCGTTAGGCCAGCTGAGGGCCAGCTGAGGGCCAGGAGCAACCACAGAAACCGACGGACAACCGACGGACAACCGAAACAGAACCAAAACCAGCCAGGATGGGGCAGACGAGAACTTTACTGAGCGACCGAGGGCCAGCCGAGGGCCAGGCGCGACAACAGCAACCGAAGAGCAACCGACGGACAACCGAAAAATAACCAGAAACCAGCAAGGAAGTGGCAGGCGAGAGACTGAGCGACCAAGGGCCAGCCGGGGGCCAGGCGCAACAACAGCAACCGACGGACAACCGACGGACAACCGAAAGATAACCAAAGCCAGCCAGGAAGGGGCAGACGAGAGACCGAGTGACGGAGGGCCAGCTGAGGGCCAGGCGCGACCACAGCAACCGACGGACAACCGACGGACATAGGAGGAACAAACAAAAAACAGTCAGGAAGGGGCAACCGAAAGACCGAGCGACCGAGCGCCGGCCGAGGGCCAGGCGCGACCGCAGCAACCGACGGACAACCGACGCACAACCAGGAAATAACCAAAGCCAGCCAGGAAGGGGCAGACGAGAGACCGAGTGACGGAGGGCCAGCTGAGGGCCAGGCGCGACCACAGCAACCGACGGACAACCGACGGACATAGGAGGAACAAACAAAAAACAGTCAGGAAGGGGCAACCGAAAGACCGAGCGACCGAGCGCCGGCCGAGGGCCAGGCGCGACCGCAGCAACCGACGGACAACCGGGAAGTAACCAAAACCAGCCAGGAAAGGGCAGACGAGACACCGAGCGACCGAGGGCCAGCCGAGGGCTGGGCGCGACCACGGCAACCGACGGACAACCGACGCACAATCAGGAAATAACTAGGACCGGCCGGGAAAGGGTAGACGAGAGACAGAGCGACCGAGGGCCAGCCGAAGGCCAGGCGCGACCACAGCAACCGACGGACAACCGACGGACAACCGAAAAATAACCACAACCAGCCAGGAAGCGGCAAGCGAAAAACCAAGCGACCGAGGGCAAGCCAAGGGCCGGGCGCGACCGCAGCAACCGACGGACTACCGAACAAAAAAAGCAGATCCATCGAGGAAGGAGCAGACGAGAGACCGATCGACCGAGGGCCAGCCAAGGTGCAGGCGCGAACACGGCAACTGACGGACAGGACAACCGACGGACAACCGAAAAATAACCAAAATCAGCCAGGGAGGGGCAGCCGAGCGTCCGAGGGCCAGCCGAGGGCCAGGCGCGACCGCGGCAACCGACGGACAACCGACGGACAACCGACAAGTAACCAAAACCAACACTGAACGGGCAGACGAGATACCGAGCGACCGAGGGCCAGCCGAGGGTCAAGCGCGACCACAGCAACCGACGGACAACCGAAGAAGAACCCACACCAGCCAGCAAGGGGCAGACGAGAAATCGAACGACCGGGGGCCAGGCGCGACCACGGCAATCGACGGACAACCGAAAAATACCCAAAGCCAGCCAAGAAAGGGCAGACCAGAGACCGAGCGACCGAGTGCCAGCCGAGGGGCAGGCGCGAACGCAGCAGCCGACGGACAAACGACGGACGACCGAAAAATAACCAAAACCAGAAAAGGAGGGGCCGACGAGAAACCCAGCGACAGGGGGCCAGCCGAGGGCCAGGCGCGACCACAGCAACCGACGGACAACCGACGGATAACCTATATATATATATATATATACACATAATTATCCCGGCAAAGCAACCTAACAGCGATGTGTAGGAGCATATCTGGAAGCATTCCCCTTAAGATTCAGATGAGAATCCAGTTGTAGAATTCTGCTGTTCTCGCAGTCGTAGTCGCATTCGCGATGACAGTCGCAGTGGCAACGGCAGTCGCAGTCACAGCCTCAGCCTTAGCCTGCCTCAGCCTCAGCCTCAGCCTGCCTCAGCCTCAGCCTGCCTCAGCCTCAGCCTCAGCCTCAGCCTCAGCCTGCCTTCAGCCTCAGCCTCAGTCTGCCTTCAGCCTCGCCTCGCCTCAGCCTCAGCCTCAGCCTGCCTCAGCCTGCCTCAGCCTCAGCCTCAGCCTGCCTCAGCATCAGCCTGCCTCAGCCTCAGCCTCAGCCTGCCTCAGCCTCAGCCTCAGCCTGCTTCAGCCTCAGCCTCAGTCTGCCTTCAGCCTCGGCCTCAGCCTCAGCCTGCCTCATCCTCAGCCTGCCTCAGCCTCACCATCAGCCTGCCTCAGCATTCAAAATGTGGCCCGGGAATGGAGTTCTGGGAACTCGAAGACCACGAAGTGGCCTACAGTTGGCTCCGGGCATTCAAAATGTGGCCCCGGAATGGAGTTCTGGGAACTCGAAGAGCACGAAGTGGCCTACAGTTGGCTCCGGGCATTCAAAATGTGGCCCGGGAATGGAGTTCTGGGAACTCGAAGAGCACGAAGTGGCCTACAGTTGGCTCCGGGCATCCAAAATGTGGCCCGGGAATGGAGTTCTGGGAAATAGAAGAGCACGAAGTGGCCTACAGTTGGCTCCGGGCATCCAAAATGTGGCCCGGGAATGGAGTTCTGGGATTCGAAGACCACGAAGTGTGTGACTGTTGCATCCGGCCCTCAAATGTGGCCCTGGAATGGAGTTCTGGGAACTCGAAGAGCACGAAGTGTGTGACTGTTGCATCCGGCCCTCCAGAATGTGGCCTGGGAATGGAGTTCTGGGAAGTCGAAGAGCACGAAGTGTGTGACTGTTGGTGAAAAACGAGCCCGGCACCCTGCCGCCCGGCAACTCCCAACACCTGCCCGGACCCCCCTGTGGAGTGATCTGCTGCTCTCTTTTGATCCCACTAGAAACCTATCAGTCTTCGCTGTTAGGTAAATTATCCCGGCAAAGCAACCTAACAGCGATGTGTAGAAGCATATCTGAAAGCATTCCCCTTAAGATTCAGATGAAAATCCAGTTGTCGAATTCTGCTGTTCTCGCAGTCGTAGTCGCATTCGCGATGACAGTCGCAGCGGCAACGGCAGTCGCAGTCACAGCCTCAGCCTCAGCCTGCCTCCTCCTCCTCCTCTTTCTCCTGCTCCTCTCCTCCTCCTCCTCCTCCTCCTCCTCCTCTTCCTCCTGCTCGTCCTCCTCGTCTTCTCGTCCTCCTCCTCCTGGTGCTCTCTCCTCCTCCTCGTCCTCCTCCTCCTCCTCCTCCTCCTCCTGGTGGTCCTCGTTCTCCTCCTCCTGGTGCTCTCTCCTCCTCCTCCTCCTCCTCCTCCTCCTCCTCCTCCTCCTCCTCCTCCTCCTCCTCCTGGTGGTCCTCGTTCTCCTCCTCCTGGTGCTCTCCCCCCCCTCCTCCTCCTCGTCCTCCTCCTCCTCCTCCTCCTCGTCCTCCTCCTCCTCTTCCTCCTCCTCCTCCTCCTCCTCCTCCTCCTGGTAGTCCTCCCCCTCCCCTCCTCCTCCTCCTCCTCCTCTTCCTGGTCGTCCTCGTTCTCGTCCTCCTCGTCTTGCTCGTCCTTCTCCTCCTGGTGTTCTCTCCTCCTCCTCCTCCTCCTCCTCCTCCTCCTCCTCCTGGTGGTCCTCGTTCTCCTCCTCCTGGTACTCTCCCCCCCCCTCCTCCTCCTCCTCCTCGTCCTCGTTCCTCCTCCTCCTCCTCCTCCTCCTCCTCCTCCTCCTCCTCCTCCTCCTCCTGGTACTCCTCCCCCTCCTCCCCTCCTCCTCCTCCTCCTCTTCCTGGTCGTCCTCCTCCTCCTGGTCGTCCTCCTCCTCCTGCTCGTCCTCCTCCTCCTCCTGCTCGTCCTTCTTCTCCTGCTCCTCCTGCTCCTCGTCCTGCTCCTGCTCGTCCTCGTCCTCCTGGTCTTGCTCGTCCTCCTCCTCGTCGTGCTCTTGCCCCTGCTGAAAATGTGGCCCAGGAATGGGAGTTCTGGGAAGTCGAAGAGCACGAAGTTGCCTACAGTTGGCTACGGGCATTCAAAATGTGGCCCGGGAATGGAGTTCTGGGAACTCGAAGAGCACGAAGTGGCCTACAGTTGGCTCCGGGCATTCAAGAATGTGGCCCGGGAATGGAGTTCTGGGAACTCGAAGAGCACGAAGTGTGTGACTGTTGCATCCGGGCATCCAAAATGTAGCCCGGGAATGGCGTTCTGGGATGTCGAAGAGCACGAAGTGTGTGACTGTTGCATCCGGTTATTCTAAATGTGGCCCGGGAATGGCGTTCTGGGATCTCGAAGAGCACGAAGTGTGTGACTGTTGCATCCGGGTATTCAGAATGTGGCCTGGGAATGGAGTTCTGGGAAGTCGAAGAGCACGAAGTGTGTGACTGTTGGTGAAAAACGAGCCCGGCACCCTGCCGCCCGGCAACTCCCCAACACCTGCCCGGACCCCCCTGTGGAGTGATCTGTGAGCTCTTTTGAGTCAACTAGAAACCTATCAGTCTTCGCTGTTAGGTAAAAACCAGCCAGGGAGGGAACAAGGGCCCACGCAGCACCGCGCCTGCCTCCTCCTCCTCCTCCTCCTCCTCCTCCTCCTCCTCCTCCTCCTCCTCCTCCTCCTCCTCCTCCTCCTCCTCCTCCTCCTCCTCCCCTTCCTCCCATCCTCCTCCTGCTCCGTCCGCTCTTACACGTCCATCATCGCCATTATTTGCTTCTTCCTCCTTCTCCTGCTCCTGCTCCTGCTCCTGCTCCTGCTCCTCCTCCTCCTGCTCCTCCTGCTCCTCCTGCTCCTGCTCCTCCTCCTCCTCCTCCTCCTCCTCCTCCTCCCTCCTCCTCAGCCTGCCTCCTCCATCGAGACACGCGTCCTCTGCCGCCCCAACGGCGCGCTCGCGGCCGAGCCGTCCATCAGGCCCCGCGCCACGATCGGCGTCGAGAAGGCGGAGCCGCTGTCCCGCCTGACCAGTGTCACCTCAGAGCCCAGATGGCTTTTAAGGCTGGTACTGGGATCACCTGCAAGCCTATGAGCGTCCAAGGGGCTTGCCGGTTCCAGCGAACACATGAAAGGCTCAGAAAAAACAACTAAGACGTGAAATGGTTTGAGCCAGAACCTGAGCGCGCAGCCACTGAAATTCGCCACGGCGTGACCAGCACCGTAGCGCAAACCAGAGGATCGCCATCCAACCAGGGACGCTAGGCGAGCCAGCTTTTGACAGGCAAACTCATACGAGAAAATGACGACATGAGTGTGGGAAGCCAAAGAGGAAGGGGAAGAAAAGGAAGAAAGAGGGGAGGAACGGATAACACACACATGCACTAGCACTAGGAGATGCGAGTCCAAAGCATCAGAACTCCAATGTCCAACAGTATGATGTTTTGAATCCGGGCGTGTTTCCTCGACTTCGACCTCCCAGGCCGGCTATCCTTCCCCATATCTGGGATGAAGGAGAGGGAGGGGGCGGAGCGAAGGACCGGATTGCGCCCTCCTCCTTCTGCTCGTCCTTCTCATCGTCAACTCCCTCAACCTTGGCTGTCCCCCTGGTCCTCCTCCGCCTCCTCCTGGTCGCTGCGAGTACACAGGCGGTGGAGCCGAGAGATTGAGGCGGGGTAGTAAGAGCGCGCTCTGCATGAATTGAACGATGGCTGCCACCCAACGAGAACGCTAGCTCGGTCGTATCTGCAGCATGTTCGTCACGCCTTAGCGCCAGGGATCGCCGTGAAACAGGTGCGCCTGAAAAGCACCCGCCCAAAGAAGAAGCTAGCAGCTAGGAACAATCAGCTCGCAGTGGTCTGCGACGGCGTGCAATCCCGCTTGGAAGCGCCGCCGTTACAGTAGCAGAAGAAACCTTGGTCTGTGTATGATAACCAGGTCTCGCATGATCAAGGCTTATCGGCGAAAGCAGGTTAAGATCTCAGGCAACATCTTCAGCAACCACTGCGCCAGCCAAGTGCACACAGCCTCGGGCAGGCTCTGGGGGGTTCGAATACGTGCCAGCTTAGATGACCAGCACAGCTGAACTATAACCGCCGTGTCATCATTACCGTCATCATCAACATCATCATAAGCAGCAGCATCATCATCATCATCATCATCATCACCATCACCGTCCTCATCACCACCCGCATCATCATCATCACCCTCACCACCCACAATCACCATCACCAACAACAACATCATCAACCTCATCATCATAATCAGAACCAACCTTATCATAATTATCAGCAGCATCACCATCATCATCATCATCATCATCATCATCATCATCATCATCATCATCATCATCATCATCATCATCATCATCATAATCATCACCATTGTCGTCGCCGTCATCATCGTCATCATCATCAGCATCTGCGTCGTCGTCATCGTCACCACCGCCACCACCATCACAATCACCAAGACTAATGTTGTTCCCATCGTACTCAAGGATCACATCCCACAACTGACTTCAAGCACCCAGATATGTACCGAAACAGTGTCTGCCAAACATGCTGCCGACGTGTCGAACGACAATCGCCTCCCAACAGTGCGCGACGCCTGACCCCCCCCCCAGTTTCGGTACGTTCTTGGTGCTCGAAATTATTTCTGGTGGTCGGGGCTAAAATTCGCTGGAACGTCGTAAATCAAGATTCTCAGGATTCTCCTCCTGCTCGTCGTGGTGCCGTCATCGCCGTCGTCACCGCCACCACCGTCACCACCATCGTCATGACCATCACCACCACCATCGTCTTCAGCATCCTGATCCTCCTCCGCCTCTTCCTGTCCAACATCCCCCTTATCCCCCGCGACTGCCGTCTCCTCTTCCTCCCCCTCCCCCACCTCCCCGCCTCCTCCTTCCTCCGTCCCCCGACCTTCAGCTCTCCGACCTCCTCCTCCTCCTTCTCCCCCTCTTCCGGCGACGAACAGAAGAGAGAGAGAGAGAGAGAGAGAGAGCGAGAGAGAACAAATGAGAAAGAGAGAGAGAGAGAGAGAAAGATGGAGAGCGACGGAGAAAGGGAGTGTCTCTGTTTCCGTCCAAGGAGGAGAGGGAGATTGAGAGAGAGAGAGAGAAAAAAAAAAAAAAAAAAAAAAAACATGAATAAATAAAGAAACAAAGACAACACAAAACAGGGAGATGCAGAGCAAAGTACCTCTGCCCTCGCGAAGCCCTCCGTCAGCAGCGCGGAGGGCACCTCGCAGGCCAGCGCGTGGTCCCTGCCGGCATACTGCTCGTTCTGAGAGCGCCCTGGGCAGGTCCTGCTCGTGCCCGGGTCGACTTCGTCGCTGTCGAGGAGCGGAAGGGCGGAAGTTAATAATAATAATGATGATGATGATAATGATGATGATGATGATGATGATGATGATGATGATGATGATAATGATAATGATAATGATGATAATGATGATGATGATGATGATGATGATGATGATGATGATGATGATGATGATGATAATGAGGATGATGATGATGATGATGATGATGATGATGATGATGATGATGGTGATGATGATGATGATGATGATGATGATGATGATGATGATGATGATGATGATGATAGGGAGGGACGGAGGCTCGCCGGCGCAGGCGGAGAGGCAGCGAGAAAAGGAGGGAGGGGAACTGAGCGAGCAGAACGGGCGCACAGAGCACCAGCGCGGCAGGCCGCCTGGGAAGGTCGTGGGGGGCCCTCTTGGGAGGATCGTGCAGGTTTCCTTGGGCCCTCGTTGGGCTGTCTGGGAGACGTGTTGGGCGCCTCTTCGGCGTGCCTGGAAGGACGGGAGCCTCGACAGGCAGAAGCGCTAAAAACCAGGCAACAAACCGAATGGGAGCTGTTATTCGCTGGATCTCAGGGCCCACCTCGGGGTCATCTTGGGTCTCTATTGGGGCATCTCGGGAGCCTCTTGGACAGTTTAAGGCCTGCGAGGGCCATCGGAAACGAAAAGGCGAAATCTTCAAACGCACTGTGGTCATGAAATTGTTGACGGACGTTGGTGTTTCATGCGTGCTCCTCCACGGCGCAACACCGTCTTATCTCTGAGGTCAGTGCGATTGCCGCCACACACGCGGACGACAAAACTGCAAAAGGCTCTCGTGCGAACGTGGCCGAAATTCCGCCGAAGAATCGCCGATCGCATTCACGCAAGAGTGACCCTGGGTAAGAGTGACCTTTGGTGCGTGGCTTCGTGGGGCCGCGGGGGGACCAAACACGAGCGCGCAAGATGCTACCACCGCATCGCGTATCGCGCTCAGCGGCCCCACTGGGCCCGCACCAAAGGTTACCCCGGCGAACGGTCACTCTTACGTGTGGTCGACCCTAGAAAGCAAGGCATCGCCTACAGGTGGCAAAGAGGATACGGAGGAGGATGAGAACGAGCAACAACAGGGTAGCCAGGCACTCGGCGGCCAGCCGTCATCGCGTCGAAACAAGATACGCGGATCGCGACTTGCGTATGCAGCTCCCTCTAGGCTCGATCGACGAGAGAATCATGGAACGTCCAATCACTCAAATCTACTTGTGCGTGCCAGCGCACTGCCTCCATCAGGGCTGGGCAACGCCAATCGTGCTCTCTCGAGACGCGAACTCCGCAGCGCAGCAAAAACACTGAGCTGGCATCGAAAGCGCTGTGCAAAACGCCCACCCGTAGAAGAAAACATACACACATGGTGAAAGCACCGCTGGCGGGACTCTGCCCTGGAATCGCGAAGGACTACGAATCACATACAGCACTCGTACCGATACGTATCGGCACTATGAGGTCGTTGTGTTTCATGTGACTCTTGGAGCCCTCGTGGGGGCCTCGTTGCACGCTATTGGCCGGCGGTGGACAAACCTCCCTTTAGCAAACCTCCCCTTAGTGAAAACGGCCTACGACCGAAACCGACGGACCTGGACCCGCAAACATGACGGCAACGACGCCCTCTCGCGAACCGAAAACGGCCAATTCCTTAATCGACGCGTCCGGGTAGGAGGTCTGTCCACCCCCGAATTGGAAGCGACGTGGGGGCCTCTCGGGAGCCTCGTCAGGCCTCTGGTGGCTCCGCTGGCTGTCTTAGGGCGCGCTTGGCCCCCTGACGCCCTCGCAAGCCCTTCGGAGGGGGACCGTGGAAGTTCTTTTTGGATCATCCTGGGAGGCTCTGGGCAGATCTGGGGGCCATCTTGAAGCCTTCGGGACACCTCGTGGGGCTCTCGTGGGCCATTGAGAGGGGATCCGCAAAAAGCCGAGAGGCCCATCGGAAGGAAAAAGCGGCATCTTCAAAACAAGCGGCTTGCTTTAGATGTTTAACAGGTTTTGGCCTCTTGGGACCTTCTTTGGGGCCGCTTGAAGCACGTTGAGCCTCTTGGGAGTCTCTTGAGGCCCTTTGGGGGCGTCTGCGAAGCCTCTCGGGGACTTCTAGGGCAGACTTGATGCCTTCTCGGACCATCTTAGCGGCCTCGAGGGCCGTTTTCAAGCCATCTGGGGCTGCCTCGGGGCTCCCAGTCGACCGTCTTGGGGTACTCTGGGGCTCCTGTGGAGCAATGTTGGACCCTCCTGGAACCTCAGAGACCCATCGGAATGGAAGCGGCGAGGTCGTCAGGAATCCATTGCATCCCCTAGGTTTCGAAAGGTTGTGGCTTCCTGTGGGGCCTCTAAGACCCCTCTTGAGGACTCTTGCGGGGCCTGTTGGGGCCGTCTGGGGCCATCTAGAGTTGTCTAGGGGGCCTCGAGGGCCCTCTTCAAACAATTTTCGGCTGTCTCGGGAACATCTTGACGAGTCCCAGGGGCCCTGGTTGACCGTCTTGGGGCCCCTTCGGGCTCCTCTGGGGCGCTCTTGGCCCGTCCGAAGCTTTGGGAAGCCGCCTGAGGGGAACTCTGGGAGGTCTCTGGGGCCGTCTTGGGAAACTCTGGAGCGCTCTTGGGCCGTCTTGTGGCCTTGTAGGGCTCCTCTTGGGGCACGCGTGGACGATTTGACGAGCAATCCAGAAGCAACAGAAACCCATCGGAAGCAAGAAGGCGAGATCTTCAAACACTCGTGGTTGTCCCGTGGTGTGTCACTGATGTAAGCCTCTGGGGGCACTCTTGGAAGCCTCTTGAATCCTTGAGTGAACCCAACGGAAGCCCAACAGAGCTTGCCCCTCGCGGCGCTTTCGCGGGCCCTGTTGGACCCGCCCGCGCGGTCCGTGTGGTCTCTTCTGGCCAGCTTGTGGCCATCGAGGAGCCTCTTGGCCACGTTGGCTCATCTTGGCGGCCTCTTGGCGCCCACTGGGACCGTCCTGGAGGCCTCTAGGGGCCTGGGAAAAATTCCAGAGCGCGGTCCTCGTGATCTCCTCTGGCCGCCTTGTGGCCATCTATGAGCCTCTCTGGCCACGTTGACATGTCTTGGCGACCTCTTCTTGGCGTCTTATCGGACCGTCCTGGAGGCCCCTGGGGGCAGGGGAAATAATTCGTTTGAGTGTTTTGACCCTCTGTGGGTCCCAGGGGCAAGGTTCGCATGCCGCCCCCGCACCTACTTCGGCACACTCCTCTCAAGTATCGTACACCAAACGGATCTTCATATACGGTCACAGAGACAAGGTTCGCACAGCATTCCCCCGCTCAAATCGACACACCCCATCACGCAAACTGTGCCCCAGAAGGAGCTCGAACTATGGCCAAATGGGCAACTTCGCAAGGCGTCCCCCGCCCATTTCAGCACATGCCTCACACAGACCGTGCCCCACAGGGAGCTCCCCCTGCGGCTTCGCGGGGGGCACTTCCTTCACACGGAGCATACCCCACAAGGAGTTCAGCGCACCTGTGCACGCTTGCTCCGGATTTTGATGACACTCCTGAGGCGGTTGCGTCAGGAACCGTAGGAGGCTGGACGACCATCCGACCTTGGGGCTGAAAAGCCGCTGTACTTAGAGCGCCCTAGATGCAGCGGAATGCCTTGGGACTCAAGAGGCCCTTGCCTGATGAAACGTACGCTTTCGGACGACCTCGGAAGCAGGAGAACACGCTGCACTGACAGTACCCCAAGTGCAATAAATCTTTCTCGGCCTCCAGAGCTCTGCCTGAGGATACATAGAAGGCCGAACTGAAGGATCTGGGCTTCCTGGGGGCTCGAGGGCGTCCAGGCCTCTTGGGAGCCTCTTGGGGGCCCCGTGGTGCCGTAATTATGGGGCCGTCTTGAATCGTCTTGGCCGTCCAGAGGCCATGTTGGGCCGTCCTGGCGGCCACGAGTGCCCTCTTGAAGCCATCTTCGGCCCTCTCTCGGGGGCGGCCAAGAGGGGGGCGTCAAAGAGGGGGGGGTGCGAATCATGGCTGGCGGCATGTGCGCGGCCAGAGGGGGACCCAGGAACGTAATGAAAGAAGAAGAAGAGGCGCCATGAAATCTGGAGAGGTAGCATGGCCCCCGCCATGATGTCCATCCCCCGCTAGTCATCACCCCCCTCTTGGCCGCCCCCGACTCTCGGGGCCATCTTGAAGGGTCTTGGGGGGCCCCTTTCAACCATCTTCGGGCTCCCTCGGGCTCCTCTGGAGCGCTCTTGGCCCGTCTGGCGCTTTCAGAAGCCGTCTGGGGGGCACTCTCTGGGAGAACTCAAGGGCCGTCCTGGGAAACTCTTGGGCGGTTTGGGGGCCGTCGCGTGGCCCTGTGGGGCTCCTCTTTGGGCCATTTGATGACCATCCAGAAGCCTCAGAAGCTCATCGGAAGCGAAAAAGCGAGATCTTGAAAAGCGCGTGGCTTCCTTGTCGTCGGTGTTTCACTGGTGTTGGCCTCTTGTGGCCCTCTTGGGAACCTCTTGGAGCCAGAATCCGTTTGAAAAACCAACAAAGTTTGCCTCTGGAGGCCCTTTCGCGGGTCCTGTTGGACTCGTTCGCGCGGTCATTGGGGTCTCTTCTGGCCAGCATGTCCCGGGGCCCGCGGACCCGGTCGCCATGTGTTATATATGCCCATACACATTCCCCAATTATCCCGGCAAAGCAACCTAACAGCGATGTGTAGGAGCATATCTGGAAGCATTCCCTTTAAGATTCAGATCAGAATCCGGATGTAGAATTCTGCTGTTCTCGCAGTCGTAGTCGCATTCGCGATGACAGTCGCAGTGGCCTGCATCAGCCTCAGCCTCAGCCTCAGCCTGCCTCAGCATCAGCCTCAGCCTCAGCCTCAGCCTCAGCCTGCCTCAGCCTCAGCCTCAGCCTGCTTCAGCCTCAGCCTCAGTCTGCCTTCAGCCTCGGCCTCAGCCTCAGCCTGCCTCAGCCTCAGCCTGCATCAGCCTCAGCCTCAGCCTCAGCCTGCCTCGGCATCAGCCTGCCTCAGCCTCAGCCTCAGCCTCCTGCCTCAGCCTCAGCCTCAGCCTGCTTCAGCCTCAGCCTCAGTCTGCCTTCAGCCTCGGCCTCAGCCTCAGCCTGCCTCAGCCTCAGCCTGCATCAGCCTCAGCCTCAGCCTCAGCCTGCCTCAGCATCAGCCTGCCTCAGCCTCAGCCTCAGCCTGCCTCAGCCTCAGCCTCAGCCTGCTTCAGCCTCAGCCTCAGTCTGCCTTCAGCCTCGGCCTCAGCCTCAGCCTGCCTCAGCCTCAGCCTGCATCAGCCTCAGCCTCAGCCTCAGCCTGCCTCAGCATCAGCCTGCCTCAGCCTCAGCCTCAGCCTCAGCCTCAGCCTGCTTCAGCCTCAGCCTCAGTCTGCCTTCAGCCTCGGCCTCAGCCTCAGCCTGCCTCAGCCTCAGCCTGCATCAGCCTCAGCCTCAGCCTCAGCCTGCCTCAGCATCAGCCTGCTCAGCCTCAGCCTCAGCCTGCCTCAGCCTCAGCCTCAGCCTGCTTCAGCCTCAGCCTCAGTCTGCCTTCAGCCTCGGCCTCAGCCTCAGCCTGCCTCAGCCTCAGCCTGCATCAGCCTCAGCCTCAGCCTCAGCCTGCCTCAGCATCAGCCTGCCTCAGCCTCAGCCTCAGCCTGCCTCAGCCTCAGCCTCAGCCTGCTTCAGCCTCAGCCTCAGTCTGCCTTCAGCCTCGGCCTCAGCCTCAGCCTGCCTCAGCCTCAGCCTGCCTCAGCCTCAGCCTCAGCCTGCCTCAGCCTCAGCCTCAGCCTGCTTCAGCCTCAGCCTCAGTCTGCCTTCAGCCTCGGCCTCAGCCTCAGCCTGCCTCAGCCTCAGCCTGCCTCAGCCTCAGCCTCAGCCTCAGCCTCAGCCTCAGCCTGCCTGCATCAGCCTGCCTCAGCCTCAGCCTCAGCCTGCCTCAGCCTCAGCCTCAGCCTGCCTCAGCCTCAGCCTCAGTCTGCCTTCAGCCTCCTTCAGCCTCAGCCTCAGCCTGCCTCAGCCTCCTCAGCCTGCCTCAGCATTCAAAATGTGGCCCGGGAATGGAGTTCTGGGAACTCGAAGAACACGAAGTGGCCTACAGTTGGCTCCGGGCATTCAAAATCATGCCCAGGAATGAAATTCTGGGAACTCGAAGACCACGAAGTGGCCTACAGTTGGCTCCGGGCATTCAAAATCATGCCCAGGAATGGAGTTCTGGGAACTCGAAGAACACGAAGTGGCCTACAGTTGGCTCCGGGCATTCAAAATCATGCCCAGGATTGGAGTTCTGGGAACTCGAAGAACACGAAGTGGCCTACAGTTGGCTCCGGGCATTCAAAATGTGGCCCCGGAATGGAGGTCTGGGACCTCGAAGACCACGGAGTGTGCAACTGTTTGCTTAAAACGACTTCCGCGGTTTCTCCCCGGATCCTGCCCGGACCCCCCTGGGGAGTCAAGATGCTGTCCTTTGACCCCACTAGAAACCTATCAGTGTTCGCTGTTAGGTAATTAAAAAATTCCCATCCCAAGCGGGCCCGACACGGCCCCAAAAGGGGCCCCAGAGAGGGAACACGAACCGAAAATCCGAGCCTTCTGGCCCAAGGGGCCCCCAGGAGGCCCCAAAAGGCACCCCAGAGGCCTCCAAGAGGCCGCCGAGAGGCCCCAAAACGGTCCCAAAGAGGCTCCCGAGAGGAGTCCCACGAGAGTCCAACGAACATCTTCTAGGCTGGTTTATGACCCCAAACCCAGGCACGGCGGCGTGACTTGCCGTAGGCAGCTGGATATATATATATATATATATATATATATATATAATATATATACCTATACGACCACCCTTCGGGTGATAAGGAGGTTCGGGGGGGGGTGAGGATGCAGCGTCTCACTCGATCGGTCTCAATATCCATCTCACTATCGGTCTCGCTCGATCGATGTTACTCGATCGATCTCACAATCGATCTCACTCGATATATCTCATTCGCTCGGTCTCACAATTGATCTGATTATCGATCTCACAATCGATCTCACATTCGGTCTCACTATCGATCTCACTACCGATATCACAATCGATCTAACATTCAACTTCATCATCATCATCATCACCAACACCATCATCTTCATCGTCATCGGGACACTGTCGTCATCATCATCATCGTCATCATCATCAACGCCATCATCATCAGGCCATCGGCATCATCCCCATCATCATACCATCATAGTCAGCAACATCATCATCACCATCGGCACACAGCCTTCGTCATCATCACCATCAGCATCATCATCATCATCATCGGGACACCGTTATGGTCACCATCATTGTCATCGTCAACATCATCAACAACATCGGGACACCATCATCATCATTTCATTATCATCATCATATTCGACAGCATCATCAACATCATCGGGACACCATCATCATCAGCAGCATCATCGTCACCAACGTTATCATCAATATCATCATCGGTACACCATCACCATCACCATCATCATCACCACCGTCATAATCATCATCACCGGGATACCATAATCATCATCAGAGGCATCATCATTACCCACATCCTCATCAACAACAACGGGCAGAAACATCAACATCATCGTCATCTCATCATCATCAACAACATCATCAACATCACCAGCGGGACACAGCCATTGTCATCATCACCATCAGCATCATCATCATCATCGGGACACCATCATGGTCACCATCGCTGTCATCGCCAACATCATCAACAACATCGGGACACCATCACCATCATCAGCTCAATATCATCATCATCAACGGCATCATCAACATCAACGGGACACCATCATCATCAGCAACATCATCATCACCAACATCATCATCAACATCATCATCGGTACACCATCACCATCACCATCATCACCACCGTCATAATCATCATCATCGGGATACGTGAATCATCATCAGCAGCATCAGCATTACCAACATCATCATCAACAACAACGGGCAGACATCAACATCATCGTCATCTCATCATCATCATCATCATCATCATCATCATCTACATCATCCTTTAACATCACCAGGACACCATCATCGTCATCATCATCATCATCACCATCAACACAACCATCATGACCATCAACAACATCATCATTATCGGGACACCGACGGGGCACCAGCGGGACACCGGCGGGACACCGCGGGGCCCCGGCCGCCCGGAAGGGAGACATTTGGTCCGGCCGCGCCTCAGCCACACGGGACACCAGCGGGACACCGGCGGGACACCGCGGGCCCCCGGCCGCCAGGAAGGGAGACATTTGGTCCGGCCGCGCCTCAACCACAGGAGACTTTCTCTCGCCCGCCCACGCAGCTTCGCCTCGCCCGCACGGCACGCACGAACACGAGACCGAAATCGATTTCCCGGTAGGGGGGCTCTCCGTTCCACTTCCATCTCACCCCCCACCTCCGATACCTATACGACCACCCTTCGGGTGATAAGGAGGTGAGGGGGGGGGGGGCGGGACCAACGTCGCACTCGATCGATCTCACTATCGAACTCACTACCGATCTCACAATCGATCTCAATCGATCGATCACACAATCGATCTGACGATCGATCTCACAATCGATCCCACAATCGATCTCACAATCGATCTCACATTCGGTCTCGCTATTGATCTCACAATCGATCTCACAATCGATCTCACAATCGATCTCACAATCGATCTGACTATCAATCTCACGATCAAACTCACTACCGATCTCACAATCGATCACACATTCGGTCTCACTATCGATCTCACAATCGACATCACACTCGATCCCACAATCGATCTCGCATTCGGTCTCACTATCGATCTCACTATCGAACTCACTTTCGATCTCATTATCGATCTCACATTCGGTCTCAATATCGGTCTCAGTGTCGATATCGCAACCGGTCCCACAATTGATCTCACACTCGGTCTCACCATCGATCTCACTATCGAACTCAATATTGATCCCATTATTGATCTCAATCGATTGATCCCACAATCGATCTGACTATCGATCGCACAGTCATCATCATCATCATCATCATCATCATCATCATCATCATCATCGGGGCACCATCATCACCATCATCATCATCAGCACCATTATCATCAGCACCATCATCATCATCATCATCATCATCATCATCATCATCATCATCATCATCATCATCATCATCATCATCATCATCATCATCATCGGGACACCGACGGGACATCGACGGGACACCGGCGGGACACCGCGGGCCCCCGGCCGCCCGGAAGGGAATCATTTCGTCCTGCCGCGCCTCAGCCACACGGGACCCCAGCGGGACACCGGCGGGACACCGCGGGGCCCCGGCCGCCCGGAAGGGAATCATTTCGTCCGGCCGCGCCTCAGCCACACGGGACACCAGCGGGACACCGGCGGGACACCGCAGGGCCCCGGCCGCCCGGAAGGGAATCATTTCGTCCGGCCGCGCCTCAGCCACAGGAGACTTTCTCTCGCCCGCCCACGCAGCTTCGCCTCGCCCGCACGGCACGCACGAACACGAAACCGAAATCGATTTCCCGGTAGGGGGGCTCTCCGTTCCACTTCGATCTCACCCCCTCACCTCCGATATATATATATATATATATATATATATATATATATGTTATATATAGCATATATATATATATATACATTAATCGGTGTATATATATATGTATGTATGTACACGTATATCGATATCACTATGTTTCTACACGCACATCTATATATATATATACATGCATATGCCGACATATATATATATATATATATATATATGAATGTATGTATGTATGTATGTATGTATATATATATATATGTATGCACACTTAGATAATTGCATACTGGTATGCAGAATCTGCTCATTCAGATACATTCGGAAGCGGCCTTGTGGGCCGGAATGGAGGGGCCCAGGCCTGGGAACCGCCAGGGAGTCCCAAAAGCCCCCGCGCGCTCCCCAGACTGCCCCAGGGAGCTCCGAGACGGCCCCAGACGGCTCCAGGTGCGCTCAAGAGGGCCCCGACGCAGCCCAAGTCTTTTCAGGATGCCTCCAAAACAATACAAGTTTGCTTCGAGGCGACCATTCAGGAGCCCCAAGAGGCCTCGGGAAAGCCCAAAGGAGGCCCAGGAGGGCCCGAAGAGGCCTGTCGAGAGGGCCCCCAGAAGGCAAAACCGTCGAATGCCCTCTGAGGAAACGTACATGTTGATCGTACTGGCTTTACTCGTCAACAAGCTCCCAAGAGGCTTCCAAGAGCCTCCGAAGCCCCAAGAAAGAGGCAACCCAAGACGGTGCCAAGAAGACCTCAGGAGGCCCCAATGAGCCCCCAGGAGACTCCAAGAGGCGCCGAAGATGCCTGCCAACGCCCCCCAATATCCCTAAGAGGCGTCAAGAGGCCCCGAGAGACCCCCAAGTGGACCCCAAGACGCCCGAACATGTACCAAAGAGCCTCCCCAAGAGGCTCCCAGAAAGCTTCCAAGATGCCCCTTAAAGAAGGTTTTTGAGGTTCCACGACGGCCCCAAGCCAGCCCAAGAAGGCCCGAAAACAGGCCCAGGCGGTCCAACAAGGCCTCGAGGCAGTCCTGGCGCCGCGTTTATCCCGATCCGCCCTGCGCCCGTTATGATCCCAGTGCGATTCTGCACGCGCACGCCTGGCCAGCGGGTACTTGCACTTCTCGCTTTCGCGGGGCTCCAAGGAGGTGTCCAATACCCGTACGTATGCGAATGCCAAATGAATCTCCCTGTTCCTGAAAAGATGATGGGCAATTCCTTCTCGAAGGGGGGCTCTCGTTTGAATGGCAGACCCATGGGGCTCGCGTCTTCCGAAGGGAGATCCTTGTCGTGATAAGAGCGGTCACAGGAACTCGTGATGACGGGACTCGGCAGGTGATGGCGCGTGGCAGCATGGCTGACGAACCCTGGGCTCACCCTGGTTCTCCTCCTCTTCCTCCCCCTCTTTATCCTCGCCCCCTCCTTCTCGCCATGTTTGCCAACGTGACCCCCAAAGTGGGTTATTGAACTCGGGATGAGCACCACATGGTGGCGTATTCTATGTGGTGCGGTCTTCGGTGTGCAAATCTACGTGGTATGAAATACGTGGTGCAAGCTGGAAAGCACGTAGTGCAAGCAGCGCGGTGCAACTATGTTTTACCATCCCGTGAACTGTCAGCTGTCAAATCCACTGCTCGCGCAAGAATCCCACCCTTCCATCCGCAGCTTGTCTTGCAGAACCCATGCGGCCACGATTGCGGTCACTATTGTCACTAGCTGGCGCACCTCTGCGGCAGCGCTAACACGCGCTAGCTCGCGCGAAGAGCGGCTAGCTGGGTTGGCACATCTGGTGAGATCGCGATGGCGCTTACCGATGTGAATTCCCCGGCGCGTCTCAAAGGCCACGCTGGTGCAGGGAACTTGCTTGCGAACCGGTGACTCAGACGAGCGCGGTATCATGATGACGTCGGCAACGGCGGCAACGATGATGATAGTAGTGAAGGTGGTGGAGATGATGATGGTGACGACGGCAATGCCAATGACGGAGACGATGCTGGTGACGACGATGGCGATGATGATGATGTTCATGTATCGATGATGAAGGTGGTTTCCGGATGATGGCGGAAATGGCGGCGATAGACGATGAGGAGATGGGGGGGTGAGGCAATGGCGCTGTAGAGAATGATGGCGAAGAAATGCGCGCGCGGAAGTGCAAGAAACCTGGCAGAATTTGTTTCGAAACACATGGCTTGATTCAGATGTGCATATGTGGTTGAAGAACTGCACAACGCATGTGTTCGGTGTGGTTTCGACATGTGCGCGCGGGGGCTTTGTGCATCTGTTCTGTCTGGGAGTTGTTAACAAAACAACTGTGAAAATAACGAGTGCGCACGCATGGTATGACTTCACATGGATGACTGGGGGGGGATCGATACCAGCAGGGCAAGCACGGTACGAACTCACATGATAAAACGATGAGGCAGAACCAGGCGTGGGAATGGCAATACGAACAGGGGGGAAATCTGGGCTCGGGAGGGCATTGGAGTAACTACCTGTCTCGCCTGCAACGAGAAGCCGTGTGGTGCACGCTGTGTCTTCCAGCCTGTGGGCTGCAAGCCATGCGGGGCCATCTCCGCTGGTGCAGCACCATGCGCCCACGAGACGCCCACGGGCGGGCACCCGCGGCGAAGGCCCGGCACGTGCCAGCAGCGCCGACGAGGCGCCCACCGAGGCGACCACGCCTGGGCGCCGGCAGGACACCCAGGGGACCCAGCCGGCGCACGGCGACGGGCGCCCGCGAGGCGCCCACGGCGGGGCACCCGGGGGAGGCCCCAGGGATGTCGGCCAGCGCACGAGGCGAGGCGCCCTTTGGGCGGGCGCCCGGCGCCGAGCGGTCCTCCTGGGGGCCCACTGGGC
The DNA here is from genome assembly GCA_963575745.1 of Prorocentrum cordatum. Lineage (NCBI taxonomy): Eukaryota > Dinophyceae > Prorocentrales > Prorocentraceae > Prorocentrum > Prorocentrum cordatum. Next base: position 1,235,303 of record CAUYUJ010019170.1, on the reverse strand, counting down.
TGCTTCGGCGCTGGGCAGTAGGCTCTCATCATCATCATCATCATCATCATCATCATCATCATCATCATCATCATCATCATCATCATCATCATCATCATCAGCATCATCATCATCATCATCATCATCATCATCTGGGTGCGAGCAGTGCCTGGGACAATTCGCTCCACCCGGAGGGCAACAGCAGGAAGGCGGACGGGTGGCGCTGAGGCGACTGGATGACGAGGAGGGCACAGGACCAGGATGAGGGGGAAGACGAAGACGAGGAGAGAGGTGACGACGAGAATTGAGTGGGAGGGGGAGGGGGATAGAAAATGAAGGGATGAGAGACGAAGGAGGAGGAGGCGGAGGAGGGAAGAGGAGGAGGACAAGAACACAACTGCTCTTACCCCTGGCATTCCTGTTCTTGTCCGAATAGAACCACCCAGGCACGTCCGAGGACCCCCCGTCTGGTAGGCGGAACCGGCAGTCGAACTCGGTCAGCCCGTCCTCCTCCATGAACTTCCTGGACTTTGGTCCCCCTTCTCCCCATCCCCCTCCCTACCGTGATCCTCGTCCGCTTGCCCCCCCCCTCTCCTCCTCCCCCTGATCCCCTTACTCTGTTCCCCCTCTTCCCCCTTCTTGTCTTTGTGGATGCCGTGACAATGGGCACTCTAACAATCCGATCATTGAATTACAGATGTGTTTAGACTGCGCAAAACATGTTATCAACATGTTGTCAAGCATGTGTTTACCTATGCAAAGCAGGTTTGAAACATATTTTAGACATCTGGAAGTTAGTTGGCAGCCCTCTCCATTACTCGACTTCCATAATGTTATCCTCTCACCACCTTCCCCTGACTCCAAATCCTGCTGCGTCTGTTGTTCGTCCTCGCCCTCCACCTTTATCATTATCCACTTTATCCTCCTGCTCATCCTCCTGCTCGCCCGCCACCTCCTCCTCCTCATCATATGTACGCAAAACCGTTTTCCGATTGGGAATACACCCTCGCTTAGAGTTAATAAGATTTCACACTGAGAAAATAAAAACCACCCGAAACGCTTTCTTAAACAGTGGTCCAGGCCCAGATATATTGAATCTCTAAGAACAGGAAACAAAGCTCCGAGGAAACGCCCAGGATCCAGCCCAGATCTTCAATTCTCTTCAATGAAATCTGGAGTCCATCCACATTGATGAATGTTATGAAGATGTTTGGTGGATGTAACACGATGGGGTCTTCCTGTTGGAGTTCCAGGTTCGCACCCGCAAATAGGAGAACAGTCAGAGAAATGGGAAGGGATGGGAGGAAAGGATAGGATCAGGATGCCAGATATGGCGCGAGCGCACCTCCCTTATCCTCTCCCCCCCTCTCCTCATCCGCCTCATCACTCGTGTCCCCCAAGTCCTCCTCCGTCCCCCCCCACACCGCCTCCCCTCCCTCCCTCTGCGACTTGCGCTCACATCCATTCTCCACTTTCTCCACCAGCTCCTCCTCCTTTTCCTCCCCCGCCTCCTGCTCCTCTTCCTCCTCCTTCTCCTCCTTTCCCGATTTCTTGTCCCCTTCCTCATCCCACCCTAGACCCGAATTAGAGATCTCTAGAGGCCTCCGGAGGTTCAAAGAACACGTCAACTACGAGCTGAAGAACTCGATCGCCTTCCTTCTCCTCCCCGTCGTCCTCCTCCAGCCCTGCCTCATCCGTGACCTTCCTTGTGTTCGTGCCGACCATCATCACGTGCGGCGTTGTGATGCACTGCCGCCGCGCGGCAGCGAGCACAGGCTCGGGCGCGGACGGGTCTGGGTACAGGAACGCATCCATCACGACCTTCGGGGCCAAGCACAGGAAGCGGCACGGAAGCCCATCGAAGCCTCTCCTAACCTTTGGGGGCCTGTTAGGACACTCTGGAGACCTCCAAGGGGGATTCGGAGAAGGAGGACAAGGTTGAGGAGTAGGAGGAGGAGGAGGAGGAGGAGGAGAAGGAGGAGGAGGAGGATCAGTCTAAACCCAAGACGCATCAACGATGCCGCAATGAATCCTTCCTCCAAGTTCCCTCGTCACGAGTCCCTGCATCTTGTCCCCAACCTTCCCGTAGTTGGTTTTCGTTTCAAATCGAGCACTGTGGTCTGCATCATTCCTTCTCACCTCCATCCCATTCTCTAGTCCCACCAACACTTTAGGACCTGCGTGGTTCAACGAGTTTCCGATTCCATCCTCTTTCCTTCACCTTCGGTTAAGTGAGATACGCGTGCACTCAACGGAGGGAGAGGACGAGAGGAGGGGACGAGAGGGGGACCAGGACAGGGCGATGGTATTTTCATGGCAGCGTGGCGACGCGCATCTCCGCCTTGGCGTGGGCCCTGATGGCCCCGCGCTCAACGCGAGCGCGTGGGCCCTGACGGCCCGCGCGCTCGCGCTCTGGCACGCCTGCGGCCGCTCGGCCGACGCAGGCGTCTGGGAGCAAAGCGGGGTGGGTGGGCACCCGCGCGTCGGCCAGAGCCGAACGCTACGGACCCAAAATGGCTACCTGAGCCCACACCCCCTCCCACTTAACCTGCAGTCTACAACCAATCAGACTATACAAGTTAAGTGAGATACGCGTGCACTCAACGGAGGGAGAGGAGGAGAGGAGGGGACGAGAGGGGGACCAGGACAGGGCGATGGTATTTTCATGGCAGCGTGGCGACGCGCATCTCCGCCTTGGCGTGGGCCCTGATGGCCCCACGCTCAACGCGAGCGCGTGGGCCCTGACGGCCCGCGCGCTCGCGCTCTGGCACGCCTGCGGCCGCTCGGCCATGAGAAAAGAAAGACGCAGCCGCGCGCGCGGGGACGCCCCGCCCGAGTGCGAGGGCGGAACCAGAGGCTGCAAGAGCCTCGCGCGCGCGGCCACTTGCCTGCAACCTTGAGGCCTTCCGCGCCCCGCGCACCCAGAGCGCGGGCGCGGCGCGTGCGCGATGCGCGCAAAAGAACCGAAAGGGGACGGCGCACGATGCGCCGGGCGCAGAGCGCAAGTGTGGCCCCGACCGCACGGCGCGCAAGACGCGCGGCACGGCCGGGTCCAGGAAGCACGCGACGTGCGCGCAAAGTTAAACTCCTCCAAAGAGAGAGGATCGCAGGCGCCACCTGCGTACCGTAGGCTAAAAGAAAGAAGATCGCAGGCGCCACCTGCGTACCGTAGGCTAAAAGAAAGAAGATCGCAGGCGCCACCTGCGCACCGTAGGCTCAAAGGATCGCAGGCGCCACCTGCGCACGGTAGGCTGAGAGGAGGGCCGGCTCACTCACAGGCCGCCGCCTTCAGCCCGCGCCCGCGATGCCGCGGGCGCTGGCTTCGGAGTACGGGGGGGGCTCCACGCCTAAATGGAGGGCGTGTTCCCCTGGCGGTCGCGGCTCTCGTCTCCGCTGCGGTCTCCGCCGCGCTCACTGGGGTCCCGGGGGCTGCCGCCATCGCCGCCCCTCGACGCGCGACCGTCCGCGCTGGGCCAGTCACGCTCACTCCGGCCGCGGCTGCCCTGGTCGCCCTTGGAGTGGCCGCCCTTGCCGCTCTTGTCGCCCTTGCCGCCGCTCTTGGAGCCCTTGGCGGCCTTGCCGGAGTGCTTGCCCTTGACCTTGCCGCCCTTGCCGCCCTTGTCGCCCGCGCCCTTGCCACGCCAGGCTGGGATCCCACCCCCGCCCGCGGCAGCCTCCGCGGCGGCAGCACGCCGCCGCTTTTTCTCCTGCTCGTACCAGCCGCCGCGAGGAGCGCGAAGCTGCCCAGCGTGCTTCCCGGTCTTACGCCGCGTGCGGCCGGGAGGGGTGTCGCCGCGCCGCGCCCACGCTGGGTCCCGCGCCAGACTGCGGCTGGGCGACCTCTCGCGCTTGGGCCGGTTGCGGCTGGGCGACCTCTCACGCTTGGGCCAGCTGAGGTCGCCCGGCGGGCGGTCCCCCTCAGCCCCCGCACCCGTGGCACCCGTGCTGGGGCGCTCTCCATGGCCGGCACTGGGGCCCGGCGCCTCCCGCACGGTGTGGCCGCTCCGCCGGGCCTTCTCCACCACCGTCTTGGGTTTGCCGAAGGCGACGCGGCAAGCCTCGCAGTAGCTCACGTCGCACCCCTTACAGTGCCACCGCAGGGCTCCGCTGTTAGCTCCGCCCGCGGGGCACATCTCGCAACCCCAACCGTCTCCCGGGTCAAAGGAGCTCCAGCGCATCTTGAGTGCGCACGTCGGGCAGGCAGGCGGCTGGATGGTCGGGCCATCCCCCCCGTCGCTGCCTGGGTCAGGGCCGCGAGGTCGGCTCGCCCACTCCGTGACCACCGTGCACGGGTCCGTCTTGTAGAACCGATAGTTCGACCTCATGCACTCCCGCGCGCGCTTGGCGTCAGCGCGGCGCTGGAACTCCACCAGCGCGCACGGCTCCCGCTTGTGGCGGTGGTCGTACAGGAAGGCGATGTGTTTGACGACCCCAAAGGGCACGACCACCTGCCTGACCACCTCGGCATCGACGTGGTGCGGTACCCGCTCGATGCGGATGATGGACTCGCCCTCGTCGTGCTGGTCACTGGGCTGCTGCTGGGCGCCCTGGCGCTGCTCCTCCTTGCGCCTACGGCGGCTCCTCGAGCGCGGCTGGCGCTGGGGCGGACCGTCCCCCGCGCCTGGCGCCGCCGCCTCCTCCACCTCGGTCTTCACCTCGAAGGACCGCGGCGGCGCCCCCCCGCTCTTGGGCTTCAGGACGGCCTCACGCTTCACGATGTCGGCCTTCGGGGGGGCGCCGCCCGTCTTGGGTTTCAAGACGGCCTCCTCCTCCTGTCCCCTGCGCCCGCGATCGCGAGGCGCATCGCGCTCGCGATCGCGGCGCCTCGCGCGCGAGGGCGAGCGCAAGGGCGCAGGGCGCCTCTCGCGCTTGCGGACCTCTTCGGCGAGGCGCTCTTGGCCCGGGGACCGCGCGGGCCGCGGGCGCTCCGCTGGAGCGCCTTTGCTCTGGCGCCGCGCTGCAGCCTGGATGGCCGCGCGCGCCAGCGCCGCGGTGACCGCGTCCTCTCCCGCCTCGAGGACCGGGGCTGGGGTCGACCTCCCCTCGCCCCTGCTCGAGGCGTCGTCCACGTCGGTGAGCTCCACGACCGCTTCCGCGTCCACCGTGCGCATCATGTCGAGCAGCCCCCTATTGTGCTTGCAGAGCTCGCGGAGCTCCGGCATGGGCTGCCCCTGGAACTGGGCCAGGGCGAGCGCCAGCTTGGCCGCCTGGCGCTGGACCTTGATATTCGGCCCCGCGCCCACCCCCCACGCGCCCCGCTTGCCGTCGACGATCACCAGCTGGCCGTGGTCCTCGCTCGCCCCCGCGGCCAAGCAAGCCGCCGCGATGCACGGGGCTGCTTCGTGGTCGTGGTTGACCACCTCGACGAGGTCCTCGCTGTCCAGCTCGTTCACCACCGTGTACAGGATGTTGTGGGCGGCACTCCGGAGCTCGTCCGACAGCGCGGCCCCCGAGACGACGACGCCGAGGGGGTTCACCGCCATGATGCTGTAGTCATGGCCACGCGCCTTGCTCTGGTCCGGGGCCACCAGGCCCACCAGGAATCCCATGATGTACGCTGCCGGAGCGCGGGGCGGAGGCGCGGCTGGCGCGCGAGGCTGGGGTGCGCGCGCTGCTCGCGTGCCTCGCTCTGGAGTGGGAGATGGCTGCGGATGAGAGGACCAAGAGGAGGTGGGCGTGCCTGGGGCGATCGGGAGCGGTAGCGAAAGGGGGGTCGAGGGCGAGAGGTCCACCGGGATACCCCCACAACGCGAAGCCCCCGCCCTGACCTGAATACCCGTGGGACCCGCCTGCTGCTTCCCCACACGCCCGTTAACTCCTCGCCCTGGCTCGTATCTCACCAGCTCCTCCTCTCCTTCCCCCTCCGTAGTTGACCCTGCTCGCGCCGAAGGGCGCGCCCAGGGGGGGCGCCCGGGCGCCCAGGCCGGGCGTTCCGAGGGCCTCAGGTCGCTCCCAAACTGGGGCGGGTCGCTCCCGGCCAACTGGTCGGGGCGGGCGCCGGCCGCGGCGCCGTCGTCACCGCGGGCGTCCGGGGCCAATAAGGCGTGGCCCTCCGCCATGCCTCGGGCGAATGGAGCCTGACGCCGATGGTCCTCCCAGAGATATCCGTGGAAGGCGTCCGTGGACCACCTCCCGAACCTCTTGACCGCTTCCAGGTCGCGACAGGCGTGGTACAACGCCGTCGCGCCCCCGATGCGCAGGGAGTGGGATCCCATCTGGCCTGCGTCCACGCCGCAGGCGGCAGCCGCGAGTTGGAGGAGCCCCTGCACCTCCTCCCGCATAATCGGGTGGCCATCGGGCCGGCGGAACAGGGGGAGCCCCGCCTCGGTTCCTCGTCCAAACCGGTCCGGCAGCTCCCTCTGGAGGTCGGCGAGTGCGTCCACGACACACAACTCCACCCCCGAACGGTAATGGTTGCGTACGCAACCTGCGTTAAACTGGTCCGTCTTGGACGACGTGATCGTCAGTACTACCTCATCGCAGTCGCTGAGCCTTGCGCTGGGTGTACCCCCGCGCATCCCCTGCACGTCCTGCCCACGCACCACCCGTCCCATGCTCCAGGAGCGGTCCTCTTGGACCAAATACTCCGACGCGCGGAGCATGAAGAAGTACCCCGTCATAAGCGCCGCCCATAGGATGGTCGCCTCCCGGCGCGTGGCCGTCCCGTGGGCGAACAAGTACTCGCGGAGCCAGCGCAACATCCGGGGCGTGGCCGGCAGCTTCCGTTTCGCCTTTCCGTCCCAGCGGCGGAGTCCCTCGATCGTGGTCCAGAGCCGGCGCCGATCGGAGGTCACATCCCCAAACCCGGCCAGGGTGTGGGCATATCGAATGGCGAACAGGCGCTGGCGGATGGTCGTGGCCCGCCTCTTCATCACCTTGTACAGGTACACGACATACCGGATGAGGTCATCCTCATCCGTAAGGCGGGCGTCCCGAGTCTCCCCCTGCAGGTATGGGCTCCGGCCTCGGAGCCTCCGCCAGAGTACCCAGTTACGCCGCCCGGCGCTGTAATTGGCCCGCGTCCCTTCGGCAAGCTTGGCCAACATCGCCTCGGTGGCGGTCGCATCCAGCTCGCGGGGGTCGGTGAGTTCACCTTGAATCCCTTTCGGGGCGCCCCCGCCGGCGTACCGCCAGGCGGCGGGCTTCACCAGCGCGGGAGCAGGGGCGCTGCGGGTACGCCGGCGGGCCTTGCGCGGGGGGCGAGCCTCGCCGCCCACGCCGTCCATGGCGCTTGGCCTGGGCATGCCCGCGCCTTCCGGAACAGCGAAGGTCACCGCCCCGACCCGCTCCCCGCCTGCCCCGTCCTCCCCTGCTGCGGTGGACCGCGCGGTAGCAGGGGGGTCGAGCTGGTCCGCCAACCGAGCGGCGTCGTCCGTCGTCTTCCCCGCCTCCAGCGCAGCCTCGAATGGCCCGCTTGGGCGATCGGGGGCCTGAAGCCAGGCCTTTAGCCACAGCTTAACCATCTCGTCGTTAGCGAGTCGGTCGTGATCGGGTCCGACGCCAGCGCGCGCCCCGGGTGCCTCGCCTGCGCTCGCTGCCTCTACGGCCTGCCTCAGCAGGCGCTCCGCCCACTGGAGCACCCAGCGGGCCGTGCGACGCGGGAGTGCACGAGCGGCCTGCCGCATGCGCTCGGCGATCGGCATACCTCCAAGGCCCAAGGCATCCCACAGCTCCGCCGCGCCCCCCTGGGCGCACCAGATTTCTTTCGGGTGCAGGGCTCGCGCGGTCCAGCCGCCCTCGGACCCTTCCAGGATCAGGGTGTTCGCATAGCCCTTCAACGGGTCGGGCTTCGCCCGTGCCGTATGGCAGGGCCCGCGCGGATCATGAATCACCACGCGCTGGGCCCGCCCGCCTCCCGCGGGCTGCCATGTGCCGCGCGGCCAGGGCATCATGCGATCCCCCGTCGTCGAGATCCGAGGGTCCACGAGCAAGGTGCCGTTGTTGAGGTCCAGGCGGAGCTCATCCAGCGGTGGCCGCCCTGCCTCTTTCCAAAGCTGGCAGAGGCCGCGTGGCTCCACGCAGGGCTGCCCCAGGGGGGGCATGGGGCTCGGTGCCCGAACCCGTTCTCCGCAACCCCAAACCCGGACCGCCCGCGCGCGTGCCGTGACGTCGCCGAAGTGTGTGCACAGTAGGCGCGTCTCTGGGGAGAGTGCCACATAGCCGAGGCGCCGTAAGCGCGCCCCTAGCCGCACTGCAGCGTAGTTGACGGGGGCGTCGAGCAACACGGCCAGTGGCCGAATGGTGATCAGTAGCCGCTCCAGGCCCGTCGCTTCGCGTCCACCGGGGTCCTCCGATAGTGACACGCACAGCCAGCGGGTCCGTGGGGCCCCAGTGGGGTCCTTGGGGTGGTCCCCGTCGTCCGGGTCCCATCGGTCACCGACATCCCACGGCGCTAGCAGTGCCGACCCACCGAGGCTCTCCCATGCCTCCCCAAAGGGGGGCCACGCGGTTCCCACCTCCAGCAGCCGCGCCCCCTCGACCTGCAGGGGGGCGTAGCGTGGTAGGGCCTCCCGGGCTCCTTTGACTTGGAGTGCAGCCGCGCGCCAGGGCCCGTCGTCTCCTGGCATCCGCAGCTCGCGCTGGGCGGCCTCCTCCACCAGCTCGCCCCACGGTGCTGCCGGCGACAGCTCGGTCCATCCGGCCTCCGCCATCCGCTGGCGTACCTCCTCCACCGTGGCACGAGTAATGAAGTCGGCCAGCTCGTTGTGGTAAGTCCGTAAGTAAAGCCCGTCCAGGACCCGGAACTTGTACCGTAGCTCCAGCATGGCCAGGACTCGAAGCAGGTGGCGCGCCACCGCGTTCCGTGCCCGGCGGCGTCGCAGCCAGCGGCTGACATTACTGTTGTCAGTGACGTACGGCAATAGCAGCTGGAACCAGTCCGGGCCCTTCTCGGCCGCCAAGGCTATCAGGCAGAGGAGTTCGACCACCGCGATGATCTCCCCCTCCCCCTGCCAGGTGACCCCAGGGGCGGAGCGGAGCGTCTCCAGATAGGGAGCCGCCTCCGCCACGATGTACTCGCGCGAGGACCAGTCCAGCGCACCGATCCGATCCAGGGTGGCATCGCCTCCCAGCCAGCGCAGCTTGCCGAGCGCCCCCGGGAGTGCGAGGGCCTCGCGAAGGCCTAGCAGGCCCTCGAAGGAGGTCTCGAAGTTACCCTCGACCGGCATCTCAAAGCAGACGCGCAGCCAATCCAGGGTCTGGTGCCAATCGTCCCACGCAGCCTCTACCATCTCGGGGTCGCCCGGCGGATGGACGTAGGCCTGACCTGGGTCACCCGACAGCATCCGGTGGACCGCTGGGAGCTCCAGGCTCAGGGCTGGAGCTGCGCAGGCGCAGAACTGGCCGAGCCCACTTAGCTCCCTCGCGGTTCGCAGCCGGACCATGCGGCAGCCGAAGCTCAGCTCCGGCTCCGCCAGTAGGAAGCGCATCTTCATGGCCTTGGGCTCCGGGAGTCCAACTCGCTCGCGCTCGAAGTCCATACTGAGCCCCCAGATAATCTGCGTGGTGGAAGGCTCCCCCTCGGCGTCCCTCTTGCTGACGTTCACTGCTTCGGACCCAAACACCTCACGTATGGAGGCATCCAATGCGTCGCAGGCCATCCACGGCCGGACCCCAATGTCGGGCTCCACCACCACAGGGTCATCCATGAGCCACTCCGAGTGGAAGTGGGTGGTGTCGTGCCAGTGCGGCTCCCCAGGCCGATAGCTCTCGTGGAGCTCCCTCGCCGCCAGGGCGAGCATCATGTAATTGCCTGGGGCTCCCGTCCACCCAAACACCATGGCTAGGTAAACGACTCGGACGTCCCCCTCGATGCCAGCGTGGGCCCCCGGTAATGAGGTGCCAAAGTCCCCGACGTCCGCCGGGGCGATGTCCAGCCACTTGAAGGCCCGCGAGACGTCCCGCTTGGCGCAGAGGAGGCGCGCTCCGGGGTGGCGCGCGCGATGCCATACCGCCGTCCTCGCCACTTGCCGATGGCGTGGCTGGACGGCAGGCGGGTGGTCGCGCTTGTGTGTGGCGGCGTTGGCCGAGAGCATCGCGTGGATCATACGCCCTTCGGACGATAAGGTCCTGTCCGGTAGCTGCTTCGGTGCCCTCCCCAGGGGGGCTTCCACCAGCTCCGTCAGAAAACCCTCTGCCGCCTGGGAAGCCACCAGGACGATCCCCCAGGTCACATCCGCCCATACCTTCTGGTAGGCCTCGTCGATGTGGGCTCGCACGCTGGGGTACGGCTGGGCTCGCTCGCGCCTCCGCGGCGCGCCCCGCCGCGCGGAGGCTCCCCCTTCCGCTAGCTCCCGGACGTACTCGAAGTGCTCTCGGCTTAAACACCGTCGCACCTTGTCCCCCAGGACACCCCGAAGGGGGTTGCCCAGGCGCTCGTGGCGCGCGCGCCTAAGCAGCGCGGCCGCTTCCTTCAGGGACCCCGTCCGCTGGAGGAGCTGATCCCCCAGCCCCACCAGGGTCCGCATGGCTTCGGGGTCGTACTCAGGGTGCTCCGTGCAGAAGGCCAGGTAGACCGTGGCCAGCTCCGCCGGGCTGCACCCGTCGAGGTCCTCCGCGATATCTCTGGCCGGATCCTCGCAAGGGGGTCGAGTCTTGCCCGCACTCACCTCCCCCTGTGCCTTGCCCAATGGGGGCTTAGGAAGCCCCGCCAATGCTCGGTGCATGGCTGGGCTAAGCCTACCGCATTTTGAGCCGTCCCCTGAGGCCTGCAGGCGCTCGATTCCAGTGAAGTCGACGCCCTGCAGGCGCCCGGGCGCCTCCGCCCGGGCGATTTTGGGGGACGCCCCCGGGCCATCCTCCCATATAGGCGCCAACTGCCGACGCAGTTGGCTCACCGACCAGCGGTGATAGGCCCCTTTCAACACCTTTGCCCACGCGGCGCAAAGGCGGGGGGCCCAAACCTGCGCCTCCTTGGTGCGCTTAATGCCCGAGCCCGGCACGTGATCCTTCAGCTCGACGTGGTGGTGGTCACGTGGGCAACGTCGCGCCAACAGCAGAGCGTGCAGGTACAGCCGGGGGCTGACGAGCCACCAGCTGCCCTTGCGATAGCGGCTCTCTGGCGCGTCGGACGGGGCCTTACCCCAGGCGCACATGTGGATCGGGACGATCATGGCCCCCGTCGCTCGACGCAGCTCGTGCATCGGGGCCTGGCCCCAAATCTTGGGGTAGCGGCCCGAGGGGCAGGAGGACTCGATGAGAAACTCCTTGCCGGCGTCGTGTAGGATGCGGCAGGTGTCGCACGTGAACTGTGTGTGGCTGTTACCCACGCGCTCGAACTCTTTGGAGCCATCCCCCTCGGGGTGCTCCCACGTGCGGGTGCCCTGCGGGGTCCCGCCCGGCTGGGTCATGAGCCCGAGGTCGGTGTACGAGCCACACGGGGTACCCCAGCACCAAACGTTGGCCACGTCGGGGCCCATGGGGGTCCGTGCGGCCTCCTGTAGGCGCGCGCGAACCGCTGGGTCGAGGGTGTCATGATCCGGCCGTGGGCCGGACTCTCGGAGGGGGTCGTCGTAATATTCGATCGGCTCCAGCACCCGGATGCCCTCGGCGCGAAGCGCGGCCGACCAATTTCCCGAACCGGCGTACACCTCCTGGGCGATCAAACCGTACGCGAACGCGGGGTCGTGTCGAATTGGCATCGCGTTCGCCTCCAGGAGGCGTGCCTGGACGTCGGCTGGATGTTCCCCGAACGAGGCTGGCGCGCGTCCCACTGCGCGGCCCGCCCGACCTTCCGCTGCCTTGCAGTGGGTGCAGGGCGCGCTCTTGCCCGGGACGGTGGGTTCAACGTCCGGGCCTTCATCGAGCATCTCGCGCCAGCCGACACTTACGATCTCGCGGGACAGGCGTCCTGCGTGCCCCCAGCGCTGGCCTAGGGCCGCCGCCTCCGCGTGGGAGCGTGGGCGCAAGGCGCGCATATGGCCACGCCAGATCAGGAGCGGAATTACGTGATCCTCCGCGCCGACACCCGTCCCCATTAGGTGGTCCACGCATAGGCGCCCACTGCCGTTGACACGGTGCACCTGGAGCGTGACGGCGTCGAGGTCGGCGACGGGGCATGCTGCCAGGCAGCGATAGTCCTTGTCGTGGTGCGGGTGCACCGCATCATGGACGTAGGAGCGGACATCGGCCTCCAGGGCCGTGATCCACGGTGGGGAGTCGCCCAGGGCCCGCAGGGCCTCATGGGCCTCCTCCCATAGTGCATGGCGATACGTCGCGGCCAACTGCTGCACCGCGTCCGGGCTGGGCTCACCTGTGCCCTCGCCCGCGCGTAGCAGGAGCACCCCCGCAGCTACGTGCAGTAGCAGGCACTGCCGCTCCTCGGTGTCGCCCACCTCCAGGCCCATCGCCTGGCCCATCTCCTCTGTAGGGCCGAGGCGGTCCCGGTAGTCGATGAAGTCCCACTGGATGCGGGTGTCCCCGTCCCAGAAGGTATAGGACCCGCGGCCTATCAGCCCGTCGGTGTCCCACGCAACCGGGCCAACCTCGGCCCCGCCCTCGGTGACGTATCCTGCGGCGCAGCTAAGCGCCTCATGCAGGTCGGCTGCCTCGCTGCTGAGACCCCGATGGCCTCGGTCCACGGCTTCCTCGAGGGCTCGCTCCAGGGTGAGCCGCTCCCCGCGCAGGCGCGCCCCCAAGACGCGCCCGCGCACGTGGCTCTGCAAGTACTCGCTGGCCCCCTTCAGAGGCGCGAAGATGCCCTCGGATTCGAGCTCCTGCATGAGTTTGAGGCGAAGCTCCGGCCCATCACCCGCGGGCTGGGCGTCCCAAGTGGCCGCCGCGCGCGGGCGGTCGTGGTCTTCGAGCCATCCGAAGTCGGGGCCCTTAACCGCTTCCCGGAGGTCAGATTCCATCGCGGTAAGCTGGAGCGCGGTGTAGTCGTCCGGGGCCTGCCCCGGGCCCGGGTCGCCCGCTGCTCGCGAGCCGCTGCCACGGCCACGGCCCTTTTCCTTCTGGGAGTCAGGGGCAGCAGGTGGGGAAGTGTCCTCGCCAACCTTCTCGGCCTCGGCTGCCTTGGCCTGCGAGCGCAGCTGCGCAATCATCCCATCCACCTGCTTGGGATCCATCCGGGGCGTCCCAAGGAGCCCCCCGCGCCTCGTGAGCTGCATGACTACCGAGTAGTCCAATCCGCGCGTTGACTTGATGGGGTCATGGGAGTTAGGGCAATCGCAAGCCTTCCGCGAGCAGCCCATGTGCGTGGTGGCCCCCCAGCAGATAGGGACGTTGTCCTTATTGCGGGGCGCATGCGCCACGGATCGCGTACGCTCCGGGCGTGTTAGTTCCTTGCCCGCTGGGTACGCCCTCTTGGGGGCTGTCCCCGCTGGGGCCCCGGTGCCCGCCTTGGGCCCCGCCTTCGGCTGGGGCCCAGCCCCCGCCTTGGGCCTGTCATCCCCCTGCGCCGTGGGCCGGGGATCGCCCATTTCCTCGCTCCCTCCCGCCTTGGGCGGTCGCTTCGTGAGGTGGGCGTTCAGCTGCCCATTGAGGAGGCGCGTGAGTGCGGCCTTGCGCCGGGGCACGACCACCTGCTGGTAGTAGGCGTTCGGGTCCCCGAGGTCGAACGTTCGGGGCAAATCGTAGCCGTTCTCCGGCATGAGTAGGATGTACTTGATGTCCTCCCTCCTCGGGTTCTCGGTGTCGAGCTCTCGGCAGAGCCGACGCCTCAGCTCCCGTAACTCCTCGACCCAGGTGCTTCGGAGCTCTTCCCACAGATCCTTGACCCAATGGTCTGGGAACTCCGAGGGGTCCCTCTCGAAGGCCGCCTCCAAGAACCCTAACGACCGCCGACGCTCCGCCCCGTGTGCGACCCCTACGATGGACTCGAACATCTGGATCTCGCACCGGGCCCTCTTGAACCAGGTCGCCATGTGGGTGGCGGGCCGCTGGCGGGGCTCCAGCTTGTCGTCCACAGGGAGCCGATAGCCATCGAAGTCCTCGTCACGCGCGGGGACGCAGTCGTCCACCGCCAGGTCGTGAGGGCCCGTCCCGAAGGCGAGCGCCGCGTAGCCGTGCGCCACACGGTTGGTAACCAGGCAGGGAAACCCGATCGTCTTGAGCGTGCTCTTGGAGTGCGCACACATGCGCTTGAGAGAGTCGAACAAGTCCTTCCCCGTGATCCCCTCGCAGGCCTCAACCACGAAGGTGTTGCATCCCCGGGCTATGTAAAGATCAAGTTCCTCGTCCCGACCGATCCCTGCCCTGGTGCCCCGGGCCTTCTTGTCGCCCTCGGTGGCCCGCGCCTGCCGCTCGGCGGCGAGGACGTGGCGTTCGGTGAGGCGGTTCTGGCGATCCAGGCGCTCGATGATCTGGGCTTCGGCCTCGGCTGTAAGCCCGCCCAGGGCGCCCGCCGCCCCGGCGTCGTCTGGACCCCCAGCTCGCTCCCCACCCAGGCCGCCCCCGTGGGGCGTCTGGCCAGTGAGGTGGCCAAGGACCGAGGCCCCGTCGAGGAGCGGATTGGCCCCACGAGCGGCCCCCCCGCGTCCATCGCGTGCCAGCAGGTCCCGATCACCCAGCAAGCCCCGTCGTGGGCCCGTGGGTTGGATGGGGGGCATGGCCCCGAAGAGCTCGCGTCGGGGTCCCTGCTTCGGGCTGGGATCCCGTCCCCGCGCCGAGCGACTCCGCGACCCCTCGCGTGAGAGGCTGCCCTGCAGGGGAACCCTGTCGGCGGCCGCAGCACGCTCCCGCGCGCGCGCTTCCAGCTGCGCATCCTCCAAATCCGCGAGGGCGCGCTCCAGGTCGGACCCCAGTGGGCCCGCCGCTGCCACCTGTGCGACCCTCCGCCGCAGCTGCCGTTCCGCCTGATCAAGCGGAACCCCGAGCAGGTCCGCGGCCATACCTAATGCACTGAGGGCCGCCGCTTGGCCCCCCCGTCCTTCGAGATCCTCGGCTCGCAAGGAATCCATGAACATTTCGAGTGAGTCGGGCTCCTCAGCATCTTCGCTCACGCCGGCGGCGGCCGCCGCCAAGCGCGACGGTGCCGCTACGGGGGCTGGACGGGGCAAGCCCTCCATCCCGGGCGCAGGCTGCGCCCCCTGCGCGCCGCCCCGCCGATGGTGACCGAGTGTGCGCACCGGGTCGTGCTGCAGCTGCTGGCGCTCCGTGTTCGTCAGGTAGCGCCGCCTCCAGCCGCTCGCGCTTTCCACGTCCACACCGTCCCGCTGCTCCTGGCGTAACATCGCCAGCAGATCCTGCGGGATGTGGTGGGCGATGACACGCAACCCCACTTCCCGAGCCCCTTGGGGGACCTCGTACAGCAGCCGATTGATCCAGTCTATCGGGCAGCGCCCGTCCTCCAGCGGAGGGGGGTGCCGTACGACTTCGCTGGCTGGGACCTCCACCCTGACGCCCTCGAGGCTAGTCCCGATGATAAGTCGGGCGTCCCCGCCAGTGCCCCGTGCGTCGAGCCCCTCGCATTCCCCCAATAGAATAAACCAAGGACTCGCCGGGGGCGCGCCGTACGCCTCCTCGGCTCCCCGAGGGTCGCCCGGAAGTATCGGGCAGACCTTCACGAGTAGGGGCTCCTGAAGCCACCCGTGATGGGCGATCCGATCGCCCGGAGCTCCGCGGTCGGCAGACCGTGAGCGTCCGCTGGCCCTTGCTTCCGCGGAGCGTGTGCGACGCGGCTGCGGCCCAGAGGCTAGGGCCTGCGCCCCCGTGGGCTCCACATCGACAGATGGGGCCACGGCGGGCGGTGGCGGTGCAGCGGGGGGAGGTAGAGGCGGGGGGTAGACCGGCCCGGGCGCTAGGCCAACCCCATCGGCAGCGTGCGCGGTCCAATCGCGCGCCCTGGCGGGGCTTGGAGCCCGCGCCCGCATGCGGCGGCGCAGGCCCCCGAGAATCCCAGGTTGGACCGTCGCTTCGACGCGCACGGTGTGACCCTCGTCCCGTCGGAGATGTTCCCCGCACATCGGGGCCCCCCCGCAGCTACCCTTCGCCATGCGGAGACAAGTGGGGAGGCTGCACTTGCGGCCGATCAGGGTAGACCGATACTTCTGCGCATGGTGGGCGCAGAGGTGCACCTGTGCATTGAGACAATGCCCCGGCCGGGGGACGTCCGACACCTCCGCGTCCTCCTGTAGCAGAACAGTAGCCTCCTGCATCCCTCGGTCGCCGCACCCCTCCGGCTGGAGGGGGCGTGCGCCACCCGCGAGCTGCGCCCCAACTTGTGCGGCTTGGCAGGGGCGCTCCTCCGCCTCCACCTCGCTCTCCGAATCGATGTCCAGGCGGCGATAGCCCGTGGCGTCGGTGATGTAGCGGGGCTCCGGCCGGCCCCGGCACAGCCATCCGAGAACCGACCAGGGTGAGCAAAGCAGCCACTTGACGACCCCGAATACCTTCCGGAGTCCCACGCCGACTGCCCGGCAGGCCGTGGCCTTTCCGTGCTCAGCCAAGTCCACGATCTGTGTGTGGTCAATGGCCGCGTACTGGTCGACATGCATGGGATGCGCCACTGGACAGGAGGCGCACTCGACGGCACGACATAGATGCACATTCCCTGTCTCCTCGAGGTTCAGCCGCCACTTGCGACTGGTGCACCCCAGGACCTGCCCGATCTTGATGTTGAGCCCGTGGCGGTCCAGTCGGTACCGGTCCGCGAAGTTGCAGCTGATGCGGGCCACCTGCCCGTGCTTGCGCAGAAGCACGTGGTTGTACGCCCGATTGGTCCCTCGGCCGCGGACCCCCTTTGTGTAGAACTCCGTCTCCACCACGCCGCCCAAGCCCGGCCCGCGCCAGCGCACCAGCAAGGGAGTCGGAGGGGGTGGGGGAAGATGGGCGCCGGGCCCATCGCCTCCGCGTCGCTGGCAGCACCGGGTAATCTGGTACCACGCCCAGCGGAGTCCCCCGGCTGCCCACAACATAGGCTGGGCTGCGGTGTTGACGATGAAGGCCAGGGCACCCAACACGAACGTGAAGATGCCTAGGGCAAAGCGTAGGACCGCGGTCTCCCACCAGTACCCAAGCATCTTAACGCCCAGGCGGTCGACGGCGGATCCAATCCATCCGCCACTCGTGCGGATCGTGCCCGGGTGGTCGGGGGAGCTTACCCACGCTCCGTAGCCCACGAACTCGAAGACCCAGGCTGCGAAGCCCCAACCGGGACCCGGCCCCTCCTCCGGGGGCGGGGTAGGTGGCGGCGGCGGCGGTGGGGGTACGTTCCGGCCAGCCCACCAATGGGGCAGGTGCGGGACCCAACCACTCCACCCCCAATACCCGTCCAGCCCACGCGGCAGGTCAGGCTCACCATCGCCCGTCCGGTTTCCCGGGGCGGACGGCTGCCCAGGCGCGCCCGTGGGCTCGTTGTTACCTCCGTGCGCCGGCGTAGCTGGGCTGCCCGAGGGCTCGCCCTCGCCTACGCGCCCGATGCCCGCGGTTGTGGTCGTTGTAGTCGACCCTGACCGCGGCGGCGGTGGGACGCCCGGCGTCCCCGGGGGCTTGGCCTGCGGCCCTCGCCCCTTTCCCCCTGCAGGCGCGGGCTTGGCGGGCGGTCCTCGCCCCTTGCCTCGCCCCCCACCGCCTGCCGGCAGCGCTGTCGGCCCGGGCAGGGCTGGCGGCGTCGGCGCTGGGACCTCCTGTCCCCCGCGCCCGAACGGCAGCCAGCCAAGTGCCCCTTGGACCGTGAGAGCGCCGCCCGTAACCAAGATCATCAGGTGCGCTCCCAGGAAGCCCACAGCCATGGCACCACAGGCGCGCAACCTGAGGAGAAGGTGGAGGACAAGCAAGCAACAAGACAAGGAGGACGAGGACCCCTTCTCGTCGTCGCCGCCGTCGCTGCCGCCGTCGTCATCCTCGTCCTCTGTATCGGCCGTTCCGCCTGGAAAACGACGACAACGACGACGTCGACGACGGTGACGACGACGACGACGACGATGACGACGACGACGACGACGACTAACCACGGAAGACAGACGACGGAAAACGGACGGAAAAAGGACGACGACACCAGCGGACGACGACACCGACGACACCGAACAATCCGACGACGACGACGAGGGAATACTGACGGTGAGCGACGGACGACGACGGACGGCGACGACGGCAGATCGACGACGACGACGACGACGAAGCCAAGAGGGAGGGGGGCTGTGCGGCCTGGCCCTGCCCGAAGCCACGCTCCCAGCTCGGCACGAGGCCGGCGTCGGCGGTGCCGGGGCCTGGCTGGGCGGCGGCGCCGCTGCCGCTGGCGGCGGGGACAAGGACGAAGGCACGGGGACGGGGGGACGACAGCGAGGAGGCGGGCGAGGTAGGACAGGCGAGGGAGGAGGAGGAGGAGGAGGAGGAGGACGAGGCGGAGGAGGAGGAGGAGGAGGAGGAGGAGCGGGAGGAGGAAGAGGACTAGTGTAAACCCAAGATGCATCAACGATGTTGGAATACACCCTCTCTCCAAGCTCTCTCTTTATAAACCCCTACAAGTGTAGATCGTTTACTGAGGGAACTGCCTCGTTGGGGAACAACCGTTGGAAGACCCTGAAGCGTGCCAGAACACCACTCTCGGGACTCCAGCGTCACGAATCAACATGGCTGTTGCGTCTGGACGATCTGGAACCGTGTCAGAACGCTATTTCTGGTACTTTAACACTGCGAACCAGTGTAACTGTTGCGCCCTCGCAATCCGGAGTCTTACAAAGCATCATTTCTGGCACGTTGACATGGAGACCCATGAACATATTGCAACTGTTCTAAGCGAATGTGCGAGGCGCTAAGGCGAGAGCCACATGTTGAAAAGGAACCGCCCTCATGCCACGAACCTCCTGCATGCTTAGGACAAATGTGCGCGGCGCTACAGCGAGAGCCACATGTTGAAAACCACCCGCACGCATTCCGTGAACCTCTTGCATTTGTTGAAAACGAGAGCGCGAGGCGCTAAAGCGAGAGCCACATTTTGAAAACCAGCTGCCCGCAATATGTGAAGCTCTAGCTGATTCTTAGGACGACATTGCGCGGCGCTGAGGCGAGAGCCACACTTTGCGAAGCCACCCGCCCTCCATCTGCGAAGCTGCTGCCAGCTGCTAAGCTTCGCGCTTATAAGTGAAGAAGGAGGAGGCAAAGGAGGAGGAGGAGGATCAGGGTAAACCCAAGACTCATCAACGATGTTGGAATCAACAACTCTCCCTGCTAACTCTGTCCTCGTAGGCCCCTACAAAATTTGTTTTGGTACGTTGACTGTGGGCGTCCGTGGGATGTCTGCACATGTTTAAGACGAGTGCGCGCGGCGCTAAGGCGAGAGCCACATGTTGAAAAGGGATTGCCCTTAATCCGTGAAGCTCTTGCAATTAGAAATATGGATGCACGCGTCGCTGAGGTGAGAGCCACATTTTAGGAACTGCCCAGCCTCAATCCGAGAACTCTTGCAAGTTGTTTAACGCCTGCGCGCGGCGCTGAAGCGAAGGCCACATGATGAAAACCGACAAGCCTGAAATGTGCGAAACTGCTGCCAACTTCTAAGCTTCAGGACCGTAAGTGGTGAGGAAAACTCAGGCGCAACGCCCGGGCGGCCCTTCCAACTGGCCTGGGGTGACACAGGGAGAAATGATTGATAAAGACAAAAATTGGAGAAAGAGGAAGAGAAAGGGAGGGAAGAGGGACGCTAGGAAGGAAGAGGAGACGAAAGGATAGGGAAGAGGAGGCGGAGGGGAAAAAGGAAGGCAAAGGGCAAGGAGGGGGAGAGAAGGGAAGAGGAGAGGAGACGGGAGAAGAGGCAGCACGAGGGAGCGACGGCTACAGTCAGCGCCACGGCGACAGCGGAGACAGCCGCCGACGACGACGACGATGACGACGATGACGATACCGACGACAACAACGACGACGCAAACGACAACGACGTTGATGACGTCGACGACGATGACGACGACGACCACGCAAACAACGACGACCACGACGACGACGACGGCAACGGCGGCGGCGGCGACGGCGACGACGACGGCGACGGCGACGGGAGCGGCGGCGGCGACAAAGACGCGGCGGCGGCGGCCGGTGGCGGCGGCGGCAGCAGCCAGGTTGCCTGCCGCTGGCCCGCCGCGCAGCCACGCGCCCGCGGCGCCCGCGGCGCAGAGGTGCGGCAGCAGGCCCCGAGTCATTTTCGGGGGTGGAGGGGATGGGAGGGAAGGGAAAGGAGAGAGGAGGAGAAGGAGGGAGGAGGAGGAGGAGGAGGAGGAGGAGGAGGAGGAGGAGGACAGGACGAGGACGAGGACGAGGAGGAGGAACAAGAGGAGGAGGAGGAGGGGGGGGAGGAGGAGGAGGCGGAGGAGGAGGAGGAGGAGGAGGAGGAGCAGGAGGAGGAGGAGGAGGAGAAGGAAGGAAGGACGGCGGGAGGACATCTGTGGAAAAAGGGCGGAGGAGGAGGGAGGGGAAGGGAGAGAGGAAAAGCCTCTTGGCTCCATCAAGCCCGTCCACGGGCCGTCACGGCAACGAGTGGGGCGAGTGAGCGCGGCTGTGGCGGCCGAGCTGTACTAATCGTGCTCGAGGCGTGGCGAGGGCGAACTAAATGCGTGCCGACATCAAGGCTGTAAGGCCGAGCGTGCTGTCGGCGATGGGGCGAGGAGGAAGGGATGAGGAGGATGACCAGAAATAAACCCAAGACGCATCAACGATGTTGCAATGAACCCTCCCTCGAACCTCCCGTCTCATAGGGCCCTACTGAAAATGTATGTGCATGGCGAGAAATGCCCGATTGGAAAACAATCGTCTGAGAATTCTCCACCTGGCCCCAAACACAACCGTGGGACTTCAACGTTGCGAACCAGCGTGGCGGCTGCTCCTTAACAACCCTACCAGAACATCACTCCTGGGATTCCAACACCGCGAATTAACGCAACTGTTACGTATGACCATCCTGGATATTAACGCAACGCCATTCCAGCCCTGGGATTTTGACCATGTAATATTTGACATGGTTCTACGCGTTTGTAAGAAATGCGCGCGTCGCTCCGGCGAAACATACGTTTTGAAAGAAGAACCACTCTTCATCCGTTAAGCCGCCGCGAACCTCCAGCAAGAATGTGCGCGGCGTTGAGGCGAGAACCACATTGTGAAAACCACCCGCCCTCGATCCATGAAGCTCCTGCAAACGTTTGAAAAGAATCTGCGTGGCGCTAAAGCCAACGCCACATGTTGAAAACTGTCCACCATCCATCCGTGAAGCTGTTGCGAACTTCAAGCTTAAAACCAACATCGGCGGGGAAATATCTGGCAAAACGCCCGGCCCGCCCTACCGACACGTATGATGATGCGCCAGAGAGGAGGCGGGTTAGTCATAACGAAAAGATACAAGAGGAGGAGGAAGAGGAGGAGGAGGAGGACGAGGAGGAGGAGGAAAAGGAGGAGGAGGAGGAGGAGGAGGAGGAGAGGAGGAGGAGGAGGAGGAGGAGGAGGAGGAGAAGGGGGACGAGGAGGAGGAGGAGGGAGAGGAGGAGGAGGAGGAGGAAGAGGAGGAGGAAGAGGAGGACGAGGAGGAGGAAGATGAGGAGTAGGAGGAGGAAAAGAAAGAGGAGGAGGAGGACGACCAACAACAGGGAGGGCGGAACGAGGAATTCGGAGAAGGGAGGAAAAGGAACAGGGAGAAGAGGGGGAGGGGCAAGGACGGGGGGAATGGGAACGAGGGGGGCACCAGCAAGTACTGCAGATCGCCCTCAACACCGAAACGCGGTGAGGAGAAGGAGGAGGTGGACGAGGGCGAGTGCGAAAACGGTCATGACGAGGAGGAGGCAGAGGAGGAAAGGGCGACGCGAAACGAGTTACAGGTCTGCAGGTTGGCCACTGGCAAACCCAGGAGAACACATAGTGGGGCGCGCCGAAAGCGAACCCCGTGTAGCGAACGGACGGGAGGAAAGGCGGGCCTGCTCGCTGCGCGGCGAGCCCCCGGGGGGCTCGCCGCGCAACGAACACGCCCGCCCTTCCTCCCCAGTGCCAGCCCCGCCCGCCTTGGAACCGCAACGCCATTCACCGCGCGCCTCCGATCTCGGGACAGGCCCGAAGTGTGGGCCACGCCCACCAGGAGGAAGGCGTGGGTCGCCAGGCGGCGCGCCGAATAGCAGAGCCGCGCTTGGCGCCACAACCGCAACACCAGGAGGTCGCCCGCGGACAGTCGCCATCAGAGCCGCCGTCCGGACCCTCGCGGCGGCAGCTCGTCGGCCCACGTGGCGTCCAGTAGGGATAGTTTAACCGATTCCTCTTTGCACTGACGTGGCCTTGGCCCCTTTCGATGACTTGCCCACGCAAGCAGGCGGGGACAAATGCCTGTTCCTCCAAGCCTCGCGAGGCCCAGCCCCACCTAGAAGGGTGGGTTGATGGAGCGGAAATACCACGCCCCACCGGGATAGGGATAAATTTAGAAAACAGAAAACAGAAAACATATAGGGATAAATTTAGGATAGATAAATGGATAGGGATAAATTTAGAAATAGTAGGGATAAATTTAGAAAACAGAAAATCGAATCGGCACGTCGGACCAGCGATTGACATGAAGAGGATCGGCGAAAACCGGCAGCGATATTCGAGATGGAATCGACCCGGAAGAAGCGAAACGGGGCCCGCATGTCAGACGGTGCTAAGCGAAGGCGGAGTGACCCGCGCAAGAGGCGGTGGCTCCGCGCTGCTGCATCTCCACAGGGCTGCGAGGCGCGCCCTGCGCTTCCGTGTCAAGCGTCGCCCCGGCGCGCGCGCCTTTCGGGCCCCATCCACGAGGATCGCGCGCGCTCCAGCGCGGGCCTAGCTCCGCGGCGGCGCGCGCGGCCGCCGCTGCCGAAACAGCCGCAACAGATGGCGAGGCGCGGTTCTTTGGCACGGCCTTCCGAATTCGTTTGGCTGGAGGGCAGAGGAGCACGGTGGCCGCCCCTCCGTGGCCCCCAGCGCGCCGTCGCCGCCGCCCGATGCCCCGCCAGTAAGGCCGCCAGCAAAGCCGCCAGCGCAGCCTCGCCCGCGCCGCCGAGGGCGCCGCAGAGCGCAGGCGGAAGCGGCGCTGGCAGGACGACGACAGACGGACGAAAGAAGCCCTCGCCAGCGCAGATGAGGCGCTCCACACGGCATTCAGCCCCCTGTCGTTCCCAGACATTGCGTTTCGGTTTCAACCGCTGCTGCGCGCGCCCACTCCGACTGCGCAACCACCCTGGCCGGCGCCTTTCGCTTTGCTTCGCTGTCTTCTCTTCGCCGTCCGCCCGCTGCCCGCCGCCGCCCGCCCTCCGCGCCCTCCTTCTGCCAGCGCTGATGCGACGCCATCGCAGACGCGCGCCCGGCGCGCGCCCTGCGCGCGGGGCCGCGCGACGACCCAATAAAACGCCGCGACAGGCCGGCCACGCAGCCGCGGCGGCGCGCAATTCGGCCGCGCGGCCAGCGCCGCCCACCCCTGGGGCGGGGCGCCGCTGTCGCAGCTGCCGAGCCGCGGCCCGGCGGAGCACCGCGCCGGGCCCTCGCCCGCCTGCGCTCGCGCTCCGCGGCCAAAGGCTCGCCCTGATGACTTCTGCCTCCACCTGTCGCGCGCGCGAGGAGCGGCGCGCTGGGCGACCTGCTGGAACCCGCAGCTCTGCTCTCGCGACGAGCAGCGGCGCGGGCCGACGGCCGCGCGGACTCCTGCGCTTCAAGACCGCGGCTGCGAAATCGGGGGGTGGGGCCGCGGAGGCGTCGGCGGAAAGAGGCGCGAGATGACGGCGAGCTAGCGCGAATACACAAGAAGAAACAACCACATACATTGGGTTGCAAGGAGGGCGAGGCCGAAACGGGAGAAAGGACCCTCGGGGGGCGGGCGGCTTCGAATTGGCGCTCGCAAATTCCAATGCGTTGGGTAAGACGTGAAACATGAGACTGGCTTCCGAAAGAATTTCCACGACCGCGCATGCAGGGTTGGGAGCTTCGCTTCTATCGCTCTCCTGTAGCCCAGTCGCCGGCGCTGGTTTTGATTGCCGCGGCGCGCTGGGCAGAAGGAGCCCCCAAAGCGGCCCGGCGGACCTCGCGCCAATCTGCGCCGGCCAGGTCACGGGGCCGAAGGGCGGGGCAAAGGGCGAGGCAGGGCGAGGAGACGCGCAGAAACAAGGCGGGGGGGCATGAAAGCTGCGCCAACAGCTTTCTCCAACCGTTCTCACGCCCCGGACGGCGGCCCTGGCGCAGCGCGGCCGGGGCGCCCGCGCCAGGGGAGATTGGGTTTGAAGCCGGGCCGAGCAGCGATTCGCGCAGCGCGCTGGCGATCGTCTAGATCGCGACGACCACCCACCCCCGCCTCCTGCAACAGGAAGGGGGCCAGCGTCCCAGACTCGATCGTGGCTTCGTCGCGACTCTGGGAACGAGCTTAGAGACGCCCGAACTCGAGCCGCAAGGCTGCGCGCCAGAGCATTTCTGCGGTGGGGTCACCCCGCGAGGCAAGAAAGCTCGGCGAGAGCAAAGGGGCAGCCGCTCTCAACGACAGCACTGGCGCGGGGTGCCCATTTCACGCGCTGCGCGTCCCTGGGCCAAGGGGGCCCGCGAGGGGGGCGACGTGCAATTTCTCGTGCCCCGACTCCGTAAAGGGCGCATGCAGTTGCCTCCGCGCTTCCAACTCATGAGTGGCAGATCCTACTTTCGGGAAGACGTAAGACCCGGTTACGGGGGACTCGGAAATCCCCGACGAGGTCGTCCAAAAAATGACGAGGCCGAGCCTGCATTTTGACGAGGCCTCCCGCTGCAGGCATCCCACGAAACTCCTCCTCGTCAAAATCCGAGGCGCGGTCGTCAAAAAACGATGGCGAACCCGAGTCCTGGCAAACCCGGGTCTTGCGCTCCCCCGAAACTTTCAAAAGGCTCCAGGAGGGGCTTTGGAGGATTCAGCTGCTTCAGGGCCGGGATATCCAGATGTGAGAAACCCGCGGGGACGCTTGACCATCGTCGTGCCAGACCAGAGCGGCCCTTCAGGTGGACATCTGGGATGATAGAGGTGACCCGAGCGTCGGCATCCAACTGCGGCGTTGGAGCCCGGCGTTGGCGCCGAAGGATGGAACGAAGCCTCTCCGGGCCTTCTGGACGCAGCCTGGAAGGGCAGAGGCCAGCGGCTCGACGCGGACCGAAGTCAGAATTCGGCAACCTGCGTTCTCGAGCCCGAGAAGACGCGCACGGTCAGCAGCTCGGATCACCTGGTCACGGTCCTCGGGCTCGTCGCCCCTGGCCATGAAGACCCCCGTCAAGCTGTCGGAACCAAACGAGATGGGTCGGCCGTCCAACCTGCAAGCAACATATGGGAGCTGGTCGGGGCCGGGTGCGCCCTGGGCCACGCGGCCCACAGACTGGTCAATGTCTCGTTGGCGCGGAGGCGGCGCGCCAGACGCATTCTCATGCGGCCTGCATCTGCGCACGCAGTGTGCAGCCGCAGCAGCAGCAGCAGCTCGACCCACTGCTTCGCAAAGAACAGCTCACCCCTCAACTCGGCCTGGATGGGGATCACTCCCGCTGGGGCGGCGCGGACGGCCGGGCAAGCTTCTGGGCCCGAGGGGGTCAGGGCGCCCTGCATGGCCAGCTTTCCAATGAAGAGGGGGGCAGAGTTCGCTTCGGATCTGCGGGCTAAGGATACACTTCCTAAGTTCCGCCCGCGCAGACTCGGGCGCCTCCTCTGACCCCCGCTGACGAGCGCGGGTCCAGGCTATGCGGAACAGCGCAGCGCGCGCCTTGCCAGGCGCGACCAGGAAGGGTTGCGGGTCGCTAGGACTGGCCGAGCGCTCGATCGCATTACTTAATGACCAACCACTGCATGCCAAACGGGCGAGACGACCAGATGCGCCCAGCATGTTCGACGCCCTTTTCCCACAGGGCCCGAGCGATGGCACAGCGGGCGATGAATCGAGCGATGGGGGTCTCCTGCGCGCCCGCGAAGCTCGGGGCGGCGAGCGAACCTGGCAGCCTCGATCATCGGCGCCAAATGGAAGGCAGGGCGAAGAGCGGGAGTCAGTTCAGGCTCCTCCACTCGTTGAAAGACTTGTTCGAGGCACTGCTCAAATCCAGGGCGCCCAAAGATATGCTTTAACTGATTCCGCGATCCCGAGGTCGCGCAGGCTTGCGCGGGCCGAAGGTAGCGCTGGCAGCAGCGCAATCGGAAACTCTGGCATGGCCCAGGACCTCTCGGCATCCGCGAACTCGGGCGCTTAAGCACATCAGGGCAATGAGCCGCGCAGACACCGGCAGAAACAATCTGTCCACTCGACTGGCGGCCCCCTGCGCGACGCAATTGAGAGCGCGATGTCGGATCTCAGTTTTTCGCGAGCTTCTGGGGGCGGACGTCCCGCGGGCCCCTGGATCTGGAAGGGCAGAAGGAACAGAGCACGGGATGGGAGCGAAAGCGCCCATCTCCCCGGGGAGGTCGCAAGAAAAAATGAAGCCGCCACCTACGACCTACGAAGTTGAAGCCCTTGATGGGGGGGGGGGCCTGGAGGCGCCGTGCAGGCATCTGGGGATGTTCCACATGATGGGGCCGCGCGGCAAAGCCGAGGGCGCGCGGCCATGAATGTTGGGATACGAAACCCATGAGCCCGAGCGAAACAATACCCGAACAATCTGGGCTCGAGCCTGCACCATAAGGAAGCTTTCGACCCGCTTCCGCGGGCGACCTGGAAATCGGGGATCAGAGTGGCCGGGCCGCAGGCGGCGCGCGCGCCAACCTTGAGGAACGAGCTACGAGGCGATCACGGGGAGGTGCGGGTAGCATGACATATCTTCGAGCTCGGTCTCGGCCCCATGGGCCCACTGAGCCCCGGAATTCTTCCCTGGCCCAAGGGCTTCTTGAGGTACCTGATTCTCTTGCTCCAGTTCCAACGTGTGCGATGAAGCCAGGCCTGTCCATTCGACGCCCCTTGTGAAATGGGAGATGGGGACGTGGCGCTGCCGCTCCACGCGTCGAACAACAAGTTAAACAGACCACTGCGCAGGTCCAGCCGCGGGAGTGATTCCTCCGAGCTGCCCAAGGATGGCGGCGCGGTCGAGGTTGAGGTAGGCGAGGTTGGCGTCGGCAAATTCGAAGGCGGTCTTGGGGCCGACTCCAGGGGAAGGAGTGGCGCGCACACGGGCTTCCACATCCATAACATCTCGCCGCGCTGCTGCTTGACATGGAAAATCGCCGACGGATAGAGACGCACCAGCGCTGTCTTCACCATATCCGCGGGTTTCTCTCGCTGCGCCTTCATCGGGGCCGATAGAAGCATGCACCTCTGCCGGGCCATGTAACACCTCATGAGCGTGGAACCGCTGCGACCCCGGTGCCATGATCTCGATACTGCCTAAGATCAGATATACATTCCTCGCTGCGTCGGACTGGTCACCTTTGATCCTGACCGCGAACTTGTGTCCCTCTCCACAACGACCTCAGAGACAGCGGTGTTGCTCTTCTCGGGGATCGGGGACAGCACACCCTTTTCGTGACCGCCTCGCGAGTGAGCATGCTCTTGGCCCGGCGGATGAGCACCTCAGTTTTTCCCCATCCATGGGTACTTAAAGAACGAAGATGGAGCAGAGTTGCTCGATGTTTCTGCCAACGCCGGAACCCGAGACTCAGTAGTGCGATATTTTCTCCATGCTGGCGAAGCGACCCTCAACGTGCTTGCTGGGCGCAGTACAAGAGTTGCGCACCGTCGACGCCATGCCGGCCACGGATTTCTGCAACAACGTCATGGAGACGAGGAGCTGGTCCTTCGTCTCGTCGATGCAGTATTTGAGATTGTGCTCTTCGGTGGAAACATTAAGCTCGTCCTGTGGGGAACGGTTACGGTCAACGCGTCCTCCGCCTTCACCCGCTTCGTCGGGAAGGCCGGCGTCGCCACCACGACGGCGAGGACGCCAAGGAGTACAGGTACCGACTGTGGTCCCGCGCGGCGTAGGCGGTGGCTGGGACGGGAAGGTCGGCGCGGCGTCGAGAGCTGCCAGGAGAGAAGAAGGGATCGGGGTCGCCGATTCGGTTCCATCTGAGTGCTCGTCCTGCTCCTGCTCCTCCTCCTCCTCCTCCTCCTCCTCCTCCTCCTCCTCTCTCCTCCTCCTCCTCCTCCTCCTCCTCCTCCTCTCTTCCTCCTCCCCTCCTCCTCCTCCTCCTCTCCTCCTCCTCCTTCTCCTCCGCCTCCTCCTCCTCCTCCTCCTCCTCCTCCTCCTCCTCCTCCTCCTCCTCCTCCTCCTCCTCTCCTCCTCACATCTCCTGCTGCTAATCCTCTTCCTTCTCTCACTTATCTGCCCCGCTGGGCGCGACCCAGCAGGGCGAAACATGAGCCAGAACCAACTATGAGGAGAAGTAGGAGGAGGAGGAGGAGGAGGAAGAGGATGGAGGGATCGAGTAAGGCCAGGGAGGAGCGCAGAAGGAGAACAGCGGAGGAGGGGGGGACGGAGGAGGAGGAGGAGGAGGATTATGAAGGCCGAGGAGGGGAACGAAGAGAACAGCATCGACTGCTGGACATCACCCTCAGCATCGAGACAAAAGAGGGAGAATTAGGAATAGGTGGAAGAAGAGAAAGAGGAGGAGGCAGAAGAGGAGGACGAGGAGGCGGAGGAGCAGGAGCAGGAGCACGAGGGCGACGAAGGGGACGAGGACGCGGGCGAGGATGAAGGAGGACGAAGAAAGCGAGGAGGAGGGAGGTAAGAGGAGTGATCAGGAGGACGAGCTTGGCTGCTGCACGCGAGCGTCACGCCGAATCTGAAGCCGAGCCGAACGAGCGGACTTCGTGGCCCGTGCACTCGCCGAGCTCTGGCCTCGGCCGCCCCAGGAGGAAGGGCGACAGGAGGAGGAGGAGGAGGAGGAGGAGGAGGAGGAGGAGGAAGAGGAGGAGGAGGAGGAGGAGGAGGAGGAGGAGGAGGAGGACGAGGAGGCGGACGAGGACGAGGATGGGAGGGGGAAGAGCAGCAGGAGGGAGGGGTGGAGGCACGACGATCCAGGATCCAGGTTTCAGGTTGGCCCCGCGCGCGCCCGCGCAGGGGCAAGCAGGGCCAGGCAGGGGAAACAACAGGCAGCCAGACGCGTCCGGCGACGGCGACGGCGGTCACGTAGCAGCTGCCGCTCGCGCGGGGCGGGTGCGGGGAGGCGCACGGGGCGCGCCGCGCCCTCTGCCGCGCAGGGCCAGGGCAGGGAGGCACTGCCCTACCTGTGGCACCAGAGGGCCGAGAGACCCTGAACGGCAAGAGATGGAGCAGGACCCGAATAACAAGAAAACGAATCCATGTAAAGCCCTGCTCGGAGGGACAATACAGGCATGTGGAGCATAACGTAGATGCCCTCAGGGAGCCCCAAAGGAGTCGATAAATCCGCCGACCCCTTGGGGTCATCGGCGTGTGAGATGCTTCCCCCCTCCCCAAACCCCTCCCCCCGGAGCCTGGTCCGGTCGTTTTGGAGGGGGGGGGGGGGGGGTCCGGCCGGATTCCCCGGGATCCGCCGGCGCGGTCCGGGGGGGGTCATCCGCTCCAGAGAGTCTGCTGGGGGGGCCGCAAACGAGCGAAGAGGCTCCCAAGAAGCTCTGCAGACGGTCCAAGAGGGCCCCGAGTCGCCGAAAAAACACTCGAAGACGGTCAAGATGGCCTCCAGATGGCCCCAGATGCCTCCAAGACGCCCCAAGAAGCTTCCAAGACGCCTCCCAAGATGGCCCCAAGAGGCCAAAATCGTCGATTTCCATTGGTTTTTTCAACGTTTTTGGCCTTCGCGTTTTTTCGGGCTTCCGACGCTCCAAGACGGCGAAAGAAGCCCCCAAGACGGCATCAAGACGACCCGAGAGGCTCCCAAGTGGGCCCCAACACGGCCCAAGAGCGCCTCAAAACGGCTCAAGAGGGCCTTCAGACAGTCCAAGAGGGCCCACAGAGGGGCCCAAGAAAGGCTCCAGACGGGGACCACGAACCTAAAATTCTAGCCTTCCGCCCCAAAAGGCGCCAAGGAGGCCCCAAGAGGCCTCCAAGAGGCTCCAAGAAGCCCCCAAGAGGCCCCCAACAAGCCCAAAAAAAGCCCCAAGCTGCCCCAAAACAGCTCCCCAGAAGCCTCCAAA
Source organism: Prorocentrum cordatum (assembly GCA_963575745.1). Lineage (NCBI taxonomy): Eukaryota > Dinophyceae > Prorocentrales > Prorocentraceae > Prorocentrum > Prorocentrum cordatum. The sequence continues at coordinate 1,205,379 of CAUYUJ010019170.1, read as the reverse complement.
CTGCCTCCCGCAGGCCCCCGAGAGGATTCTCACGACGACGGCGCCAGAGGCTCCCACAACGGTCAACGAAGCCCCCAAGACTCCTCCTCCTCCTCCTCAGCGCTCAGGGCTGCCCGACCAACTCAGCGCCCTCCGACAACTCGACGATCCAAGAGGGCGACGAATCCGCCGACCCCTTGGGGTCATGGGCGTGTGAGATGCTTCCCCCTCCCCAAACCCCTCCCCCAGGAGCCCGGTCCGGTCGTTTTGGAGGGGGGGGGGGTCCGGCCGGATGCGCCGGATCCCCCGGGGGGGTCAAGACGCTGCTACGAGGCGCCCAGGACAGCCCAAGAGGGCGAAGGGCCCAAGAGGCTCCAAAGACGGCCCACAACGACTCACACTAGGAAGTGGATCGTTCGACCCCATCTGAAGAAGAAAGAGGAGGGCCCCAACGACTCTCCTGGTACCACTCGTTCGGGACATTCAAGACTCCAGCCCCCCTGGCGGACGAATTGGAAGGAAGAGAAGGGAGAGGAGGAAGAGGAGGAGACGAAAAGAGAGGAGGAGGAAGAGGAGGAGAAGAGGAGCGCTCCAACGTCGGACTCCCCAAGAATACGAGGGGTCGACGGTGTGGCGTAAGCCCGAGAAGCTCGATTGAACGCCGCGCACCTTCAGTTTATTGACAACTGGCATAGCTGATTAACAGGAGGCTCCCAAGACGCCCCCAAGAAGCCCCAAAAGGCCTCCAGGAGGGCCCCACAAGGCCCCAGAACGGCTCCCAAGAGGCTTCGAAACTGTCCCACGAGAAGCCCCCCAAGAGATCCCGTTACACACGCAAGAAAGCTCTAACCCATGACCCAGAGGCCCATCTCAGTGTCCCCTCCTCCCCCTCCTTCTCCTCCACTTCCTCCTCGTCCCCCTCCTCCTTTTCCTGTCCGCTTCACCTCATCCTCTTCGATGTTTCTCCCCGCCATCCTCCGCCACCCCCCCCATCCTCTTCTCCCCCTCCTCCTTTTCCTCCCCAGTACGCGCGTCCGATTGGACATCATTTGCATGTCTTGCATTTCAGGGTGCCCTTCTTTGCGTCGCAGTGTGAACGCGACGTCGTCCCGCATTGCCGTCCAGGGCCCAGAGGCTCCCAAGACGTCCCCAAAAGGGCGCCAAGACGACCCACGAGGCGCCCAAGTCCATGGGCTCGCTCCGGAGCTCCAAAACGACCCCTGAGACCTCCCAAGAAGGCCCACAGGCAATCCAAGAGGACCCCGACGCGCCAGAGAAAGGAAGAAGAACCAAAAAAAAAATGATCGACCAAGATGACATCCAGACCACTCATGAACCCCTCCGGCCGCCTCACAGAGCCTCCAACAGAGCCCCTCCCAAAACCGGCGATCGCCCCAGAAAAAAAAACAAGGGGTCGGCGGATGTGGCGTAAGCTTGAAGAATCATATGTTTCCATCATGGGGGCAGTCACCGTTCCGATCGCAGCACTAGCGCGTGGGGCACAACCCGCCAGAATGCGCTCCAGCCGCCTGCGTGAGATATCGGCGGTAACTCTGTGGCGACATATCCGTTCGAGCCTTGTGGCATTAGAGCAATCGTCGGCCGCACATAGTCAGCACAATAAATGCGACACGGTAATTTTTAGGTACTGACCGTAACCATCAGGGGCGGGACAGCTCCCCACTCCTCGCAGACAAGGTCCGATCTGAGGAGATTGTGAAGTGGCGCGGCCTGGCCAGCCTCCTGGGCCCGGTGCAGCACGGGGCATTGACTTGGAAACTCCCACACATCCACGAGGCGCCACCCGACACGCTCGATGAAGTCGAGACTTGGGCCCTGGTGCACCACACCGGCTGACGTTCATCCTGCTCAGACAGGTGAGAGACAACATTATAATCGAATGCGATTTGCTGCAGTGCGAATCCGAGTCAAAAGATTAGAGTGACAGCCCAGCCACTGGTGGAGGCTGACCGAAGAAAGGGCGAACGTATCTAAGACCCACTAGCAGTCTTCACAATAATGGTACTGCCCTCCTTCTTCTGGCGCTGCGTTCAACAAGAAAGCAAGGAAAGCAAAAGCCTCTGCCGCAGGAACTGCCTGGACCAGCACATAATAAAGCCCATCGAGAATCGTACAAACATTTCCAAAACGAGCGACGGCAGCAACAGCAAAACCACAACGAATCGTCAGGGACGACGGCCCATGGATGCCAGACCCATCCCCGAAACCAGGCGAGGTCAAAGCTTGACCTCGACGTCCAATTCGCAGTCATACGAAACTCCACATCAAACAATGGTGCTGGAAACCAGAACGCTCGGGATCAGGGACGAGTGCCGTGCTCTCTGGATCATCTGGATGACTCTCGCGAGCACTCAGAATCCCAGGATGCATACTAAAAGTCTGCCGGCGCTAGAAAGTACCAAAACAAAAATCCTCCCCCCCCCAAAAAAAAAATGGTGCACTGCAGGCGCTGGATCATCAGCTAGATGACCACAGACAGTACACTGAAGGGGGATGCAAAGCTCCTGAAAGAATCGCTTGAAAGCAGCTTTAGGGGCGGATTCAAAACTTGGCGACTCTTTGGTGAGGAATGTCCTGAGAGGGTCAGGAAAGGGGGGGGAGGCGGCACAAAGTGCTGTAGGAGAGGGTGCTGGGGGGGGTGGTTTGTTTCTATGCCCATGCCTCAGCACTCGAGCGACTAGTACAAACAGGTCGCGAGGAGCCACCCGTGCAATATCAACAGACATCCCAAAAAACTGTGAGCCAGGTGGTGGGAGAAGTAGGAGACCGACCCATCCTCAATAAGGTGGCAACTACTTACTGGGCCGCACAAGTCACACCAAGGCGTCTCGGCGGTAACGTTCGTCTCGGCGGTGACGTTCCGACTCGCCCATAGCAAAACTTCGTCGACCAGCGATTTCGGCAAGATTCCATCCCAACGAGAAGCCGCCCACATGGTCAGAACCTCGTGTGTGCCCGTACTGCTAGATGTAGCACGCGATCGGGGTCTAGGTCCATAGTCACAGACCCGTGCGAACGGGTGCCAAGTGCTGTGTGATAATGCTGCCTGAGTTCGCGTATGTGCTCCGTGGAGACACTGGTGACCCTAACGCCATACATCGCTGTCGAACCAAATGCAGGTCGCAACATCGGCTGTATTCGGCCGCCGGCTCTGCGGAGGCTGCGAATGCGTTTGGCGCGCTGGGCAGTCTCGTTTAGACGATCCTTCCTGACGCTCTGGACAGCGGCCCGGGGTGGCCACACAATGTGACCAATACCAAGATTCCTCGCCGAACGTGGCTAGGAGGAGGGACGAGGATGAGGACGAGGGGGACGAGGAGGGGGGATGCAGAGGAGGACGAGAAGGACGAGGAGGCGGACGAGGATGGGGATGGGAGGGGGGGGAGCAGCAGGAGGAAATGGGAAAGGAGGGCGCGAGGGCCCCAAGGGCGGGACGCCTACATGAATGTCGGTGCCAGATCGTAAGGCACGCGGCCTGGGAGGTCGAGCGCGCGCGCCGGGGTGCATTCACCGCGGTGGTGGCAGCAGCGACGGCGACCACGATGCCATCGACGACGACGAGAGGGCCACGGCGACCAAGACGGCGTGACGACATCACGACCCACGACCGCGACGACCGCGACCACGATGATCACGGCAGCGAAGACAAGAAGATAGGGAGGACTTGGACGGGAGGTGGAAGCCAGATAAGAGGGAGACCAGGAGGCGGCGACGGCGGCAGCGACGCAGGCAGCAGCGACGAAGGTCCGAGGATGGGGGGGATGGGGAGGAAGACCGGGGCGAAGATGGGATTGAGAGAGAAGGAGAAGGAGGAGGTGGAGGACTGACGAGGAGGATGGTTGATGAGATTGGACGGCGAGGATGAGGAGTGCGGGAACAAATAGAAACAACTCTCTGGTCTTCCAAAAGGACCAGGAAGTTCTTTATATGTGTTCCTGTTCTCCTCTCTTCCCATCCTTTTCCCTCCATATTCCTCCTTCCCCTCCTCCTCCTCCTCCTTCTCCTCCTCCTCCAGGCACATGCCGAAGTCTCAGGCATATTGCTCATGTTCGGCACACTGTGATTCCTCGGCTTGAGCACATGGGCGCCGCGCCCCCAAGCGTGGCGCCCACGTTACCCGGCTACGTTATACACATCGCTAGACTGCTACAATTTGCCCAACATCTCCACGGGGTTGCCGACTGACTTCGATGACTACCACTACCGATACGGCAGTGCAGCGCTGGCGCACACCTTCCGAATATTGCCACTTCCGCCGCTACAGCGCGTCCCTGGCGCAGGCTGCTGCGTCGAAGCTCAGCCTTACGGCAGAATGCTACGAGGTGCCGACCACTTTCACGGGGCTGACGTTTGTCTACGAGGACTGTCCGTCCTGCTACTGCAGCGCGTCCTTGGCGCAGGCGACGGCTTGCAACCTCAGCCACACGACGGAATCGCACGAGATGCTGGGCATCTCCACGGGATTGCCGTTCGCCTGCGAGGGCAACCTCTTCCGCTACTGCAGCACGTCCATGGCGCAAGCAGCCGCGTCCCAGCTCAACTATTCGGCGGGGTGGTGCGAAGCGCCAAGCATCTTCACGGGGCTGTGGGTCGCCCACGAGAACCACCCCTTCTACCATGGAAAAGCGTCCCTGGCGCAGGCGGCGACCTCGCAGCTCAGCCACACGGCGGAATTCTACGATAGGCAAAGCATCTTCACAAAGCTGACGTTCGCCTCCGCGGACAAGCCGCTCCCCTACTGCACCGCGTCTGTTCGCAGGCGACCGCGCCCCAGCTCAGCTACTCGGCGGGGTGCTACGAAACGCCAGGCATCTTCTCGGGCTGCGAAGCATCTACGAAGACCACCCTTTTTCCGCTACGGCAGCGCGTCCCTAGCGAGGGAAGAGGCTTCCAGGCCCAGCCATATCGCGGAATGAAATGTGGTGCTTGGCATCTTCATGGGGCTGCCGTTCGTCCAGCAGTTCGTGACCTACGGCGCGATCTGCTCCACTAGCGCGCCCGTTGGGCAGCAAACTAAACTCTCGGGTTCCCCGCCTCTGGTGGTTACATTCAAATCGGTAGCTCCCCGCCACGGTATACGGCCTGTCTATGAGCTGGCTTGTTCCCTCTCAGGGAATCAGTTTCTGCCTCGGCGCAGCGTCTCGCATTTTGTTCGTGAAGGTCATCGATCTCGGATCTGTCTCCCATCATCGCTCAATGCTGTTTCCTCTTTGCGTCACTTGCCTGGTGGCCTCGGCCAGCGTCAGTGTCAATATCTCGGTGTTTGGACCTGTCTTTGTGCAACAGTGGTGGGCGGCATTGACCGAGACGCTTTCTTGTTTTGCGCTGATGATATTGCAATCGTCAAGCAAGTCGCTTACGCGCACGCTTCCGACAGGACGACGATGAATCCCCAGTCCTATCCGACCCGGTCCGATCCGATCCACTTCCTCCTCCTCCGTCAGTTGGTCGCGGGTGCGGCGCCATCACCTGCACTCAAAGGGCTATCCGACACGAGCTCAATGGGCCCACCGCAAATCGGACTGTACACTTTGTACGTCGCATTGCGGAAGAAGAGATCCGCGCGCGCGTTCAGGCGGTCCGCACAACGGAATGCACAACTTCACCGGCGGCAGAAGGGGAAGACAGGCGAAAACGGCCGCGAAGGAGAAGGAAAGGAACGGAAGGCACTCACATGGCGATGTGCGTCGCCGTGGAGCAGCGGGGGCGGCCAGCCAGTGCTGCACCTCTGGCAGCGGGCGCGGGACGGCGCAACGGCCACACCCACGGGCTGAAGCAGGGGTTGCAGCGCACGAAGTGGAAAAAATACAGCACCGAGATGGAGAACGAATGGCCACGTCGACGATGTCCCGGTCCAGCGGAGGGCCAAGAGGTGCCTGGAGCCCAGGCGGTGAAATGCAACGGGGATGGCCAAGGGTCGGCTGGAGGGGGCGGCCAGTGCTGCCTGCTGGAGCTTGCATTAGCGGGTGCGGAGGGGGCTGATCCCACTGGTAGCCGGCCAGTGAGGAAGCGGTGCAGCAGGTGGCGGGGGCACAGTGGCGCTTCCACCCAGCAGCGCCTTCGGACTTCAGCGACGTCAGTCCAAGGTTGATTGCGCTGGGAGGTAGTGAAGACGATGAGCATGGGGAGACGAAGGTATCGTCTAGGGAGGCTGTCAACCTACATGGAGGAGCTCCAGGCCAGTCCCGCCTCCCCCCCCCGTGCCGCAGCTGTGACGCTGGTCACGATGGGGATGACAAATAACAGATAGATAGGTAGCTAGCTAGGCAGCTAAGCGGCTGTCTAGCCAGATTGGTGGATAAGCAGACAGGTTCACAAGAGTAGAAGAAGAAAAGAGGAGGTGGATACTTCGCTGCACCGACGAGATCTGAAATATGGAATTCGAGAAATTGCGCGACACGGTACTGGCACGTCCTACGAAAACAGAGCAAGAGAGAAAAAACAGGCATCAGGAGTTTCATGGAAGGTCGTTCCCACAAGATGGACATCAACACACAAGGAACGAGGAGAGAGCAGAAAGAGGAGGGAGAAGGAACAGGGAGGGCAAGGATAGAATCGTAGGAGGGGGAGCACGGGGGAGGAGGCGAACCAGGAAGTCGGCAATCTGTGGGGCGAGACCAGAAGTTTCGGGAGCGAGCTGGGAAAGTCAGAAAGCGAATAAGGAACAAATGTGGTCAATTGTGTGTCTTGTCGTTGCGTTCCACGGCTTTCGTATGTCCTGGCTCGTCTTCGGGAAATGCCGATTCGTTTTCATGGGTCCCTGGACTGCTCCTCCGGTGCTCTGGTTCCCCCCAGCAGAACGCAGGAGGAGGAGGATGTGGAGAGGGAGGACGAGGAGGGAGGAAGGAGAAGGGAGAAGCGAGGCCGGAGGAGGAGGTAGGAGGAGGAGAGAGAAAGGAGGAGCAAGGAGGAGGTAGGAGGAGGTAGGAGGAGGTAGGAGGAAGGAGGAGGTAGGAGGAGGAAGGAGGAGAGAGAAAGGAGGAGGAGGTAGGAGGAGGTAGGAGGAGCAAGGAGTGGCTTGGGAGAGAGAAAGCCAGCCTCTGCTCCCGTGCGCGCCTCCGTGCGAGCACGCCGGCGCCTCCACCGAGGGCACAGGCCCCACTGCTCGGGGGCCATCCCCAGAGACCTCCCAAAAGGGGGTCGGGATAGATTGGGTCGGAGGATCGCGCCGCATCGCCGATGCATCGGCGATGCATCGGTGATGCATCGGCGATGCATCGGCGATGCACCCGCGATGCATCGTCGAGGTGGGCGATGCATCGGCAATGTCGACGTAAGGCAAAGCGGGCTCCGCATCGCCGACGCATCGCCGATGCATCGGCGACGCGGCGCGATGCTCCGACCCCCTCTGCACGTCGTTCATCTCTGGTCTTGCTCGTTTCTCTAATTGTGCTCGATTCTAGTTATTCCTGGCCCCCCAGTGGCCAGGAAGAGGCCCAGGATGGAACAACTAGAAATGAAAGGATCTTGGCCCCCCAGAAAGTCAAAAAACGTTCGAATAATTAGAGACGAACAATTTGTACCCCGACCCCATCCAGGAGGCCGGCCTGGATACCCCCCTCCCCACACGGACCATGCCATCGAAAGCCCACGGCCTGGTCCCGTTCTCGGTGGCCATGTGCGGCCGACCTGCCGAGGAGCCGCCGCGGCCCAGCACCTCGACGGAAGCAGCGTTTCCGCCTGCATCGGTCCACCCACCGCGATCGATGTACTGCGACCGGGGATCCAGGAGACCTGCACATACACGCACTTACACACACGCACGCACGCACATACACACACATACACAGAAACACACACACAAACCGCAAGAAAGCGAGGCAGAGAGAAAGAGAGAGAGAGAGAAGGATAAGAAGAGGGAGAGAGAGAGAGAGAGAGAGACAATAAAGGAAGAGAGAGAGGAAGAGAGACAGAAACAGAGAGACAGCGAGACAGCAAAACAGAGAGACATAAAGGCCAGGGCGTCGGGGATAGACAGAATCCCCTTCAGTAAAACATGGTTTAGTAAAAACGACCTCGGGCCCAAACCTGCCGGGCGCAGCATGGAAAATGACGGCCGCGGGGCCCTCTCGAGAACCGAAAACGGACAATTCACTAATCGAAGTGTCAGGGCGAGGGTTCTGTCCAGCCCCGACGCTCGCTGTATGATCAAGATGAGATTCGCCTCATACGTCCGGCCCGCTTTCCAGCAATATCTCAAGCAGTCGGTGGGCTGGCCTTCCGCTTACGGCGCAGGGCACCTGAGGGTGGGGAGCCCGAGAAACTGCGCCGAGCCGGCGACCTGGGAGGGTGCTGCAGAAACGATGGGCTGGAAAGAGGTCCCGGTCGCCGAACTTCGAGCTCCGCGCCCCGCAAAAGACGAGGTGTGGTTCTCTCAGGGCCCTCGCGTCGCCCCCGCGGAGAAAGACAACATGTTGGCCCCACATCACCAAGCGCGCCCGTGCGTTACCCAGGATGCAGGGAGGTCCTCGATCCAAAATGGTGCCAGAGGAGAAGGGAGACGAGGATGGGGGAGGGAGCTGCGAAGGACGACGAGGGGATGTGGGACAGGAGGAGAGTGACGAGGGAGGAGGATGATACCAACAACGATGATGAAGAAAATGACGTTGGCGACCACGACTCGCTCTCCTTGGCCAAATTCCTGTCGCGGATCATATATCCATTGTCCCCGGGCCTGGAAAAACTGACCATTGTGACCCTTTCCCGGCGCCCAGGGAGGTCTGAGCGACGGCGAGGGTGGCCGAGGTGGTGGCATACACCCTTTTGCTGGGGACCGCACCCGATGCCTCCGCATCGGCCGCTGACAGCGCCAGCCGGCCAGCGCGCTTAGGACCCCGCGCCCTGAGGGGTTGGAGAAGGGGGGAAGAGAGAAGGGCGGCAAGCTAGGTGCGCTCGCGACATGTCTGACATCCTGACCCCCTTCCGCACATCCCTTCCCAATGCGCTGACATTGTGGTTGTTGTTCCATCAAACCAGTGGCGATATAAATGGTTCACAATTGATGACCAATCATGCTGTCTACCCATTGCGCTGACGTTGCATGTCCGCCGACGGGTGTCACAGCAGAACTGGAGCCCCCTAAAATGAATCCCTCGTGCAAGCAAGAAGGAGGTGTACAGAGGAGGGGAAGGAAGGTCGGTCGGACTCAGCCTGAAGACGCAGGGGCCCATGCCGACGGACATCGGAGGCGGAGACGCCCCCTGCCCCTCCGCGCCGGTCTCCGCGAGCGGCCACCATAGGGTAAGGGAGGGAAGGGGAGGGACAAGGAGATAGGAAGGAGGGGGAGAGAGGAGGGACGGGCGATCAAAGGGCGAGATAGGAGAGAGGAGAGGGCGAGAAGGACGTGAGGGGGAGAGAGGGGGAGAGAGGAGGGACAAGGAGATAGGAAGGAGGGGGAGAGAGGAGGGACAAGGAGATAGGAAGGAGGGGGAGAGAGGAGGGCGAGAAGGGACGGGGGGCGGGCGATCAAAGGGCGAGCCACAGGACAAGTCACGGCCCGACATCACATCTCGCTGACCGGAGCAGGCGCAGACCAGGGACGCACCTTGCGACGTTTCTGTCTCTGGGCGCTTGGAGCACTATCAGGCCACGTGGCCTTCCCATTCTTGTGTGGGACCTCCCAACCCCGAACCTTATCGAGGATCTCTTTTGTCGCTGGGCTGGGGTGCCCTGGGGAGAAAGAGGAGAAGGAGAAAGCAGAAGGTCAGCAAGGAGAGGGAAATGACGACCAAGACGAGGCCGAGCAGATACGAGGAGGAGACGGAGGATATTGAGGAGGCCAAAGGTGGGAGAACGAGTGGGACGAAAAAAGACAGAAGGCGACGACAACGACGACGACGACGACGACGACGACGACGACGACGACGACGACTACGACTCGAAGACGACCAGCATCGGCTACAACGACGACGACGACGACGACGACGACTTCAACGACCACAGCGAAAGGTGAACGACGGCGATGACCATCGACGACTTCCCCAGCCAGGGCGAGAAGGACAACGACGACGACGGAAGGAGAAGGAGTGGGAGGAGGAGCAGCCCCATGATATCGGCGACGATGACGCAAATAACCCACCACCACTACCACGACGGCGTCGACGGCGACAGGGACAAAAAACAACGACGACGACGATAGCGAAACCGACTGCGACGACGACGCCGACGATACCGACGACCGATCAAAGGCGAGGACGACAACGAAGACCACCACAGCGCCCACGACGTCGCCGACATGCAGAAGGCCCGCTCAGGCGACGAGCGCGCCCGCATGCAGCGCGGCAGGCTGCCCGGCGCCGCTGCCCGGCGCCGGCGCCGGCATCTCCGCTCTCGAGGGCTGCCTCCTGTGCCGGCAGCTGCTGCTTACCAACGCTGGTGCTGCTGCTGCTGCCCTGCTTCTGCTGCTGTGGCGCCCACGAAACCGATCGAGCCGCCGCGTCACGCCACCGGAGAGAGAGGGCTAGGGGGAAGAGTGCGCCCCGACTCGGCGAGGTACTCGCCCCTCCTCCTGCTGATGCTCCCCCTACCTGCTGCTGCCTACCAGCCCCTTTTTTCGCGCCATGCTCCGAGCAGCCTCTTGATGCTGCCCACC
>CAUYUJ010019170.1:1162288-1189788 GCA_963575745.1 Prorocentrum cordatum | reverse complement strand
TGAGCGGGGAGAAAGAAGCAGGGAAGCGATGAGCGAGGAGCGAAGTGCGGCCAGACGCGAGGAGGAAACGGGGGGAGAAGGGAGGAGATGGAAGAGGGATATGACGACGATGGACAATGAAGAGAAGCAGGACAGGCGTGGCAGGAAAATGGAGTAGGGGAGCAAGAGATTTGTGGGGGGGGTGATTGGGAGCAGGGTGCAGAGGGGGCGCACGCTGAAGAGCGCCATGGCGGAAGCGAGACGTGAAGGACAAGTGCCGAGCAGGAGGAGGAGGAGGATGACATGAGAAGAAGGAAGGAAGAGGAGGAGAAGGTGTGGGACGAGGAGAGAGAAGGGGAAAAGGAGGAGTTCGGCGGAGGGGATGCGGGAGGACGGCGGCGAGCGAGGGATCGGCAGGCGCCCGCGGTCCGAAGGGTGCTCCGCGACCTTCGCGGGGTCGAACACGTCCTTCGGGCAGCGCCGCCATCCTCCCGCCACTCCGCCTGAGCTTTCTGCTGGTCTTCCAGGGCACCCTCATCCACCCCCCCTCCTCCTCCACCTCCTTTTCCACCTCCTTACCGTCCTTGGCCCGTGTTCCTCCGCTTCCTCCTCCTCCTCCGCGTCCTCCTCCTCCTCCTCCTCCTCCTTTTCCTCCTCCTCCTCGTCCTCCTGCTCCTTCTCACGCTCCTGCTCAGCCACCACTGCGCGCTCCTTTTCGCCCTTCTCTTCATCGTGCTCCTGGTATTGGTCCTGTTCGTCTTCACTGTGCTGCGGCTCCTCATCCTCGCCCCTGCTACTTGGGCCTCACCCCGCTCCTCGTCCGAAGTTTCCCACCCACCCCTGTCGCCAACAGTACCTACATAGTCCTCATTATGATAAGATTCCCTTTCCTCCTCCTCCTCCTCTTCCTCCTCTGTTTCTTCTACTTAGTAATATTCTCACTTTATTACCATTTAGTAATATTAGATATAATTCGTGTTACTAGCATATTTAATCGTAACATGACCATGTCTAGTATCCGTCTCATTGCTCGTATTCGCATTGACACTAGTATCATGATTATTAGATGTGCTTCCTTTTATGTATGAGTGCCGATTGATCTTCTCATTCGTAATGTGTGTTCTTATTGTCGTTGTTTTTCCTCCTCCCCCTCCTCCTCTTCCTCCTCCGCCTCCCTCTCCTCCTCCTCCTCCTCCTCCTCCCTCCCTCTCTCTCTCTCTGTCTATCCTGCAGCAGCAGCAGTAAGAGCCTCTGCTGTCACCAAGTCCGCGCGGACGCCCCGCGCGCCTAGCGGCGCGCCGCGACCGGCTGATCAGCGCGAGGACCCCGCGGACTTCCGAGGGACCCGGCTTACGTCTCAGATGGGGGAAGAGGAGGGAGGCCGCCATGTCCATGCTACACCCCGGCGCTCGTCAAAGAGAAGGAGAACGGGAGATGTCAGCGGCGGGGCCGCTCACATGACCACGATGTAATAGTTCGTAATCGATGGCAGCGTACCTTGCGCGTAACATTGTACACAGCGCACCTTGTCCGTAGCGCTGTAGACGTCGTACGACCCAGACAATCGGTCACGTTCGCTGGCAAACCATCATCAGCGGCCCCAGTGGGTCTGTTCCACCGTAACTATTGCGACATCTGCGCGCGAAACTACGTCGAACAAGCCTTCGATGCTGATGGCAAAAATGGGGTAAACCCGGGCTGGCCTTCAAAGGCTGCAAGGTCGCATATGCGCTCGAACGCGCAGTTATACTTCACTGGGTCGTGAAACTGGTAGACTCGAGCCTTGTCGTGGCACTTGACCGCGGGCCGCCCCTTGTGGTACATGTCGATGGGCCCGACGCTGGTACTCTTTCCGCGGATGGCCGCCGATCCCGATTTGAATGCCCAGCGCTTTGTGGCCGTATTCCACGCGCCCAAATGCCCTCGAAGCCTTGGTGGCACCTCTGGCCCTTGAGTTCGATTACCCGGACCAACACCCTTAGTCCTACATGTGCAGGTGCTTCGGCTTACTCTTGTAATCCGGCTAGTTCTGCTCGCGATGATTGAACTGAGTTTTGCGCATGGCCCGCATAGCTCCGCAGGTGGCCCTTGTAGCCGAGCTGGTGGCACTCGGAGTTATGCACCTGAGCCTTGTAGTCTGGCTCGTCGCCCTAGTAGTTCTGCAAAAGACCCTTGTGGACACTCCTGTAGTGCGCGTAGATCAGGTTATGCCACTGGTAGCTCAGCAGGTGGCCCGCGTAGCTCTCGTAGTTCAGCTAGCGGTCCTTGGAGCCGTGCCTTTGGTGGTCGAAGCCCTGCCTGTGGCCTGGTAGCTCAGCGCGTGGTGCCATTGACTCAGCACGTGGTCCTCGTAGCTCAGCTGGTGGTTGTGCTTGCTGAACAGGTGGTCCTCGCAGCTCGGACCGTCGCCCTAGTAGCTCTGCAGGGGGCTTTCGTGGTTATGCTTGTGGCCCGTGTAGCTCAGGTAGCGGCCCTGGTAGCTCTGCCGGTAGCCCTGATAATTCAGCTGGTGGATCTCGGAGAGAGAGAGAGAGAGAGAGATGTATGCTTCTGGTTCTTGCCGTTCAGCTCGTCGCCCGAGTCGCTCCGCAGGGGGGTCAGGTAGGTTAAATATCCTGTAGTCCGCGTAGCAATGGCTGTGGTCCTGGAAGCTCAGTAGGTGGTCCTCGCAACTCTCGTAGCTGTGCCGGTGGCCCTCGTCGCACAACTCGTGCCTCCGGTAGCTCAGCTGGTGGCCCCCGTGGCGCATCAGGCGGTCCTCGTGGTTCAGCTGGTAGTTATTGCAGTCCTGGTTGTGGTTTTCGTGGCTCCGCTTGCGGTCCTCGTTATTCAGCTCGTGGCCCTCGCGGCTCGGCAGGTGGCTCTCGTAGCGCGGCAGGTCGGTCCTGTAGTACTCCCGGTTGCTCCCGAAACTGCGCCTGTGGTCCTCATAGCTAAGCTTGTGGTCCTCGTCGCACAGCTTGTAGCTTTCGTGGTAATGCTGGTGGTTCTCGTAGCCCGGCAGGTGGGCCCGCGAGCTCGGCTGGTGACTCGTCGCTGTGCGCGTGGTCCGCGTAATTCAGCCTGTGGTCCCCGAAAGTCGCCTGGTGGCCCTTGTCGCCCCGCTGGTGGCAGTAGTCGCTCTGGTCGTTTCCGTCCTGGCTCAGGTAGTGGCCCAAGTGGCCGTCGTAGACCTGCTTCTCGCAGCTCAGCTCGCGGTCCTCTCAGCTTGTGACTCTCGTGGCTCTGCAGGCGAGTCTCGAGGCTCGGCACGTGGGACTTGAAGCTCTTCTGGTGGCAGTCGTAGCTGTGCGCGTGGCCCTCGTAAATCAGCTCGTGGTCCCGAAGGTCGTCGACTGGCCCGAAAAGATCTGATGGTGGCAGTAGCAGCGAAGAGGGCACGTTCTTTGCGTGAGCCCCGATGTTCGAGTCGGAATCATCGGCTGCCACGTAGTAGATGTTCCCTGCGGTTGTCGTAGCCCTGCGGTTGTCGTAGCCCTGCGGTCCGCCGTAGTCCTGGGGGCCATAGGCATACAGGTCGCTACCGAAAACCATGTCGCAGTACTGTTCGACGTAGGCGGCGCGGTCGCAGTCGTACTCGTCGTAGGCAGCGCAGCCGTCATCCACCGGTACCTCCACGACGACGTGCTGAATAACCTCTTCGGTCTGCTCGGTCGCGTCGTACCTGGACCCGGCTTTGGTGGAGCACTTGGTGTCGTACTTGGGTTGCCTGTTGCGCAGCTCTTCCTCGGGCTGCACGTTGCGTACTTCTTCCTCGGGCTGCATGTTACGCAGCTCGTCTCGTCCTGTAGTGGACGCCATGAAGAATGCGGTCGTGGCGATGATCATGATGTCGTTGATGTGTGGTTGTAGGCCGCTTTGGATGAGGTTACCCATTCCCGTGGGAGCTGCATCTGCCTGTATTCCTCTATGCGCGTATATAGTCTCGGCATAATTCCCGGCAGTCTCCACGAAGGTGGGTCAATCTACTAGCCGATGTTGTGGACGTCTGGCTGGTGGATGATCTCCCTCTCCCGGATGATCACCTTCTCTGGGATGACGCACGCCGCCAATGGCCTCGGCGTGCTCGGGCAGGCCCCCCCTTCCGCGGAATGTGGGAAGCGCCCCCCACACCCACGGGGGCCCTTCTGCTCCTCCTGCTGTTCCTCCTCCGTCTCCTCCTCATCTTTCCTCGTTTCTGTTCGCGTTGATTAGCCGTTCTCCGCAGAGTCGTCCTCGTCGTCTTTGTACGTGCGCAGATCATCCTCTCCCTCCTGTCGTCTTGCTCATCCTCTTTCTACAGCCCTCTTGATTATCCCTCACTATCTGACCTAAGTTCATCATGCTCCTATTGCTAAAACTGCTCCAGCTCCTTAAGTCCTGCTCCTTTCATATAACTCTTCTCTGTCGCGCCCCGAAGCCAGTCGAAAGGGCGGGCCGGGCGTTTCGCCCGAGACTTCCTCACCACGTTTGACCCCTATGCCGGAAAACTGACAACAATGTCACAGCTGGGGGGCGGGTTGTTTTCAACACGCGGTTCTCGCCTCAGCGCCGCAATCTTCCATGCCACAAATTTGCAAGAGCTTCACGGATTGAGGGCGGGTGGCTTTCAAAATGTGGATCTCGCCTTAGCGCCGCGAACACTCTTGGACGAGCTTCACGGATTGAATGCGGGTCGTTTTCAAAATGAGGCTCTCGCCTGGGCGTCGGGCACATTGTTTCAAACAATTTGCAAAAGTTTCACGGATTGAAGGCGCGCCGTTTTCAGAAAGGGGCCATCGCCTTCGCGCCGCGCATTATTTTTTTGAAAAGTGCAAGAGTTTGACGGATTGAGGGCGGCTCGTGTTCAAAATGTGGCTCTCGCCGTAGGACAACGCAAATTCGTTTCAAATATTTGCCATGGAGCTTCACGGATTGAGGGCGAATCGTTTTCAAAATGTGGTTCGCGCCTTAGCGCCGTTCTGAGTTTCACGCGTTAAAGGCGGCTCCTTCCTGAAATGTGGCTCTCGCCGAAGCGCCGCGCACAGCTGTTGTAAGAGTATGCAGGAGCGTCGCTGAGTCTCATGGCTGAAATACCAGAGATGATATATCGGAAGGGCTCAGGATTGCCAGAGCGCAAAAGTTACGTTGATTTGCAGTTTGACGTTCTGGGAATATTTCCTGGCACGAGTCAGGAGCGCCAAGACGTAACAGTCAGGCTGGCTCGTGGAGCTGAAGTCATGGGAACGGTTTTCTGGCACGCGCCAAGATGCTCACACGGTTGTCCCCGACGGGGCAGTTCATTCCCTCAGCTGAAATGAAACTTCGTAAGGGGCCTGTGAAGAGGAGTCTTGGAGGGAAGGTGTATTTCGACATCGTTGATGAATCCTGGGCTTACGCAAATCATCATCCTTCTCCTTGTCCGCGTTCCCTTCCGTCCTCCCCACATCAAAGTCCTCGTCGTAGCCCCCATATCGTCATCACCATCGTCATCATCAACATTGTCATCACCACCATCATCCTCATCACCATCATCTTCGTCATCACCGCAGTCGGGAGCGGCTGCATCAACCTCAGCGACATCAGCATCACCATCATTATGCCACCAGCGTCATCATGATCGTCATCCGCATCATCAGCAGCAGCATCATCCACATCCCTTTCGAAGTGGACAACTCATCCCTATCGCGCCACCACAAGTGGCGGCAGGGCGGACCTGGCGAATCATGAGAGACGCCATCATAAGCTATGGCCATGAAACTTGACGCCCCAAGAAGTACAATGCTGGAGGGCAAGTTCCTTTCAAAACCGGGCTCTCGCCATAGCGCCGCGTACCTTCGATTGCGCCCCTAAGAGGGATGGAGGGCGGCTGGCTTTCAACATCGCGTTGTCATCTTCGCGCCGCGCATCCTTTTTCGTATAACACGGTAGCAGCTGGACTTCAAACTTGGACTCTCGGCTTATTGCTGAGCATACCCGTCGTGATGGAGGACGACTCCTTTTCAAGATGGGGCAATCGCTTGGAACTTCCTCAAACCTGGCGGCCAGAAGCGTGAACACAAGCAACTGGTCGACCCCCCGTAGGCGAGGCCAAATCTTTAGCGCCCAGCAGTGTAGTATGCACCAGGTGCACGGAGCGAGGGCGGCTCCTTATCATCATGTGGCTCTCGCTGGAGACTTCCGCAACAATCAGGGGGACGTAAGACCTGGGTACAGGGGACTCGGAAATACCCGACGAGGTCGTCAAAAAATGACGAGGCCGAGCCTGCATTTTGACGAGGCCTCCCGCTGCAGACGTCCCACGAAACTCCTCCTCGTCAAAATCCGAGGCGCGGTCGTCAAAAAACGATGGCGAACCCGAGTCCTGGCAAACCCGGGTCTTACGCTCCCCCGAAACAACGCGTTACACGAATCCTGGAAGTGGCCAAACGATTTCGCAGACGAGAGCTGGCTCCTTCTCGGCACAGGGGCACCCGCCGGGCCTCTCACTGAACGTTATGATGAAGGGGCCCTGGGACACACAAATAAATACACACAAATAAAAATGTCCCCCATATTTTCCCATAGTTTCTGGGTTTTTGTCTTCCCGCCCAATTCCCATATTTTCCCATATTTTCTGGGAGTCGACGAATCAGTGTGTCTGTGTGTTTTTTCCCCTCCTGATATGATCCTACCCGTGCGGGTTCCTTTACTCCTATTGGGCCAAAGGGAAATGGAGCAACTCATTGTCAAACTGGGACTCCCGCCTGAACTGCAGGCCCATCGGGTGCGCGTGTTCCAGTCGGGGCGCTGTTGCAGCCAGGAGGAAGGATTGCGGGGCCTTCTGAGAAGGGGAATGGAGGCGGGAGGGTGCGTTTCAGCATCGTCGGTGCGTCCTGAGTTCACCCTGGTCGTCCTTCTCCCTCCTCCTCCTCCTCCTACTCCTCCAGAATCTCCTCCTCCTCCTCCTCCTCCTCCTCACCCGACCCCTCGAAGAGGAGGGGGGATCAGAAGAATCTGAAGCACGCGTCCTTGGGGTAGTTGGAGCCATACTCGTCAATCTCGAGCACCTTGCCGGGTCGGGTCTGGCAGTCCCCGCTGCCCCCACGTCGTCGTCATGGCCGTTGCTGAGTAGGAAAAACGGAGCAGGGATGGAGGAGATGGAGAGGGGAAGCGGGAGGGGGGAATGAAGACAAAAGGGCGATGAGATGGCACCGCAACGGAAAGGAGGCTCCCGGGCGTGCCCACAAACGTGGCCTGCTGCGCCACACCGTACATGGCCAGGCCATCAGCAACAACATGCAGTCGTTGACGTTTCAATGCGACCACGTGATCATGAAGTCTGCAAATGTGACATCCGACAAAAAACATCCAACAAACGGAATTACATGATAATCGGCGCGGTCTGCGGAGCGTGCTGTTTCCTGGAGCGTCGACTGCCCCGGACAGAAGAGGAGGAGGACGTGGGAAGGAGGAGGAGAAGGAAAAGCGTGTTTCTCCTCCGCACTCCTCAGTCCTGTCTCCTACCTCCTCCCCACTTCCTCCTCGCGCCTCCTTCCACCCCCCCCTCTGCCTCCTCATTCTCCCTCCTCCTCCTCCTCCCTCCTAACTTCTCCGTCTTACTCGTCCACCTGAACCTCGTGATCTTCGCCATAATCGCCATCATCAGCAGCATCAGCATCATCATCATAATCAGCATCAGCATCGGCATCGACATAAGCATCACCACCATAATCACAACTACCACCATCACAGTTATTATCATCAGCAGCAAGAGCAGCATCATTATGATCATCGCCACTAGCAGCATCATGATCGAAAGCAGCAGCTGAAACATCATCAGCAGCATCCTCATCAGCATCATCCTCATCAACATCATCATAATCACCATCATCGTCATCATCGTCATCATCATCGGCAGCGTCTTCATCATCATCATCATCATCAACATCGTCATCATCATCATCATCATCATCATCATCATCATCATCATCATCAGTATCATCGTCATCACCATCACCATCATAACCCCCATCAGCATCCCACCATAATCATAACCATCACCATCATCAACACCATCAGCCGCATCACCACCATCATCGCCATCACCAGCATCATAGTCATCAGCATCATCGTCATCATCCTTATCATCATCATCATCAGCATCATCATCTTCATCATCATCATCATCACCATCCTCATCCTCATCCTTATCATCATCATCATCATCGTCATCATCGTCATCATCATCATCATCATCATCATCATCATCATCATCATCATCATCATCATCATCATCATCATCATCATCATCATCATCATCATCATCATCATCATCGCCATCATCATCGTCATCATCAATATCGTCATGGGCATCGTCATCGTCGTAACCGCAATCGTCATCGTCATCGTCATCGCCGTCCGAGTCCTGCGCATCGACGTCGACCTCCTCCCTCGAAATATATATATATATATATATATTATCCTTACTCCGTTCACCTCCTCTCCCCTCATCCTTCCTCCTCCTCCTCCTCATTCTTTTCCACAGCCGCAACAGAAGCCGATACCCTGCTCAAGGACGCAAGAGCCCCCCCGCAAAGGCCCCAGGATAACCTACCGTGCATCGCGGAAATGGGCAAAATAGCCCTAGACGGCCTCACGGGCCACCACAATGGCCCCAGGCAGATCCAAAAAAGGCACCACACCGCCATCAAGACAAATGCTGGCCCTCAAAGCGCGCCATGACAACCTGTTCGTGGGAGCTGCAAGCCCAAAAAGCACGCCCCCCACGACACGCCGAGTATAGTGCGTTGCGGCCATATCCAAAACGGAATCGCCGGTGTCCTCAGATCCATCCGTCCTTCCCTTTCTCTCCCTCCTCGCCCTTCCCGTACTCCCCTCCAGGCGCCTTGATAACCTGCTCCAGAATGTACGGGTTGGACCAGTCCCTAGACCCCTGGATGTGGTCACGGATGCTCTTTCCCTTTTGCTTCAATTCGTACAGCGACCTGCAAGCGGCAGGGGATGGGGGATTGGCCCCATCCTGATCCTGATCATCTTCTTCCCCCTTGGGCAGTGACTGGGAGGAGGGGGGGGGCGGGGAGTGGGAATGGACAGGAGGCAGAGAAGAGGGGAGAGGGAAGGGAGAGACAAGCTAGGCGCGCTTGCGCCACTTCGGGCATCCTGCAGTCGATGCGCTGCCGTAAGGAACACTAACAAAGGAACGAAGAGGCTGTCATGACCATGGCAGGAGATCCCAGAGTCGAATCGATAGGTCGGTTCGCCGATCGATATGAATCGGCTCGGCGGAAATCGGCAGCCGAGTCGGGAAAAATCAAATCGACGGACATCGGCAAGCTAGTACGCCTCCAATGAGAAATCGGAACCCGCATCGGAGTCCCAAGTCGAATCACATCGGAATCGGAAACCATCGAAGTGGAATCACATCGCATCGGAGGAATCGAAACGATGCCCTGCCATGGCGAGCCGCGGCCACACGTTTTGCCCCCCGACCTAGACCGGAGAAGCGGCTAGAAAACCAGAGGCCATCCCGAGCCCAGAGTGGTCCTTATGTCAGCGCCTTGACTGAACCCTCTCCTACCCATCCCTCCCTCAAGCTACGTGCGCCTGCGCCATATCGGACAGCTCATGCCTCTCGCCCCTGCCTCCCGATGGTGCTGACTGTTCCATATCCGCCGACAGATGTCGTGGTGGACCTGGATCTCCCAATATGGCCCCTTATCGTGCCGTGCGCCAGCAGAAAAGGGAGCTGTTTACTTTTGAAGAGGAGGAGGAGGAGGAGGAGGAGGAGGAGGAGGAGGAGGAGGAGGGGGAGGAGGCAGAAAAGGTGTCCGATGAACAGGAGGATGAGCAGGAAGACGAGAAGTAGGGTGAGGACGAGGATGTGGAAGGATGAGAAGGAGGAGAATGAGGAGGAGGAGGAGGAGGAGGAGGAGGAGGAGGAGGAGGAGGAGGAGAGGGAGCAGAAGGATGAAGTAGGAGGAATGGCAGCAGCAGAGGCAGGAGTAGGAGGAGCAGGGTGAGATGAAGGACCAGGGAAGGGCGAAGGAGAAAAAGGGAACGACGATGATGAGGAATGAGTCGGATCAGAATTGTGGCCCGCGCTGGGACGGAAGCGCGGTTCTGACAGACGAGACCAACAGCGACAATCCTGGAGTGAGGCCAGCGCTGTAGAGAGAACACCATGAACAGAACACAGGCAACCAAACAAACAACCTACAAACATGTATAACCCACACTGACAGCCAAACAAACAATCAACAAACCACAGCAACACCCAACAACACGTTTCGAACGGCCAGCCAACAAACAAATGCATGTGAAGTCCTGCACGGTCAAACATGGCATGTTAATGAGAAAAGGCCCCGCTCAAACATCATCCAGGGAGAGAGGGGCGTAGTAGTTTAATTGAGAAATTCAGGAGGGGGAGAAGGGAGGGAGGGAGGGAAGGAAGGAAGATCACATAAGGGCGAAGGGAGACAGGGAGGTGGAGGAGCAGGAGCACGGCGAGGGAGAGGGGGAGCAGGAGGACGATGAAACCAAGGACGAGGAGACGAAGAGGAGGAAGTCGGGGTTAACGATACGGCAAGAAGAGGATGCGGATGATAATAAGGAAGACGTGGAGTAGACGGCAGATGAGAAAGAGAGGACGAATGGGAAAAAGGAGGGAAGGTGAGAGAAGGGGGAGGAGGCATTCCGATAGTGCTCTGGAAGATCTCCGGTGGTGCCCCCATCCACCCTCAACCTCCTCCTCCTCCACCTCCTTATCCTCTTCCTCCCTCCTCCCCTTCCTCCCTGCCCTCCTCCCAGACCCATGGACCTCTCTCTTCCCGCATCCGCCACCGTGCCTCTGGGCAGGGATTGGGCGTGTCCCCAGGTCGTTTGCCCAATCCCCTGAGCCACACGGTCCGCAGCCCTGAGGAGTCTCTAAAGGCCCCGGAGCCCCAAATCGCCAAATCTCGGGTCGGGCGAAAGGGGGGGATAGCAAAGGGGGGCTTTGAGAATCAGCTCACGTAGCTGATTTTCCCGGCGCCTCCCGGCGCCGGAGGCGGCTATGTATCGAGGAATGGGCCCCTCGGTGAGGCCGAAACCAGCTGCATGCAGCAGATTTCGTAACCCCCCCTTTCCCAATCCCCCCCTTTCGCCCGACCCGAGCTTAGCGGGGGGAGCCTCGGGGTCTTTTGGCGGCTGGCGGGTGGAATGTCCAAGCGCGAGGAGTTTTTAGTCTACCCCCAAGAGAACCTCACAGGCCTCCAACAAACCCCCAGGAAGCCCCCCCAAAAGGCCCCCAAACTTGACCCAAGATGCCTCGAGGCGGCCGGTTATGGCCTGCAGACAGGCCAAGATGCCACCAAAAGGCCACAAAAGAGCACCAAGAGGTACAATAACAGCAACGAAGCAACAGGAACGATGTCGAACACCGTGTCATGATTCGGACAAGCCTCGTGAAATGCAGCCCTTTCGCCCGGCCCGAGAGTCTCTAAAGGCCCCGGAGCCCCAAATCGCCAGATCCCTGGGGGCTGGGCGCGTGCGCCAAAGGGGGCTCCCCGCGGCCCGGCGCGCGACCTGTGCGGGCCCACGGGCGTTCCGAGGCGGGCCAAAAGAGTCGCAAGAGGCCCCCAAGAGGCCCCCTTTCCCAATCCCCCCCTGAGGCGATACTGAGGCGATATGTCTCGGGTTGCCCCCGGGATGCCGCGCTGGTCGCGGGGGTTTTCGGCTCGCGGGGTGTCTTCCAGCAGCCGCGCCTCCCCGACCGCCCACGACGGCCGCCCGAAGCCTGAGGTGTGGCCCGACCACCAGCCTCGCCCGTCCATGGCCATTTTCGGGAGCGGCCAAGAGGGGGGTGTCCAAGAGGGGGGGGTGCAAATCATGACCGGCGGCATGTGCGCGGCCCAGCGGGGGGGCCAGGGATCTGGGGAAATGTCATGGCCCCCGCCATGATATCCCCCACCCCCTAGTCATCACCCCCCTCTTTTCCGCCCCCGACAAGACGGCCCAAGACGACCTTCAATCGCCGAACGATCGCTCCAAGACGCTAAAGATGGCCCCTGGCCCATCAGGCCTCCAAGACGCCCAAAAAGGCCACCAAGAGGCCTCCCAACAGGGCCCACGAGGCCCGAATCCGCGATTATCCCTTGCGTAAGGGTTTGAAGGATTTGGGCACTCTCGCCTCTTCGGCTTCCCGACGCTCCCAGACGGCCCTCGAGGCCCCTAAGACCGCCCAAAGACGGCCCAAGATGCCTCCAAGAGGGCCCCCCAAACGGCCCAAGATGGTCCCAAGAAAACCCAGAGGCGACGATATTGGCCCAAGAGGGCCCCAAGACGGCCCAAAGAGGAGCCCAAAAGAGGGGACACGAACCGAAAATCCGAGCCCCTCGCCCCAAGAGGCTCCCAGGAGGCCCAAAGATGCGCGCAGGGGGCCCCAAGCGGCCCACAAGAGGCCCCCAAGAGGCCCCAAGAGGCTTCAAAGAAGAAGCCCCAAAGAAGAGGCCCCAAGAGGCCCCAAGAAGGCCCCCAGGAGTCGTTCGAACTCCATCCAAGAGGCCCCTGAGAAGCCTCCCACGAGATCCCAACGAACATCCACTAAACAACTTCATCCCCACAACCCAGGCACGGTTGGCGGGATGGGCCGAAGGCACTTCGATAGCCTCCCCGCCCTGCCGTCACACGAAGAGGAGTTGGGGAAGGGAAGGAGGGACACGGAGAGGCAAGCAGAGGAGAGCAGAGGCAAGCAGAGGAGAGCATGTAGCACGGAGAGGCAAGCAGAGGAGAGGCAAGCAGAGGAGAGCCGAGGAGGCAAGCAGAGGAGGCAAGCAGAGGAGAGCAGAGGAGGGACACGGAGAGAGGCAAGCAGAGGAGAGCATGTAGCAAGAGGAGCAGGAGGCCGGGGAGGAGAAACAGCGGAAGGAGAGGGGGGGCGAGCAAGAGAGCAGCAGCAGGAGAGGGAGAGGGAAGGAACGAGGACGAGGAGGAGGAGGAGGCCGACGGGGAGGAGGACGACGAGGAGGAGGAGGACGACATCGACAACCTCTCAGCCGCCGTCGTCGTCAAGAAGCTCCTTCTCTAGGCTCCCACGGGGCCTGACCCGCTCCACGAGCTCTGCCTGCGGCTCCCCGGGAGGCGACGGCGGCACGGCCAGCAAGATGCTGGCCTCCTCTTCGCCGGCGCCCCTCTCCGGCGACCCGCCAGCCTGCAGGAGTCTTCGTCGTCGTCTTCCGCCTCTCCCTGCTCCTTGCCCTCCTCCTCCTGCCTCCTTCTCCTCCTCGTTCTCCTCCTCCTCCTCCTCCTCCTCCTCCTCGGTCTCTTGCCCGTCCTCCTCTCCTCCTGCTCCTCCTGCTCCTGCTCCTCCTCCTTCTCCTGCTCCTCCTCATCCTCCTCCTTTGCCCTTCCAGTGAGCTTCTTGGCCTCTTCCTCCTCCTCCTCCTCCTCCTCCTCCTCCTCGTCCTCCTCCACCTCCACCTCCTCCTCCGCCTCCTCTCCCTCCTCCTGCTCATCATCATCATCTTCCTCCTCCTCCTCCTCCTCCTCCTCCTCCTCCTCCTCTTTCTCCTCCTCCTCCTCCTTCTTGTGTTGTTCCTCATCTTCCGCAGGCATCGCTCCCCCGTT
This sequence comes from Prorocentrum cordatum, assembly GCA_963575745.1. Taxonomy (NCBI): domain Eukaryota; class Dinophyceae; order Prorocentrales; family Prorocentraceae; genus Prorocentrum; species Prorocentrum cordatum. Next base: position 1,176,246 of record CAUYUJ010019170.1, on the reverse strand, counting down.
CTTTTCATGATGATGTTACTCTTCCTCCTCCTCCTCCTCCTCCTCTTCCTCCTCCTCCTCTTCCTCCTCCTTCTGCTCGTCCTACTGCTCGAGCTCCTCTCCAGCCCGAGAGCGCCGCATCCGACGAATCTCAGGCGCGAGTGACCTTTGGTCGGAGCGCTCAGCGGAGCGCCGAACGGACGACGGGCAAGGCAGAGCTGAGCTCGCCGCCTCCAAGCGATCGAAGGAGGCGGGCTGCGCATCTTTCGTCTTGTGCGTAGCACAGACCATTGGGAGGCTCCACAGCATGCACACAATGTTAGTCCTCGGCGACGAGGATCCACGCCGCGTTCGCAGGCAGCCGAGGGAAACTGCGGGCCCTGACTGGACACAAAAGGAGTGCAGGAAGAACAGGCGCATGGGAGAGGAAATGAGCATGCCCAGAGCTAGAAGGTCTTGAACGTGTGCCGAAGGCAGGCGTGCACAGCAGGGGATAACAGATCATGATAAAAAACAATAAAAAAAAACAATGAAGACTCCAGCACCTCCCTGGCGCGACTGGCGCGACTGCCTGGCGCTACCCCCCCCCCCTGCTCTGCGGGCGGGCCCCCTCGCCTGGAACTCCTGCGCCAAAGGGCATGTCCCAAGAATCCTTAAGAACCGTGAGACTCGTGAGACTGTGAATGCGGTGCCGCTCAGGAACAACGCCGAAAATGAAACCATCGCCTCATGTCGGCGGTATACATTGCGACTCCCCACCCCGTTGATGCCCCCTGAACTTTCCCTCCCGTTCTATCGATGGCCTTGCTGCGCTGGTGCACAGCAGCTCATGCAAAGGATCACGGAGGGAAGGAGGAGGAGATGAGGAATACCTCGCAGTTCGAATACAACCACATAACGGCAAGCTGCAATCCTTCGAATGCCAAAGAATTGCGAGCGATCTCATCACCAATCCTACGGGTTTCCTCGGCACCCCTGACGGATTCCTCGGCCAACGGCTCCCGCAGGAGTCCGATGCTTCTCACGACGGACACTTCACAATTCGTCTGCACCCCGCTGGGAATCAAAAGGATGTCCGAAGGAATCCCCAGGGTCCCCTTCAAAGTCCTGGGGAAGTCGAAGTCCTGCGGCTTCCTAAGCGTTTCCTCAGGAACCCTACGGAGTCCCGAAAGACTCCTGAGGAGACCTCATGGAAACCTGGCAGTGCTCAGATTCCGTCTGGGATGCTAAGCACATCCTGTGGGACCCTGGCCCACCCCGAGAGAATGGCAAGGATCCCCCGAAGGAGCAGCTCACCGCGCGCATTTCGCGGCGAGCTTCGCCCGCGAGCGCCTCGTGGAGCCACCCGTCGCGGAAAGGGACCCCCGCCGATGCCGCCGCGGTGCTTCACCGCGCGAGACTCCTTCCTGCGCACGCGCCCTGTCGCGCAGCGAGGCGCCAACTCCGTCGAAGAGCGAGACGCCTCCACGGCCACGCAGCGAAGCCCCCGCCGACGCGCAACCCCCAGTCGCGCAGCGATGCACTGCCCCGGTCGCGGAGCGACGTCCACAACACCAGCCAGCCGCGGAGCGAGACCCCCGCGGACGGGGACGGGACGCGTGACGCACCCCCCCCTTGAAGGGGGCAGCGTAGAGGCGAGGAGGGAAGTTCCCCCTCGGGCGCATGCCAAGCAGGCGCCTGGGGGGGGGATGGGACCGGCCGGCGTGAGCGCGCACTTGAGCTTCCCACTCGCCGCAAACTTGAGGAGGGGATATGATTCGTACGCGCGGCTCCTAGGACCTAGGAGATCCCTTCCTCCTCCTCCTCCTCCTCCTCTTCCTCCTCCTCCTCATCCTCCTCCTGCCCGCCCTCCACATCCTCCTCCTCCTGCTCGTTGCCCTCCTCCTCCTCCTCCTCCTCCTCCTCCTCCTCCTCTCCTCCTCCTCCTCTTCCTTCTCTTTCTCCTCCTCCTCCTTTTCATCCTTCTCCTCCTCCTCCTCCTCCTCCTCCTCCTCCTCTTCCTCCTCTTCCCCCTCTTCCTCCACCCGCACCTCCACCTCCCCCGTACCAATTTTTGCACAAGCCGCACAAAAGCCTGCGACAGCCAAATTGCTCAAGCTGGCATGGTGATGGTCCCCGACCGGTGCAGCAGCTGGCGATCGTTTTCGTTTTTTCGCGGCCTCTTGAGGGCTATGGCTACGGGAGACCTGCGGGGCCTCTGGCCCGAGCGTGAACCTGCGGAGGAAAGCCGAGGCAAGGGCCGGGCAAGAAGATCTGCTAACAATTGGGAGCGGAGATTGCGACGCGAGCGAGCTCAGCACAGCTGGCGGACACACATATGGTGCCCAGTGCGGCCCACGTGGCCGCCCACAACATCGACCTCGAGAGCGACCTCTCCCGGGAGCTGGGTGCGCGGTCGCAGGCCTGGGGGAGGGCGCTGTTCCTGCGCCGCCGCCTCGGCGGGCGACTGGGGCACCACAGGCACCGACGTGAGGATGCTCCGAGGGAGCTCGCGAGAGCCTCGTGAACACGCATGCCGCGGCGCTGCTGGGCCCCTCACGAGCCGCGGGCGGGCGGCAGGGCCAGTCACGACGTGAGCAGACGTGAGCGGGCGGGCGGCATGAGCATCGCTCATCCGATCCCCATCCCCACCAGCGTGGGCTGGGCCCCACTGGCCGATTTGCCCCCCTAGCTTTTCTTCTCTCCAGGAGGGGGCGATCGCAACAGCCCCCGAGTCACCTGTGCACTCCGTAGCGACACGCGGCAGAGATTGACCAGCGGCCCCATTTACGACAACATCCCAGAAGCAAAAAAACACTTGCGAGAATAACTGGAATGGCCGGCCGGGTAAACGTCACCATATTCAGGGGGAAGGGGAAAGGCGCCACTTGAGAAAATGATTGCCCGGGCGAGCGGTCGGGGAGGGGGCGGACATTCGGGTAGTTATAACGATATGAATTCACACGAAAATGTATCGGCGCTGCGTCGGGAGCAAGGCGAGACGAGGGGAGAAGGAAGAAGAGGAGGAGGGAGGGCAAACAAGGCATCGTGGTCATCGCCCGACTGCTTGACAGTCAGGGCACCCGCGTGACCGAACAGCGCGAACGCAGACGCTTCAGTTACACAGTTTCGACTCCGATGAGGCGGAGGAGGAGGAGGAGGAAGGCAGGGGGAAACAGAAAGGGCGGCGAAATCAGAACACGAACGCGGACGGCACCCCAAACCACAGCGTAGGCGAAGGCCACCAGGCAGCCCGGGCGAAGTTGTGGAACAGTGTGCAGTAGAACCGGAGGTAGAAGAAGCGGACCACGAGGGCCCAGAGGTGCTCGTAGAAGTACGCTGATGGGCCCGTTTTCCACCACCACCACCACCATAAGTTGGAGGGGGGAAGGAGGAGGAGGAGGAGGAGGAGGAGGAGGAGGAGGAGGAGGAGGAGAACCCCCTCCCCCTCCAACTTATGGTGGTGGTGGTGGAAAACAGGCCCATCATACGCGGTGGTCACGTAGAGGGAGATGGTGCGCTCCAGAGGGAGGCGACTGTGCGCCTGAGCGCGGCGAGTCCCTGCCCGCCGCCTCTGTCATGGCTTGAGCCCACACGTCGCTCGCAACTGTCGCTCGCCCATGGCGGGCGGCATTGGTGGCGATAGCAGTACGGGTACCTTTGCCTCCTCTGACCGACGACGCGGGGCCCTACGCCAGGTCCGACGCGAAGATCACCCAGGAGTGGTGGGAAAAGCTGCTGCGCTTCGCGGCCGCGTGTGCTGGCCGCGCCGCGGAGGGCGGAGGCCGCCGCACTTCATGTGCGGCGGCGGGCTCGGTGCTCGACGCCACGGGCGAGGGCCCCGCGGCCAAGGATAGCAAAGCACCTGCGGTCCTGATTCTGCTGCATCGCGATCACGTCTGGACCTCGTCACCCTGGAACTGGGAGCTGATGGTCATCGAGGTCGTCGAACGCGGTTCCCCCCAGCAGCGGTCGCTGCTGGAGGAGTTGATCAGACTAGAAGATGTGTAAACAAATGGGTAGCGATTGGCAGATCCCCCCCAGGGGAGGGGCAGTCAAGTCCCTTGCACCCTGGGCGGGGGGAGCAGAGGAGGGAGAGGAGGCAAAACAGGAAAGCCCTCTCCCTCCTCCTCCTCTTGAGCAGGGATCGACCGTCCCGGCATTCCCACATGCCTCTCACGAAATTCGTTCCAGAACCATCGCCTGGTCTAAAAACCAAAACCATAATGTTTTTAGAGCATGCAGCAGATCAACACAAGACGACCTAAACCAGCATGCTCGGAGAGCATACCGCGCAAACCACACCAATGGGCTCTCAGAAAGTTCCTTGGTGGGCCTATGAGGCAAGCCAGGACGTCGCGCCATTGCTTGACTCCTACTGTGGGTTTCTTAATACGCGTGAGGGGGTACCACCCCGACGGGGGTCCGCCTCGCCTCGTCGTCGCGCCGCGACGGGGGTCGGAGCTCCTTCGGCGCGCGGTGGCTGCCCGCGACGGGGGTCGATGTGGGGCTTTCTGCGGGGGTGACGCCCCCCCCCCCCCCGACGTTTGTTCAGAAACTCGGAGTAACTATAGCCCCTCCCCCTGAGTATCGTTTATCCGATCCGCATAGGAGGAGGAGGAGGAGGAGGAGGAGGAGGAGGAGGAGGAGGAGGAGGAGGAGGAGGGGGAGGAGGAGGAGGAGGAGGAGGAGGAGGAGGAGGAGGAGGGGGAGGAGGAAGGGGGAGGAGGGGGGGAGGAGGAGGAGGAGGAGGAGGAGGAGGAGGAGGAGGAGGAGGAGGAGGGAGGAGCCCCAGCGGCGTGGCCTGGGCCCCACTGGCCCCACGGGCCCCCACGGGCCGATGGGGATATGGGCCGCTCCCTTCGGGCGTCGAGGGGCGTACCCTCCACGGGGGATGGGGATCGGATCAACGATACCGACCCCGCCCCTTTGTTGGACGCCCGAATTATCCGGGGTAACTCGGGTCCGGGGTAACTCGGGTTCGGAATCCCGAAAAACGAACCCGAGTTAGCCCTGACCCGAGTTACCCCTGATGATTCGGGGCTCTGGATATAGGCCGTTCCCTTCGGGCTTCGAGGGGTGTACCCTCAACTGGGGATGGGGATCGGATCAACGATACCGACCCCGCCCCCTTTTTGGACTACCTACTAGACCACCCCAACCCAACCCGAAGGCCCGAATTTCGGGTTGGGGGGGGGTAAGGGTTCCACACGTGTTTTTTCGATGTTTCCCGACCCCCCCCCCGCTGGAAATCGAGGGTAAATCTGAGCCTTCGGGTTGGGTTGGGGTGGTTTGGTGGGTGGTGATTTTGGACGCCCGAAATGGGCACCGAAAAAATGGGCACAATGCCCAACAGCAGATGCTGTCCCAAACCGACAGCGGCCGCTGTTGGGCGGGCGACCTCCTGTCTCGAGTGGACACAGGCCGCGGCGGCGTGGGCAGAGAGTCCTGCTCAGAACGAACAAGAGCTGCTGTTGGGCATCGTACCCATTCTTTCAGTACCCATTTCGGGCCCCGTAACCCGGGTCCGGGGTAACTCAGGTTTGGATCCCCGCAAAAAGGAACCCGAATTAGCCCTGACCCGAGCTACCCCTGATGATTCGGGGCCCTGGACGCCCGAATTATCCGGGGTAACTCGGGTCCGGGGTAACTCGGGTTCGGAATCCCGAAAAACGAACCCGAGTTAGCCCTGACCCGAATTACCCCTGATGATTCGGGGCCCTGACCTTCCCCTCGCCGCTGGGCCTCGCTTTCGGACTCCTCGCCCGCGCCCTCGGCGGCCTCGGCCTCGGCACCAGGCGCCGCCCGCGGCGCGGGCGGGGCCTCGGCGGGCGGCGCCCCGGCGGGCGGAGCCCCGGCGGGCGGCGCCTCGGCGGGCGGGGGGGCGGCCGCTCCTCGCTTTGCGGGGGGAGCCTTTGGAGGCCTGGAAATTGGCACCAACACCAGCACAGGGGTTTGCCTCCACAGGGAGATGATGATCTTAGATTTCGGTGTTGGTGGTAATATTTCGGTCACCTTGGAAGCCAGAGTATTACCACCATCACCGAGATCGGGATCGTCTTCCCTCGGTGGAGGAACACCGCCGATCTTGGTGTTGGTGTCAATCTCTAGGACTCCTAAGCCTCGGGTCGGGCGAAAGGGGGGATAGCAAAGGGGGGGTTTGAGAATCAGCTCACGTAGCTGATTTTCCCGGCGCCTCCCGGCGCCGGGAGGCGCCCATGTACCGAGGAATGGGCCCCTCGGCGAGGCCGAAACCAGCTGCATGCAGCAGATTTCGTAACCCCCCCTTCCCAATCCCCCCCTTTCGCCCGACCCGAGCTTAGCGGGGGGAGCCTCGGGGTCTTTTGGCGGCTGGCGGGTGGAATGTCCAAGCGCGAGGAGTTTTTAGTCTACCCCCAAGAGAACCTCACAGGCCTCCAACAACCCCCCAGGAAGCCCCCCCAAAAGGCCCCCAAACTTGACCCAAGATGCCTCGAGGCGGCCGGTTATGGCCTGCAGACAGGCCAAGATGCCACCAAAAGGCCACAAAAGAGCACCAAGAGGTACAATAACAGCAACGAAGCAACAGGAACGATGTCGAACACCGTGTCATGATTCGGACAAGCCTCGTGAAATGCAGCCCTGGAGGCGCATCAGTGTATATAGGGGTCGGCAGATGTGGCGCAAGCCTATAGAATCTAAGCAAAGAGCATGGTGTAGGACAAGGATGGCTGAGGAGGGGCCGGAGGGGGAGGGTCAGTGAAGGAGGGAGGAGTCAGCGAAGGATGTGGAATGGAATGGGATGGAGAGGGAGACGACGATGCATGAATACACCTGGCGCGACCCCAGTTAGGGGAAAGTTTCTTTTTGCATGGCGCAGTGCTTGGCATCGCGTGGAATTGATTGGCATTGCTTGGCCTTGTTTGGCATTGTGTGGCATTGCTTGGCATGGTTTGGCATTGTGTGGCATTGCTTGGCATTGTTTGACATTGCTCGGCTTTTGGTTGGCACTGTGTGACATTGCGTGACGTTGCTTGGCATGGCTTGGCATTGCTCGGCATTGCTTGGCATTGTTTGGCACTGCTTAGAACGGGCACAGTAAGACAACGATGCGCCAGGGGCGGGGAACCCGGGGACCCCAGAACCCTAGGAACCCGGGGAACCCCGGGAAGCGGGAAACCCCGAGCAATGCGCAACGGGATCCCAGGGAACCTGGGGAACCTGGGGAACCCAAGGAAACAGCCAGATTCGCCTCGAGACGTTGGTCAGAGCGGGCGAGAACACATCCATTTCGATATGCGAGGCCACGCGCGTCGCACACCTCGGGGTGGTCCTTCCCCTGGTCCTTTACACAAGGGGTCGGCAGCGATGTGGCTAGCAGGGCTCATTCTGGCTTACACGGGCGAGCATGGCTTAGCAGGGCTTGTTACCAGTGCGTCGCAGAGCATAACAATTTTTAACACGGTCTAGCATGGACTCCTGTGGGCCGTTTTGGGGCCTCTTGGGGCATCTTCGGGGCCTCTTGGGGGTGACTTGGGACCTCTCTGGTGCCTCTTAGGGCCTCCTTGGGGCCTGCCTATCCATAAATGCATTGCCTACCTCCCCGAAGATGAAATAGATAAGCCATCTCGCGCCACCATAAGTATATACGCACACACAGATAGTCATCCATATATACGTAGAAAATCCGCCGACGCTGTCGGCGCGCGTGAGACGCTTTCACCCCCGTGGTCGCCGCCGCCCCGCCTGCAGCAATCCACTCCAGCCGCTACGCCACGTAACATCGTTGACATGGAGGTGAAGGCGAAGAAGCCCACTCCAGCCAATACGCCACATAAAATCGTTCACATGGAGGTGAAGGCGAAGCCCTTCCCTTGGATCCCTTCCTGGGGCGGAGGGGGGGGCCCAGGGGGGGGCCCCACGGGATGGTCCCGGGGCGGGGTCCCGGGGGGGGGGGCCCTGCCGGGTCCCGGGGAGTGGTCCCGGGAGGGGCATGGTCCCAGGGGGTGGTCCCGGGGGTGGTCCCGGGGGGTGGTCCCGGGGGTAATGCGATTGTTTCTTTCTTGGCCCCCACTCCAACAGCTCTGGCCCTGATCCCGGCCGGCCCAGGCCCCCGCCCCTCCGGCCCCGGCCCCGGACCCAGTCCTGGCCCCGGCCCCGCCCTAGGGTTCCTCAGGCGCTCGAGTCGCACCAGGCTCTCCTCCGCGTTGGTCAGGGTCTTCTCGGCCTGCTGGATGAGGGCCTTCACCCTGTCGTGCGCCTCCTCCGTGCCCGTGTGCAGGGCGGGCTGCAGCGACTCGATCAACTCCGTCAGGTTGTCCTTGGTCGTCTGCTGCTTGCTGGCCATCGCGTCGATGTGCTCCAGCTGCCTGTCCTTCTCCGTCTCCTTCGCCAGCGCCCCCTCCGTTTGCGGCGCGCTGGGCTGCGCCCCCATGGCCTGCTTCCCCTGGCTGAGCTTGCGTTTCTGTCTGATCTTCTTGAGGAACGCGTTCTTCTTTCGAGCCCCCTGCACCGTCACCTTTGGGCAGGTCGAAGATCTCGCAGCAGTGGCCGACGCCGGCTGCTTCTTGGGGGCCCTCTGGCGCTCGAGCTCCTCCCTGTTGGTCTTGCGGATGGCCGCCGCCTGCTTCTCCCTGATGGGGGGCGGCGGCAGCCTGCGGCAGAAGGGGCATTGCACCCTGAAGCCAAAGAGCACCACCTTCTTGTTCAACCTCTTGGCGCAATCCTCGCAATTCCACGCCTGTATTTGGCAACCCTTTAGCTTCCACTCCTGGGGCCCGTCGATCCGGCCCCTGCCCTGGCCCAGGTCCCGGCCCCCGCGCTCTCCGAATCTAACTATAGCCTCAAAACAACGAAGGAAGCCTGGAAGTCGCCCCAGAAGGGCTCCAAGACGCCCCGAATGGTAGGTAACCGGCGTCGTCGCCAACGTCGTCAACATCCTCGCCATTATCTCCTTCCTCCTCCCCGCGCCCCACTCGCCCCTGCCCTTCGTGCCCCCCCCGCGACCCTGCTCACCTCGCTCTCCTCCTATTCATTCCCCCCCTCTGCTTCTACTCCTCCTCATCCGCCTCTTCCTCCTGTCCCCCTCTTCATCTTCCTCCCCATGCTCGGCGCCCTCCTCCCCAACCTCAGGGTGGGCGGCACCGGCCGTAAGGCCCTCGCAATATCTAAATATGCATATGCTCTTGGATCTGTACATGTGTGTAAATATGCAGTACAGAATCAAACGATCATCTTCGTAGCAGCTTCACTGTCTCACAGTCTCACTCGACCTTTCCCCAATTAGGCTTGCCTAAAGGGCTCTTAGTTGCTGAAAGGTTGGTGCCTCGTATTGTTACGTTGCCCGTTGCTCGGGGTTCCCCGGTTTCCCTGGGTTCCCCGCCCCCGGTGCCTCGTATTGTTACGTTCCCCTCTCCTCAGCTTCCCTGGATTCCCTGGGTTCCCCGCCCCTGGTGCCTCGTATTCTTACCGTGCCCGTTCCTAGCAATGGCAAGCAATGCCAAGCAACGCCAAGCAATGCCAAGCAATTTCAAGCAAAGTCAGCCAATGCAAAACAAAAACCCAGCAATGTCAAGCAATACCAAGCAATGCCAAGAATGCCACACAATGGCAAGCAACGCCAAGCAATGCCAAGCAATGCCAAGCAATGCCGAGCAATGCCAAGCAATGCCGAGCAAAACCGAGCAATGCTAAGCAATGCCAAGCAATGCCAAGCAATGCCAAGCAATACCGAGCAATGCCAAGCAATGCCAAGCAATGCCAAGTAATGCCAAGCAATGCTAAGTAATGCTAAGCAATGCCAAGCAACCCCAAGCAATGCCAAGCAATGCCAAGCACAGCGCCCATGCAAAGAAACTGTTCCCTAATTGGAGTCGCGCCGGGTCCATTCATGCATCGTGCCTTCCTCTCCATCCCATTCCATTCCACATCCTTCACTGACTCCTCCTACCACTCTGCATCCTCGTGTCAGCTTTCCTCCATCCTCAGCCATCCTTGTCCAACACATGTTCTTTGATCTGACTTAGAATTCCTGGCATGTGGAACTTCCAGCTGCCAGCCGCCAAGCAGTACGGGGGAGCGTCAGGAGGTGTGGGGTGGAGACGGCCTCAAGAGGCTCTCGCCAACATCCCCGCGGGAAAGCACCCGCAATCTGGAGAGGTCTTTAATGTGGGGCTTCTGAGGCAAGCCTCAAGGGCTGCGCGCCGTAGCACTCATATCGTTTCAGGCCGCTGGCGGGAGACTAGCTGACGCCTCTATGACTTGTATCACTGTTTCCACCTCCTCCTCCTCCTCATCCTCCTCCTCCGCCGCCAGGGCGTCAAGAGGTGTGGGTTTGGTTCTGCAGCGCTTGTGGGAGGGTCGCCCATGAGGCATTGCGATCCCTAAAGAGACGATGTAGTGAGAAGTTGCCCAAGCACGGTGAGGAAACACTTGACAGTATTAACAGTCCTGAGTCGAGCAGGGAAATCGTCTCGGCTCGACGTTTGAACGTTCTCGGCCAGACTTGTTCGGATGCACGTGCGTTCACCCTTCGATTGACCTATGAGGTCAATCGAGGGTTGAACGCACTTGCATCCGCAACGATTTCCACGCCACTCCACTCCACTCCACTCCACCTGAGGCTCAAGACCCTCCTTCCCCTCCTTCCTGGACTCCTCCTCCTCCTTCTCCTCCTCCTCCTCCTCCTCCTCCTCCTCCTCCTCCTTTCCTGTCCTCCTCATGCTTCTCATCCGCCCGCTCCCACAGCGGCTCCCGCGCGCGCGCGAGCCTTGCCGGCGGCGGCCTCGGCCTGGGACGCGGAGGCCTGGCGCGGCAGGATGCCAAGCGCAATTTTGTCGTCGTAGAGGCCGTCGTCGGAATTGTCATCGTCGCCGTCTTCGAATTCGTCGTCGTCGAATTCATCGTCATCGTCGTCGACCGTCGTCAACGTCGACAGTCGACGGTCGTCGCCATCGTCATCGTCCACCGTCGGCGTCGTCGTCACCGTCGACCGCCGTTGTTGACGTCATCGTCGTCGACCGTAGTCGACCATCGTCGGCATCGATCGCCGTCGGCCGTCGTCGTGGTCGAGTGGGCTCCAGGTTCGATGCTGAGCAGGAGAGCGCTCACCAGGAGAGGGGACGGACGGCCAAGAGCAGGGCACGAGCCGAAGATTACCGTCAGCCACCACATTGGCCGAAAAGACCAGCAATGTAAATGGGGTCCTGGGACACACAAATAAATACACACAAATAACAAGATTCCCCATATTGTCCTATATGTTCTGGGTTGTTGTCTTCCCCCCACTTCCCATATTTTCCTGGGAAATCGACGATGAATTGTGTCTGTGTGTTTTTTCCCTCCTGAAATCTGCCGCACGCGCGCGCTCCAGGATGCCGCAGGACCACCTCGTCTGCCGCCGGCGCCCCCTGATGCTACGGATCGAGGAGCTCGGGAACGGCCAAGAGAGGGGTGTCCAAGAGGGGAGGAGGGAGGAGGGGCAGGAAGGAGACGGGAGGAAAACGCGTGGCGCTGTCTCCTCAAAAAGAGGACCCAACACCACAGGATGACTGGGAACAGGACGGCCGCGGCCAGCAGTGTTCTCAAAACGTTTCGCGCGGACCACGAAAAGGCTCTTAGAGCGTTTCGGGGTCGGCCAAGAGGGGGGCGTCCAAGAGGGGGGCTGCAAATCATGACCGGCGGCATGTGCGCGGCCCAGCGGGGGGGCCAGGGACGTAATGGAATAAGAAGAGGCGCCATGCAACCTGGGGAAATACCGTGGCCCCCGCCATGATATCCACCCCCCCCCCAGTCATCACCCCCCTCTGTGCCGCCCCCGATGATCACAGCACGATTTTGCCGCCTGCTCCTGGGGCGGCCACCCGGGCCGCCACGCCGAGGGCGGCTGTGATGACGGCCCTGCGGCACCAGCATCGGAAGATAGCCAGATCATATGCGGCAAGGGGCTCCGAAGTACAACTCATGTGCGAAAGGGGACAACTGGGTGGGACCGTGGAGGGGAGAGGCTGACATCCAGAGGACGCGTGCGCCCAAGGAGGAGGAGAAGGAGGACGAGGACTGCTCCAAATGGAGACTGGTGAGAGCGCGGGCTCGGGCATGCGGTGGCGGAAGAGGCATGTGCGTCGCGGCGTCACCCACGTATCCAAGCCAGACCCCTCGGGCCAGCCTCAACAGGAGGCTGGCCAGGGCTGCAAGGAGGCCTCGGACCGCGGCGCCGCTGGGATCGCCATGATGGCGGGCGGCGAGGACCAGAGTAGGGGGAGCTGAAGAAGGAAAATGAAGAGGATCGGGGTTCTGCTTTCGGAGGCGGCATCTGGAGGCCTCGGCAGACCTCTGGGGACCACCGGGGCCTCGGTGCACCGGCGGAGGTCGTCGGCATCGTCCTACTCATCCTCCTCCTACCCCTCCTCCACCCCCTCCTCCACCTCATCCCCTCCTCCTTCACCTCCTCCTGCTCCTCCTGCTTCTCCCGCTCATACTGCTCCTCCTGCCTGCTCCTCCTGCTCCTCCTCCTGCTCCTCCTCCTCCTCCTCTCCCTCCTCCTCCCTCCTCCTCCTCCTCCTCCTCCTCCTCCTCCTCCTCTCGTCCCTTCTCCCCTGCTGCTCGTACTTCTTGTATGTGTCCTCGTCCTCCTTCCTCCTCCTCCTCCTCCTCCTCCTTCTCCTCCTCCTCCTCCTCCTCCTCCTCCTCCTCCTTCGAGCAGGAGAAGGCTAGATGGGCCTGCCGCGCCAGGATGCTCGGGGCGTCGTCGTCCTCGTCCGAGTCCTCGTATGCCCCGAGCAGCCCCGCCATCGCGGGAGGGCCCCCCCCACCCGCGACAACGGCGGCGCCTAGGGCGCAACGTTATGGGTCGCTGCGACTCCGGTGACTGGTGCTAAGAAATGCTCACACGCACACGCACACTCCTCATCCTCAGCCTCCCCCTCCTCATCTTTCCATTCCTCCTCCATCTCCTCCACCACCTCATCCTAGCTCCACCCCCCGCTCGCCCCGAGGATGACTGGCGCCCTTCGTCGACGGCGAGGTGGCCGACACCCGCAGTGGCAACTCATGGGAGCCTCCCATACTAGTTCTTGTTGGCCGAGGCTAGTCGACGATAGTCGACGCCAATCGACAGAGATCAACGCTAAATCGACGGTCATCGACACTAGCCGACGCTAATCGACGCTAAATCGACACTGTATCATTGATCACCAGACGCTGCTCGACGCTGATCGATGCTGACAACGGAATTGAGACGGTATACAAGGCTCCCATGATTTGCCACCGAAGGCGAGGACGGTGGTGATGGTGCTCACGCAGCTTCGTAGGGATGCCGAGCCGACGGCAGCGATGATACGGGGATGACGGCAATCGCCCCGTCATCGCGGCAGCGCCTGGGATGCCACGGTGTGGGTCGCGGCGGCGCTCGTCGTCATCAATGTCTTCGGATTCGCGGTCATATTCGTCGCTGTCGATGGTGATGGTGGTGCTCACGCCGCTTCGTGGGGATGCCGAACCAACGGCCACACTGATTAAGGGGATGACGGTGATCCTGATGGTGACGATCACGATTATGACAGGACCAGGGCGGGCTTGAATGGAGGTGATGATGGTACTGACGACGGCGAGGATCCTCAAAACAGAGCATCGTCGCTTTGCTTCTACATGCTGCTGCCCAGTACCCTGGGGGCCAGTCGGCGAAATCGCTAGTCGCCGATCGGCCCAGATACCCTCGACGACTAACCCGTTGCCTTCGCCCCTGATCTGGGGGTCGCCCATCGCCGTCGCCAAGTCACAGACCAGTCCCGTAGCCTTTGTCGACTCGCGACCTCGCCGTCGCCGTCTGGCCCCGTCGCCGCCTGGCCCCTTCGCCATCACTGCCACCGCCGGCGGAGACAGAAGTGGAACCGTGTGCGTGAACGCTCCCGTGACCCTGCGCCAGCACAAGGGGAGCCCCGGCGTTGCTCCCTCGGGCGCGGCCGCTCGAGCTGGACGCGGCGCCAGCTGGCCCGTGGACGGGAGGCCGCGAACGTGAGCGT
>CAUYUJ010019170.1:1042288-1154788 GCA_963575745.1 Prorocentrum cordatum | reverse complement strand
GCTACTACTACTACTACTACTACTACTACGACCAGGTTTCCTACTAGCCCTACGCTTACGACCACTACGGCCAATACGCCTACGACTGCGACGACTACTACTAATACGATTTCACGTACGAGTACCAGCACGAGTAAGTACGATTACTATTACTATTACTGCGACAACAACTACTACTACTATTACTACTACTACTGCTGCTACTACTACTACTACTACTACTACTCATACTACTACTACTACTACTACTACTACTACTACTACTACTACTACTACTACGACTACTACCACTACTAGGGCTACTACTACTACTTCTACTACTACTACTACTACTACTACTACTGCTACTGCTACTACTACTACTACTACTACTACTACTACAACAACTACTACTACTACTACTACTACTACTACTATTACTGCGACCACTACTACTACTACTACTACTACTACTACTACTACAACGGCTACTAGTACTACTTCTAGTACTGCAGCTGGTGCTGCTACAACTGCTTCGACGACTGCTACTACGAATGCTACTACTAGCCCTACTACTAAGTCGTGTTCCTGCTAAGTGGGCTTCTGTTCTGCTAAGTGGGCTCCCGATGTGCTTGATCCTGTTGCCAACTCCGCCTCCTGCTGCTGGTCCTGTTTTTCTTCTCGTCATCCTCCTCGTCCTCTTCCTCCTCCTCCTCCTCCTCCACTTCCTCCTCCTGTCCTCCTCCCCATCCTTCCTCTTGTCACGTCCTGCCACTCCCTCCTTCTCCTCCTCCTCCATGTTGCATGTTGCATGCATTCAAGGGGAATCCGAGCACTCCTCGGGCCCGCTCGGACCTCATTGTGAGATCCTGTGCCCTGGCACCCCCATCGCCCGCGCACAGTCCTCTTGTGACTTCGCAGCGAGGGTGCTCGGCCATTGCGATAACCCTTGCGGCAGTAGCCCTCGCAAGAGTCTCGACCTCGCCTTCTTCCCCGTGCTTGTGGGGGGGAGGCAAGGTTCCTTCAGCTCAAAGGCGCGAGTCGCCGACCCCCCCCCCCACACCTGCTGCAAAATGCGACTCCACGGAGAACATGGAGGTGTGGGAGGTGTGTCGCGTGAAACCACTGGGCGTGATTCGGGGTACACGGGGACCCGAGCCAGGACTCCTTGGTCCCTCGAATCTGGTACCTGAAACAGATTTTGCACCTGAGGCCCTCGGGAACATCCTCGAGAACATGCTGGGCGTGGCCCCACCTCTTTGGGGCCTTGACCCGCCTTCGCTTCTTTGGAGCGGGCGGCGGGGCAGGGAAAACTTCCCAGAAAAAACTCCTGGACAGCGGCGATCCGATTCTGGATGAGTTCTACCTCGCGATCAGCCTCTAAGACGGGGCGGGTCACCCAATCAGGAAGTTGGACTCGCACTGCTGCATCTGTTGCAATCTGATCTGCTAACTGATTCACCAGATATGCCCAGGGCTGGATGTTATAATCCCAGAAATCACTCTCCGTGGGGTGTGATTTGGTCTTGTGGAACTCCAGGGTCCCGTCGAAGCTCTGGTGGGCCTCCCAGAACTCCTCCCATAGGTCAACTGAACATTTGTGCCGCCAAAGGGGCCCTCGAAGGACTCCTCGATATACGTAGGCTGAGTCTGTCACGACGGTAATCTCCCCTGCTAAGTTCTGAATAGCCTTGACCACCGCGTAGAGCTCTCCGCGGTTGACTGTCTGTCTTCCTGGCAGGCCTCCTCTTAAAGTTCCTATGGTCTCAAGGTCGGAATCTTTAACTGCTACCCCCCAGCCAACTCTCCTCAGCCTCGGATCATTCGGAAACCTTCCTCCTCCAGCATCGGTACCAACCAAAAACTTGCCCTTGATCGGGCCCCCTTGGATCATGAAGGTCCCCGTGGCTCCGAGGGTGGCTCTGGGAGGGTGTTGGTCCAGGCGTCCTGTCGTAAAATCAGCTGGCTGCAGTCCTCGTCCCCATTTCACTGGATAGGATGGAAACTCATCAATAGCCTTCTGGATGAGGTACTGGGAGTCGAGGACTGCTTCATCAGTACTGCGCGCGTGCGCTGGGCATGTCCAAAGGCGGTGAAGGTCATCCTCCACTGGTGCTCCACACCTGGCACAGCATGCTGACTGGCTTGGATTACATTCGTGAACTCGGGCGTTGGTCCAGATCGAGGCCTTTCCGAGGGCTTGAAGGGCTTTGGCTCGAACGGGTTGGTGATCATTCCGAAGCTTCCGATAGGTCTTCTGAAACTGGAAGGTGTCGATCCCGAACTCAGCTCCCCCTCCTAGATGGAACTGCGAGGCCCTTTCCCAGAGAACCCGAGATACATATTCACTGAAGTCGTCCAGGAAGGCCGTCTGGGCTCTGAGGTCTCCAGGGACGAGTTTATACCGTTGGTTGTCGGGAAGGATCCATCCCCAGGGCCCCACCATGTACACTCCTAGGTCATGAAGGGTGGCAATGAGCGCCGAGAAGAGGGAGGTAACCTTACTCCATCGGGTCTTACTTGCCAGGCGTGCCACTGCGGGGCACCACCTTTTGCCAACTGCCTTGTGCAACTCTGGATTCTGGTTGACCATGTCGAACCAGGTCTTGACAACTTGCATGGGGAGGTAATGCGCAGGATCCTCCTGCTGCTGTCCCCGTGCTGACAAAGCAAAGCCTGTCGTCGTGCATCCATACTTGGGAACATATCCGAGTCCTCGGACTAGTCGTCCCCGAACTAGCTTGAGTACAGTCGGCGCAATACCTTGCCCCTGTTGGCCCCAGAAGAGCTGTGGGCGGGCCCCCGTGTTGACCAGCCTCCGACTCTTCTTGGTGGTCCTGGTGAGGTTGGTGATCCCTTTGGGCCTCTGGAGCCCCTTCTTGAAACGCTCCTTCCGAATCTTCAGGCGCCTCCGTAACCCCAGGGTGGTGTCCAGGCCGAGGTCCCTCCCCTGGATACTGGTCTTGACGGCCCACCCCAACTCCTTCGTACGCTCGCTTATCTTGGCGCTCAGCCCAGGCACCGACGCGAGAACACAGGATTTAGGTGATAGCCTGCAACCGTGGGTCTCGAGCTTCTTACCCAGGAAAGCCATCGCCTCTGGAACCACCTCCAAGATCTCCTTAGACGAGCCCCAAACTCGCAACCTCAGGTCGCCAACCCAGGTACGAAAACGAACTCGAGGAAACTGATAGTGTAGATCTTCCAAAATATTATACAGGAAGGCTCGGGCGAGGGATGTTGACTGTGTGCAGCCTTGCAGGACGCTGTCTGTTGGGCACGTAGGTGACGAGCATCCTAGCGAGGCGGAGGACAGAAATCTGGCCGCCTGATGAACAATCATGGCGTGCATGAGCGGGATGGTGGGGTACTCAAGACTGATGGCCACCCCACAGACATACTCCGTACAAATAGTGTCGAAAAACTTTTCGATGTCAATCAGTGCCTCTGCGAGCGGCATCTGCAAACTGGTGACCAGCTCCGCTGTCACTTCACTCAAAAGGGCTGCTCGCAGGCACGAGGATCCTCGGACGGCCTCATCCCAAAAGCCTGCTCTTTTGGAGTCCCACGCGGTGAGGCCTGGACGATATAACTTGACTAGGATACGGTAGAAGCTGTTGGCATGGGTAATGGGCCGATCGGCTTCGATACTCTTAGGGAGGAGTCGAACCATATTGAGCAGCACCTGCGCGGGATACTTAAAGGTGGTCCGAACCTGATTGATCAGGTTGGTGAAGGCAATCTTGCCCTCGGGCGGCAGGGCGTCGAGCTCGCGCGGGTGCCACAGGTCAGCACCTCCTGCTGAGCTAGGACTGTACCTCCGTACAACTTCAAACACTTCGGCTTCTGTCCAATCTGGCTCCTGGGCGGCACATTGTTGGGCTACTCTTCGGAGCTCTTGAAGCCAGGGAGGATCCTCTGGGCACTGGCGGGGTCCCTTAGGGCTCCAGTATTTCTCCCAGTAGGTGAGCTTGTGCTGCATGATAAGGATGGGGTCATCAGTGAGGGCCCCATTGAGAGATACCACGTCTTGTTCTTCAGGAGGGAGAGGGGTTCCCTTGGTTATGGCATGAGATATCTTACCTCCCTTTTTAAGGTCCTCCTCGATCCACTCCTGGAATGCCTTCCGAGACGCCTGATGTTCTTTCTTCTGAAAATGTTGGGATATCTGTTCAAGATACTCCCCAAGGGTCTGCCCTGCCCCGATCTGGAAATTGGCCTCGAATACCTCAAGATCCGAGAACTGGCCTGTGAAATACTCGAGAATGACATGTTTAATCTCGGGGTCGACATACTCTGGCCAACTAAGATCTGGAATAATTCTGTTCAAAAGCGCCTGCAATGCAAAAACTTGCGCGTGGGGCCCAGGGCGTCGCAGGAAATGATCACGATCCTGCACCCGCGCGACGATCACCTGCCACCGGTTTGCGTCGCTGGTGACCAGCCCCGTCTGGGGCGCTGGCGGTAGCAAGGGGCGCCTGCGAAGCTGTGCACACTGCCCGCGCTGCGGGACGGACTGGGCTCCCACCTTGTTGTGGGTGTCCTGCAGCTCCAAGGCACGGCTCAAGATTGCATAATCTCGGGTACTCTGCTTGCTGACATGCTGGGCACAAACGGGGTAGGTGGGTGTGAGGTTCATGCTCTCCTCCTCCTCCTCCGCCCTCTCGTAATAGTATTCCCACGAGTGCTTGACTCCAGAGTATTCTTTGGGGAGAGGGGGTGCTCGACTGCATGCCAAGATCTCCTTCTGCGCGACTGCGCGTGCCAGAACACCTGCCACGCCTAAGTGCGGTCTCCACGGGCCCTCCAGGACTGCCGTGAGGGAAGTGTCGAGAGCGAGACGCTGGTCGACCACAAAGTAGTCTAGCATCCGATGCCCATTCGAGCACGTCCACGTCGTATTTTCTGGGGTAACCACGACCCCACGTACCCAGGAAAGCCACTTCATGGGTTTCTCCAAATCCTCAGGAACAATATTCCAATCCCCCGCGATGAGGTAGGGGAGCTTCTGCGTGCGGATGTGGGTGGTGAATTCCATGACGATATCACGATTTGCTTGGTTCATCCCAACCCCTGAAATCAGATAAACGGCAACCACCAAGAAATTCACCCCATCGAGCTTGATGATACAACTGGTCCATCGGGTCCCCATGGCAAGAGGCTTGATGTGGCCCTTGGCTCCCATGACCCGAGCGTGGGAAGAGAGGTGAGATCGAACCCCGAGAAGGATCCCACCTTGGCTTCCCTGAGCGGTAGGTGTGGCGGGGCAGACATATGTCTTCCAGCCACTCTTCTGAAACTTTTTCCGAACATCCCCATGTCGGTCTAGTGTGAGGTGTGTCTCTGTCAAAACACACACGTCTGCTGTGAAACGAGAGTCCAACATATACTTCTTAGCGGTGTTATTCCATGTAGTGATATTGGCGGCGTAGATTGCTAATGACCCTCCCTTCCCACTTGCATTTCCCTTAGCCTGAGAGAAGGACGGGTAGCCAAAATTGGCCGCGTAATCTATGTACGGGTAGTTGGCGATGGCTGCCTCACTATTGCTCACGAAAAGCATGACCGTCGCGAGCAGGAGGAACTTCGGCTTCATCACCATCGATCTGCATGGTGTTCTCGCGCCGCGGGCTGGTGCTGCGCCGCTCTGGTGGCTGCGATGCGGCAGCGCGCCTGCCGCGCCCTTGGGCTCGCCCGCCGCTGGGGCCCCCGCTGGCGCCCGCACCCATGGCTGCCTGGCGGGCGGCCCTCGCCACTGCGCCTGGGGCGGGCGCCACGCCTGCCGCCGCTGGCCCTGGGGGCGCCAAGCCGCCTGGGGCTGGGGCGCCTGGGGCCTCGGCGGCAGCGGCTGGCGCGGGGGCTCCCCCTGCGGCCCCGCCTGGCAGCTGGATGCCGAGGTGCCCCGCGATGGCTGGGTTGGCGGCGAGGAACTGGGCGAAGATGTGCTGCTCGGCTTCGCCCATGGCCGCTGCGCTGGCGACTGGGGGCGTGGGGACTGGTTCCCCTGCCCCTCCCTCTGGGCGGACCATGGCCGCCCATTCTCTGGACTTGGTGGCGGCCGTCTCCTTGGCTGCTGCTTCTTGAGCCACGGCGACTGCGAGGGGCTCTTCTGCTTGCTCCAACTCCTCCCGTAGCTGATCAACTCGTTTCTGACATTCATCCTTGTATGCTGTGGCCCTCTGCATCGACCGCTTGGCGAGGCTGACTTGCTGCGACAACTGGGTCCCGCGAGTGGTCCCCGTCTCCTCCTCCTCCTCCTCGGCCCCGTCAGTGGCGGCAATGTACTGCTTCTTGAAAACCTCCAATTGCGGTCCCCCGAGGAGCCCCTGAAGTCCCTGGACGATACGCATGAGCTGCGGGTCATCCTCGGTGGGCTCCTCACTCTTTGGCATATTGGAGAGTAACATGGCCCCGCACTTACACAGCGGGTCCTTGTACGCACGACTGATCCACTTCCGTTTACCACACGTGTCGCACACAACATACTGCTTATTCTGCTCCTGCTTCTTCCATTCTCCGTTCTTATCCTTGGACCAGTTCCTCCAGTCCGAGGTCCAACCTCCGCGTCGGCCATCTCGCTGCTGCTGTCTGCTGCCACGCTGCGAGCTCCAGTTCGCCATGGGCGGCAGCGCGGCTCTGGGTCCGTGGCCGAAATGGCCGTCACTGCTGGCCGCGCTTGAGCGAGGTTGGGAAGTCCAGGAGCAGGCCCCTTGAGCCAAAATGGCTACGGCTTCTCCTCCTCCTCCTCCTCCTCCTCCTCCACCTCCTCCTCCTCCTCCTCCTCCTCCTCCTCCCACAATTCCTTGTCACCTCCTCCTCCCTCTCCTCCTCCTCCTCCTCCTCCTTCTCCTCCTCCTCCTCCTCCTCCTCCTCCTCCTCCTCCTCTGCCTCGGCGGCCTTCGGCGGCCGTCGTCGTCGGTCGTCGTCGCCGCCGCCGTCGCCGAAAGCGTCCTCTTCCTGCTAAGTGAGCTTCTGGCATGCTAAATGCGCTTCGTTTGCTTGATCCTGTTGCCAGCCCTGCCTCCTGCTACTGGTGTTGCACAGTGGTTCATGCCAAGCTGCATGGGGAGCTCTGGAAAAACAACTACACCTCCTCCTCCGTGCTCCTCCTTTCCCTCTCTATCTCTATCCCGCATCTCACGCAGTGGAAGCCACTGTCTGTTCCCATTGCATGGAGGGCCTTTGCGGTGCATTGCATGGCATTGCATTACAACGCATGGCATTGCATTTCTCTTGCGTCACTTCCCATGGCACTGCATTACATTGCGTTGAGAGATCGTCGCAACTCTGGGCTCCGAGTTGCCGGGGGCAAGATGGCCTGGCCCATTTCGCCTGATACATCCTCGCAACTCTGGAATCCAAGATGCCACGCGCGAAGTGGTCCGGTCCGTTTCGCCATCTTCGCAATTCTGGGCTCAGATATGCCCCTAACCTGAGTAGGTCCAGCCCGCTTCGCCTTAGACATCCTCACGACTCTAGGCTCAGACATGCCGCGCGCGAGGTGATCTGGACAATTCTACTTCAGACATTTCGCCTGAGATGTCCTCCCAACTCTGCGAGATGCCGCGCGCGAGGTGGTCTGGTCAATTTAGCCTGAGACATCTTCGCAAGTCTGGGCCCTAGATGCCGCGCGTGAAGAGGTGCGGCCCGGCTCGCCTGAGGATCCTCGCAACTCTGGGCTCATATATGTCCTGGCTTGATGTGGTCCGACCCATTTCGCTTGAGACATCCTCACAACTCTTGGCTCAGATATACCTTTCGCGAGGTGGTCTGGCCCATTTTCGCCAGAGGCATCCTTGCACCTCTGGGATCGGAAATGCTCTGACCTGAGTTGGTCTGATTCGCCCTGGACATCCTCGCAACTCTTGGCCTAGATATGCCCTGACCTGAATTGGTCCGGCCCAGGTCGCCCGGGGCATGCCCGCAATTCTGGGATCCGAGTTGCCAGGCGCGAGGTGGTCCAGCCAAACTCGCCTCACACGTCCTCGCAACTCTTGGCTCCGAGAGACCGCGTGCGAAGTGGTCCGGCGGATTTTGCATGCGACGTCTCTGGGCTGCAAGATGTCGCGCGCGGGCTCAGATTTACTCTGACCTAAGCTGGTCCAGCCCGTCCCGCCTGATACATCCTCGCAAGTCCAGGTTCAGAGATGCCGCGCGCGAGGTGGTCTGGCCGATTTCGCCTGAGACATCCTCGCAACTCTGGTCTCAGAATTGAACTGTTGTGGCCTGAGGTGATCTGGCCCGCATCGCCCGAGACACCCTCACAACTCTAGGCTCGAAGTTGCGACGCGCGAGGTTGTCTGGTCCGGTTCGCCTGAGACATCCTCGCAACTCTGGGCTTCGAGATGCTCCTGACTTGAGGTGGCCTGGCCAATTTCGTCTGAGACGTCTTCGCAACTCTGGGCTCAGACATGCCGCGCCTGAGGTCGTTTGGCCAATTTCGCTCGATGCATCCCCGCAACTCCGGGCTCAGAGATGATGCGCTCGAGGTTCTCGGGCCAGATTCGCCTGATCCATCCTCGGAACTCTGGGGTCGGGCCAATTTCGCTTCAGACCTCTTCGCAAGTCTGGGCTCGCTCCGAGATTCAGCGCGCGAGGTAGTCCGGTCAGTTTGCCTGGGACATCCTCACAACTGGGCTCCCAGGGGTGGGGGGGGGGAGTCAGACGGGGCCAGGCACAAGCTACCTGTTACAGTACCCTGCTGATGCCGAATTGTGCCCCAGGAGGGGCCCAGGCGCCCCTGCCCCGAGGGAACAGTTAGCCGGCGCCGAGGCGAGAGCATGATTTCTGAGTCATGTGGAAGGAAGTCTCAGGCGGGGGGGCGCCATGCCTTAGTTAGTACATGTTGATATCTTCAGCGAGAGGAGAATTGGAGGGTGAAGAGGAGAACCAGGAGTGCGAGGGGCGAGAAGAACCAGGGGAAGAGCAGCAGGAGCACGATGACGAGAATGAGGAGAAGAAGAGAAGGGGGAATAATAACGACGAGGATCATGAGGAATGGAATGAGTCGGGGGAGGAGAAGGAGTGGGAGGAAAAAGAGCAGGAGGGATGCGCGGGAGGGGGAAAGGGCAAGAAGTATGGCAATGAGGACGATGTCAGCAATGACGACGACAGTGATGGCGACAAGGGCGCAGGCAAATCAGCAATCTGTGGAGCCATCCTGCCTCAAAATCGTTGTTGGGGATGCTGGACTGAGGCTATAAATCGGTCTGTTGGTGCTGCTTCTCCGCCTCGTCTTCCTCCTTGTCCTGGTCCTCCTGCTGCTGCCTCCTCCATATCCCCCCCAACCCCTCTTGCTCCTCCTTGCAGGCTCTCCTCCTCGTCCTCATGTTCCCTCCCCGCTCCCCCCTTTTCCTCCATATTCCCGCAAGGATTGTGTTGATGTTGGTGCTAAGAAAGGCGCTGCGCCTGACGGTACCGGTATCGATATCGATGCCGGTGCCGGTACCGATGCCGGTATCGGTACCGGCACCGGGCCATGATCGGCATCGGTATCTCAGCAGAAGATACAGCCAACACCAAAAGCGTTTCGCTTCCGATCGCGCTTCCTGCCCCTTGGGTCTTAGGCGTTCGCCCCGTCCTACGCGTTCTCAGCAGACGTGGTGCGGCGAACGCCTAAGATCTACAAGGCGGCCTGTGCTGAGATGAGGCCTGCGCTGCAGGGGTCTTCTCAGCAGGGGCACCCGGGTGCCCCTGAGAGGAAGTGGGTCTGACCCTGGGATCGTCGTCTGGATCTGATGAGACAAGCTCCATTTGGGGGGCGTCGTCTCAGCAAGCCCAGCCGACGATCCCGGAGGCAGACCCGCGCCCTCTCTGCAGAGGCACCCGGGTGCCCCTGCTGAGAAGAGCTCTGCAGCGCAGGCCTTCTTTCAGCAGAGGCCACAGTGTGGATCTTGGGCGTTCGCCGCGGCCTCGGCCGGCCGTTCGCTTCTGCCGCGGCGGGCGGCCGCCCGTTCATCCGATTCGTCATCGTCGTAGTCGTCGCCGTCGTCGTCATCATCAGGGCCCTCGTCATCATCATCATCGACGACGGCATCATAATCGGCAACACCACCATAAGAATCATCATCATCGTCATCAACATCATCGCCATCATCGTCGTCGTCATCGTCATCATCACCGTCGCCATCATGCCCGCCGTCACAGTCACCCTCGCAGTCGACATCATGAGCCGTCATTCCAATCGTTGTCGTCGTCACCGTGATCGCCGATGCCGCTGGCATATATTGCAATCGCCACGATCGGTGGATCGTCGCCATCAGTGAGATCCGCATGATGACGACTACCATCATCTTTATCGCGTCAATCCTCCTGTTTATCTTCCTCTGCCTTCTGATGCGCAGTGCTTTTTATGCCCCCTGATCCTCTGTACTTCTTCCTTGGACAATCGTAGAAAGTGAGGAACAATAAGTGAGGGGAAGGACGGGGAGTGAGACGTGAGAAAAGAGCAGGAGTTGGAGGAGCAGCGGGGGGAGGATTGGGGATGGAAGAGGGGCAGTAGCAGAAGGAGGACCAGGACAAGGAGGAGGAGGGCGCGGAGCAGCAACACATGATGAATAAATGATAGCCAGGGGCCAGCATCCCCAGCAGAAATGTTAAATCCAACGTTGATTCAAAGCTTGTTCGCGAGTCCTCCGAATCATCGTCATCCTGTTCCTGATTGGCATGCGCCCGTCTCGTGATCAGTGTCGTCGTCGTTGTTGTCGCCGTCCTCATCATCATGTTTCTTGCCGCCTACCCGCCCACGCAAACTCATCGTCCTCACTTTCCTCCGCCTCCTCATGCCGTTCCTCTCTCTTCTCGCCGTTGTGTTCCTCCTTCTCCTTTTTATCGCCATTCTCGTCGTCGTGCCCCTGATGCTCTTCCTCATCATGTCTCTCCTCGCCCCTCATCGTACTCTGGGTTCTCCTCCTTGCCTTCATAGTTATCCTCTCGTTGGAGATTTCTTCAACATTTATTCCGGCCTAGCGCTCCCGCCTGAGACGCCCTTCCAAATGACACAGAAGTCCTGCTCTCGCCTCGGCGCCAGCTAACTGCCCACTCGGGCCAGGGGCGCTTGAATCCCCTCCTGGAGGAACAGCAGTGTAATCAAACTGGTTGTTTGGTCCTGGCCCCGTCTGGGAACCCAGTTGCGAGGATGTCTCAGGCGAGCAGGCTGGGTCACCTAGCGGGCCACATCTCAGAGCCCAAAGTAGCGAGGATGTCTCAGGAGAAACAGGCCAGGCTACCTAAAGTCAGGGCATCTCTGAGCCTGGAAATGCAATGATGCCACAAGAGAATCTGGCCAGACCACCTCGCGAGCAGCATCTGAGCCTGGTGTTGCGAGGAAGTCTCTGGCGAAGCGCGTCAGCCAACCTCGCGCGCGGCACGTCTGAGCCCGGAGTTGCGAAAATGTCTCGGGCGGAACGGGCCATACCACCTCAGGTCAGAGCATATATCAGCCCAGAGTTGCGAGGATGTCTCAGGCAAAGTTGGCCAGACCACATCGCGCGCGGCATGGTGGAGCCCAGAGTTGCGAGGATCTCGCAGGCGAAAATGGCAAAACCACCGCGCCGGCGACACTTGGGAGCCAAGAGTTGCGAGGATACCTCAGGCGAAACTGGCTGGACCACCTTGCTCCTGGCATCTCGAAGACCAGAGTTGCGAGAATGTCCCAGGCGAGCTGGGCCGGACCACCTCAGGTCAGGGCATATCTGAGATTGGAGTTGCAAGGATGTTTCAAGCGAATCGGGCCGGACCAATTCATGTTAGAACGTCTCCAATCCCAGAGCCGCGACGATGTCTCGGGCGAGAATGGCCGGTCCGCTTTGTGCGCGGCGTGTCTGAGTCTGAGCCCAGAATTGCAAGGGTGTCTCAGGCGAAATGGGCCAGACCACCTCGCGCGCGGCATATCTGAGCCCAGAGTTGCGAGGACATCTCAGGCGAAATGGGCCATACCACATCAAGCCAGGGCGTACCTGAGCCCAGTGTTGCGAGGATGCTCAGGCGAGCCCGGCCGCACCATCTCGGGCGGAGTTGGCAAGACTACCTGGCGCATAGCATATCGGAGCTCAGAGTTGGAAGATGTCTCAGGCGAAACGGGCCAGGCCACCTCAGGTTCAGGCATCTCTGAGGCCAGAGTGGCGAGAATGTGTGAGGCAAAATTGGCTGGATCACCTCGCGCGCGGCATGTCTGAGCCCAGAGTTGCGAGGATGTCTCAGGCGATTTGGGCTGGACCTGCTCAGGTCACGGCATCTCTGAGCCCAGAGTTGCGAGGATGCCTCTGGCTTCCACTGTAGGGGCCAGCGGGCCTCGCAAGGTCAACGACCTCGGTGATCGGTGACCTGCCAGAGCCTCCAAGAGGCCTCGTGAGGTCACCGACGTCGGGGACCTGCCGCGGCCATCAACGGGCCTCGCGAGGTCACCGACCTCGGTGACCTGCTGGGGCCTCCAGCGGGCCATGCAAGGTCACCGGCCTGTGTTCGATATACGGTGGCCTGCCAGGGGGTCCAAAGAACCTCGCAAGGTCTCGGTGACATGCGGGGCCTTCAAAGGGCCCCTTTAGGTCACCCACCTCGGTGACCTTCCCGGGCCTCCAGCGGGCTTCGCAAGGTCACCAGCCTGGGTTTAAGACTCGGTGATCTGCCGGAAGCTCCAAAGAGCCTCGCAAAGTCACCGACCTCGGTACCCTGCCGGGGCCTTCAACGGGCCTCGCGAGGTCACCGACCTCGGTGACCTGCCAGGGCCTCCAGCGGACCTCGCAGGGTCACCGGCTTGTGTTCGATATGCGGTGGCCTGCCGGGGGTCCAACGAGCCTCGCAAGGTCACCGACCTCGGTGACCTGCCAGGGCCTTCAACGGGCCTCGCAAGGCCACCGACCTCGGTGACTTGCTGGGGCCATCAACGGGCCTCGCGAGGTCACCGACCTCGGTGACCTGCCTGGGCCTCCAACGGGCCTCGCAAGGTCACCGTCCTGTGTTCGACATTCGGTGACCTGCCCAGGCCTCCAGAGGGCCTCGCGAGGTCAACAACGGCTGCCGGGGCCTCAAACGGGCATCGTCGTCATCGTCGTCATGGCCGTCGTCGTCGTCATGGCCGTCGTCGTCGTCGTCGTCGCCGTCGCCGTCGCCGCCGCCGCCGCCGTCGTCGTCGTCGTCGCACTATAGAACGGTTCTCGCGCGCTGGACACCGGACACCGAACACTGGACACCGGACACCGGGCACTGGACACCAAGCAGCGGGCACCGGACACCGGACACCGGACCCGGACATTGATGGTGATGTTTATGTTGGCGTCGATGACGACTACGGTGATGATTGCGATGTTGATAGTGACGTTGGTCGTGACGATGCAGACGGCGACGGTGATATGATTATGATGGTGACGAAGTTGACAATGAAGTTGACCATGATGGTGATGGTAATGACGATGATGACGATGACGATGTTGATTGTTACGATGATTGTGATGTCGCTGCTGATGATCATAGCGAATATTATGCTTTTGCTGACTGATAAAGTGGAGGAGGAGGAGGAAGAAGAGGGAGGAGGAGGACGGGTCGTCGTCGCGGTCTTCGTCGTCGTCGTCGCCTTCATCGTCGTCGTCGTCGCCTTCATCGTCGTCGTCGTCGTCGCCTTCATCGTCGTCGTCGTCGCCGACGCCTTCGTCGTTTTCGTCTCCCTCGTCGCCCTCGCGGAGGTCCAGCAAGACATATTGAACACTATTTTAATGTCTCGCCCCGACCGACCCGCCCCGCCCGCCCGTTAGGGTCCGCCCGCCGGACCCGACCCGCCCGTTAGGGCACGCGCGTGCCAACTCGATGATGTCTCCTACTTTAATGTCCCGCCCGCCCGACCAGACCCGCCCGTTAGGGTCCGCCCGCCCGACCCGACGCGCCCGTTGGGGCCCGCTCCTGCTGCTCCTCATCCTCCTGATCATCCCCCCACTCCTCCTCCTCCTCCCCCTCCTCCTCCTTCTCCCCATCCACCTCCTCCTCCTCCTCCTCCTCCCCCTCCTCATCCTCTTCATTCCCCCTCATCCTCATCATCATAATCCTCATTATGCTGCTGTTCTTCCTCCTCCCCATCCTCATCATCCTCCACATCCTCTACCTCCCCCTTCTCTTCATCATCGCCATCATTATCATCCTCCTGCTGCTCCTTCCCCTCCTCATCCTGATCCCCCTCCTCATACTCCTTATGCTGCCATCCTGCTGCTGCTGCATCCTCGTCCTGCTGCTTGTCCTCCTCCTGCTCATCATCGTCATTATAATCATATAGCTCCCCCTCATCATCCTTATCATCCTCCTCAACATCCTCATCCTTCTCCGTCTTCTCATCCTCCTCATTATCTTCATCTTCATTCTCCTGATTCCCCTCCTTATCCACCCCTTCCACATCCTCCCCCCGTCCTCCTCATCCTCCTCAACCCCCTCCTCCACCTCAGCCTCCTCCTCCCCCTCATCCTCCTGCTGCTTATCCTCATCCTCATTCTGATTACTGTTATCCGTTATCCTCCTCCTCCTCCTCCTCATCATCACCATCATCATCCTCATCCTTCTGCTGCTGCTGCTCCTCCTCCCCGGCCTCATGCTCTGCAACTGAAGCCAGACACTGGACACCGGACACGGGACCGGACTCCGGACTCGGGACACCGGACTCCGGACAACGGACACCAGCAGACACCAGACACCGGACGCCAAATGCCAGACTCCAGACTCCGGACGCCGGACGCCAGACACCGGACACCAGACACCGGACACCGGAAACCGGACACCGGACGCCGGATGTTGGACGCCAGACGCCGGACACCGGACACCGGACACCGGCACTGGACACGTGTCACCGGGCACCGCAAGAATCGTCCATACTTTCGTCGTCGCAGTCGTCGTCTCCATCGTCGTCTTCGTCGTCGTCGTCGTCAGCGTCGTCGCCTCGTCGCGTCGTCGTTGTCGTCTTTGTCGTCGTCGTCGTCGTCTTTGTCGTCCTCGTCGCCCTCGCCGTCGTCGTCGTCTTCGTCGTCATCGTCGTCGTCGTCGAGTCGTCGCCGTCGCTTTCGTCGTCGTCGTCGTCGCCCTCGTCGTCGTCGTCATCGTCGTCTTTCTCGCCCTCGTCGTCAGCGTAGTCATCGTAGACGTCGTCGTCTTCGTCGACGTAGTAGTAGTCGTCTTCGTCGTCGTCGGCGTCGTCTTCGTCGACGTCGTTGTCGTCGACTTCGTCGTCTTCGTCGTCGTCGCTTTCGAAGCCGTCGTCGTCGTCGCCCTCGTCGCCCTCGTCGTCGTTGTCGCCATGGTCGTCGTCGTCGGCGCGTCGTCGTCGTCGTAGTCGTCATCGTCGCCCTCAGCGTTGTCGTCGTCGTCGGCGTCGTCGTCGTAGTCGTAGTCGTCGTCGTCGCCGCCGCCGCTGCCGTCGTCGTCGTCGTCGTCGTCGTCGTCGTCGTCGTCGTCGTTCTCGTCGCCTTCGTCGTCGTCGTCGTTGTAATCTTCGTCGTCCTTGTCGTCGTCGTCGTCCTCGTCATCGTCGTCGCTTTCAAAGCCGTCGTCGTCGTCGTCGTCCTCGTCGTCGCCGTCTTCGTCGTCGTCGTCGTCGTCGGCGACGTTGTCGTCGCCGCTGTTGTTGTCGTCGTCGCCGCTGTCATCATCGTCGTCGTCGTCGTCGTCGCCGCCATCGTCCTCGACGTCGTCGTCGTCGTCGTCGCCTTCTCTCTCCGGCGACCCCCACCCATAGGAGAAGTCCAGCTGGACTTGTCCTTTGGGTGGTGTGCTTGGCTCTCCAGCGACCCCCACCCACAGGAGAAGTCCAGCTGGACTTGTCCTATTGGCTCTCCGGCGACCCCCACCAATAGGAGACGCCCAGCTGGCCTTGTCCTATGGGTGGGGTGCTCGGCTCTCCAGGGACCCCCACCCATAGGAGAAGTCCAGCTGGACTTGTCCTATGGGTGGGGTGCTTGGCTTTCCGGCGACCCGCACCCATAGGAGAAGTCCACCTGGACTTGTCCTATGGGTGGGGTGCTTGGCTCTCCAGCGACCCCCACCCATAGGAGAAGTCCAGCTGGACTTGTCGCATTGGCTCTCCCGCGACCCCCACCCATAGGAGAAGTCCAGCTGGACTTGGGCGGGGTGCTCGGCTCTCCGGGGACCCCCACCCATAGGAGAAGTCCAGCTGGACTTGTCCTATGGGTGGGGTGCTTGGCTCTCCGGCAACCCCCACCCATATAGGGAAGTCCAGCTGGACTTGTCCTATGTGTGGGGTGCTTGGCTCTCCGGCGAGCCCCACCCATAGGAGAAGTCCAGCTGGACTTGTCCTAGAGGAGTCCAGCTGGACTTGTCCTATGGGTGGTTTGCTTGGCTCTCCGGCGGGCGACCCCCACCCATAGGAGAAGTCCAGCTGGACTTGTCCTATATGAGGGGTGCTTGGCTCTCCGGCGACCCCCACCCATAGGAGAAGTCCAGCTGGACTTGTCCTATGGGTGGGGTGCTTGGCTCTCCGGCGACCCCCACCCCCACCCATAGGAGAAGTCCAGCTGGACTTGTCCTATGGGTGGGTGCTTTTCGCTCAGCGCTAAAAGCAAGCGAAATTTCTCCCATGGGGGGGGGGGTCCCCAGACCCCCCCCCCCATCCAGCTGGACTTCTCCTATGGGGGGGGGGGTCTGGGGGACCCCCCCCCCATAGGGGATCGCCCTAACATAGGAATCAATATGTGAGGGCGATCCCCTATGGGGGGGGGGTCCCCAGACCCCCCCCCCCATAGGAGAAATTTCGCTTGCTTTTAGCGCTGAGCGAAAAGCACCCAACCCATAGGACAAGTCCAGCTGGACTTCTCCTATGGGTGGGGGTGGGGGTCGCCGGAGAGCCAAGCACCCCAGCCATAGGACAAGTCCAGCTGGACTTCTCCTATGGGTGGGGGTCGCCGGAGAGCCAAACACCCCGCACATAGGACAAGTCCAGCTGGACTTCTCCTATGGGAGGGGGTTGCCGGAGAGCCAAGCAAACCACCCATAGGACAAGTCCAGCTGGACTTCTCCTACCCAGAGGGTCGCCACTCGCTAGCCCAAGCCGCGATGCGTTCGCGGGCTAGAGGCTAGCCAGTTGCATTGTGATATGGCAATTGACTTGTTATCTAACAAGTAGGCATTTTCATACAACATCATTTAATGTCGCCTAAAGGCTTTAATCATTGCGATGCCTTGCTTTGCTTGAAAAATAAAGCTACACCTTTATATTCGCTGGCGCAACGGGGGCGCGAAGGGCAGGCAGCGCTGTTGCGACCGTTGGCTCGCGGCGTCGGCCTTCGTAAGCGAATGGCGAATGGATGTCTGCAGGTGCTGGCAGTGCGGTTGCGCCGCGCAGGCGCGGTTGAGTTCGCGGCGTGCCGCGAGGTTGGCCATGCATGGGCGGGTTTGCACGCGTGGGTGGATTTTTGCGCGTGGGCGGGTTTGTTGGCGCGTTGGGCGTTGTTAGTTTAGTGTTTTGGCTTGTTGCGTGGATCGTGGTTTGGTTTGTGTCGCGCTGCGCGTCGTGCTGCGCGTCGTGAGTCGTGGTTTTGTTTGAAACAGTTTGTGTTGCGGTGCTTGCTCCTCCGTCGCTTTGGCGCCGTCGTTGCCGCTGTCGCCGTCGTCGCCGCCGCCGTCGCCCCCGGGTGCGCAGTCCGTTCGACAGGGTCAGGCGGCGTCAGGCGCAGGCCCCGCAGATCGACCACGACAGACGGCGGGAGCGGGGGGGGAAGGGTAGCGGTCATGTTTGCGGCAAGGTCAGGCCAAGCGGTTTGCCCACTCAGCTCAGCACGGAACGAATGCCAAGTGATCCAAGGCGAGGGCCATTGAAAAGCGATGCACTGCGGCGTTGCTTCATTCCCTTCTTCACCCTCCCACGGGGAGGATGAGCTGTGCAAATGGATGTGAGGAGAGGATGAGGAAGAGGCGGATGGAAGAAGCAAGCACGTGCTAATCAAGGAGGGTGGAGGCGTGGGAAGGAACGGAAGACGACGAGGAGACTGAACAGGAGGAAGAGGAGGACGAGGATGAGAGGAGGAGGTAGAGGAGGAGGAGGAGGAGGAGGAGGAGGAGGAGGAGGAGGAAGAGGAGGAGAAGGAGGAGGAGGAGGCGTTTTTCGTTGTTATCCGCCCTGGCCTGCATGCATTGCAGGCGGGCTAAGCACAACTGGTCCAACTGCAATGCAGAATCGGATCCGTCTAGGGCCCGCAGCTGGGAGGCAAATGGATGCACACCCTGCGGCCCCGATGTATGCAGGCGAGCGTTCGGCGTTAATGCCACCTGTCTGCTCGCAGGGGCACGACCTTCTGGTGTTCGACCCGACCGATGCCGTCCCATGCGACACCGTGCCTTGGCCGCGCGGTCGTGGCTTCGAAGTGCCACCTGAACGGGCACGGCGCCCAAATAAGTTCGAGCGCGGTTGGCGGTCAGGAGGAGGGCGAGGGAGAGGATGAGGGGGGGGGGAGAGGACTAGGAGGAACAGAGTTGGGACACGCCTTCCCCAGCTTTCTCAGGGGAATACGTTTCCACCCAAGCCGAAGCGTCGCGGGGACAGGTATACAAGAAACGCGACTCAGTTGCATGGACCAGAAAGCACGATGGCGATGCCAGAATGCGTTCTGGTGTCCAGGGGGCCGACACACACATGAAGCGAAACGTTTGCCCATGACATCTGGGGAAGGAGTATCCTCCCACTTCTCCTGCCCCCTGTGTACTTTCCCCTCCTCTACCGAGTCCAGCCTCTCATCCTTATCATCATCGTCGTCTTCACCCTCCCCTTCATTCGCCGCCAACCACCACCTCCTCTTCCTCATCATCTTCCTCCTCCTCTTCCTCCTCCCCCTCCTCCTCCTCCTCCTCCTCCTCCCCCTCCTCTCCCTCATCGCCCTGCCCCTTTCTGTCCTCGTCCTCGGCGTCGCCCTCGTTTTCTTCCTCGTCCCTCCTCCTCCGCCTCTTTCTCCTCCTCCTCCTCCTCCTCATCCTCCTCGCCCTCGCCCTCCTCCTCCGTATCCTCTCCCTCCTCCCTCTCCTCCTCCCCCTCCTCCCCCTCCTCCTCGTCCTCCTCCTCCTCGTCCTCCTCTTCCTCCTCTTCCTCCTCTTACCCCTCCTCTTCCTCCTCCTCCTTCCCATTATCTCTCCGCCCACATCCTCCTCGTCGTCCCTCGTCTTTTTCCCCATGCGCTCCATGCCCCTCCGCTGCCCTCGTTAGTCTTACAGTTGTTCACACGCGCAGCCTCGCGCCGCCTTGCCTCTTCTGTCTGCGCCCTCTGCCGTCCTCCAGTCAATGCTGCATCTGCCTCCGTGCGCGCCATGCCGCCTGCCCTATCGCCATCCCTGTTCTGCCTTCCCGTGCCCTCTGCCTCCTCTGCGTTCAGCGCCTTCTGATGCTGGGGGCAGCGTTGCAACGCCTCGCAGTGAATTAAGCGGGATGGGGAGGTGCGTCGCCGCCACAACAGCGGAGACTGCGCAGGCGAGTCCGGGGAGGGGCGGCGAGGCAGCGAAGGAGGAATGAGGAGGAATGCGGGTGTCAGGCAGGGTCTAGCGGCCAGCGTCAGCGAGAACCTTGGCGAGTTCAGCCATCTTCTCGCCAAACTCCATCGGATAGGCTGCCGAATCTCTGAGGGCAGCCTTTCGGCCATTCACGCGACCGCGCTTATCATGCGACCATGCTCGCTTGCCCCTGCGCGACGGGATGGCAGCTGGCCTCCCTCGCTTGAGAAAATGCGTTGCTTGGCGCAGCGGGGCAGTCGTGAACAGATGAACGCATTTCGACAATACGAGATCGGGGTCGTAGAAACTCCCCATCCACGTGCAGAAACGACTATGACCAGTTAGATTCCTCAAAAACGCAAAGCACGGGTGGTTCTGCATGCAAGATGCGATGGGTTGCTCGATGCTGTAGATGGCGCCTCGGGCTGTGATCGCGCCAGCGATCCAAACTACAAACGAAAGGAAAGAATTGCCAGCCACAACGAATGGCACATTCGTGTCGCCACAGATCCGCGGCCGCCCCGCGGGGCAGCTTCGGCGGTGCCAACTCATCTGAATATGTTTGCCAGGGCGCGCGCGCGCGCTCTGCTCGGGCTGTGGTGCTCGCGTGCAGGGAGCGGCGGAGAAGGGCGAAGCCACTATTATATCGACGTGCCTCCCAGACTGCCAGCGAGACATCCAGCATAACGAATTACAGCAGGGCCCAAAATGGGCGTAGGCGTTCTTACGCAAGCGAAAGCACAGTATACTACACCAAAGCATGCCCGAGACGCTCAGGAGGTCCTCAGATTTGTCACGGAGGATGTCGAAGCTCGCGGTCGCGAGGCCAATGGCGCGAGCTGCCCGCCCAGGACTGTCGCGACCAGCGAACACGTGGACGAAGTCCAGATCTCTGCGTATCGACCCTGTGGGGGTGAGGGGCTGGGCGACAGCGAGGACGAGCATGCGGGCGATGAGGCAGGCGAGGGGGGCGATGAATAGGACGCGGGGAGGGGGAGGGAAGGAAGAGGAAGGACTTTGGGGGGGGCGGAGGGGAACTGCGCCAAGGGGGGAGGAGGAGGAGGAGTAGGAGGAGGTGGAGGAGGCGGGGAGGAATGAGGGATGAGGGGGAGAGGAGGGGGAGGGGGAGGCGGGGAGAGGAGGCGGAGGACGAAGTTGAGGCTGCGGAGGAGGGGGGGCATTGATAACGACGATCGTGGTTTTGATGATGCTGATGATGAAGATGAGGAGGTGGAGGAGGAGGAG
Organism: Prorocentrum cordatum; assembly: GCA_963575745.1. Lineage (NCBI taxonomy): Eukaryota > Dinophyceae > Prorocentrales > Prorocentraceae > Prorocentrum > Prorocentrum cordatum. The sequence continues at coordinate 1,134,103 of CAUYUJ010019170.1, read as the reverse complement.
GAGTGAGAAAGAGAGAAAGAGAGAGAGAGAGAGAAGAAAGAGAAAGAAAGAGAGAGAGAGAGAGAGAGAGAGAGAGAGAGAGAGAGAGAGAGAGAGAGAGAGAGAGAGAGAGAGAGAGAGAGAGAGAGAGAGAGAGAGAGAGAGAGAGAGAGAGAGAGAGAGAGAGAGAGAGAGAGAGAGAGAGAGAGAGAGAGAGAGAGAGAGAGAGAGAGAGAAAAAAAGAGAGAGAGAGAGAGAGAGAGAGAAGAGAGAGAAAGAGAGAGAGAGAGAGAGAGAGAGAGAGAGAGAGAGAGAGAGAGCGATACAACAATGAGATGGAGGGATGGGGCAGTAGCAGGGGACGTGGAGGCGGAGGAGGAGGAGGAGGAGGAGGAGGAGGGACCAGGAGGAGGAGGAGAAGGAGAAGGATAACGAGAAGGACTACGTGTATTGTGAAGGAGCAGGAGGAGGAGGAGGAGGGCGAGGGCAAGGACGAGGACGAGAATGACTGAAGACGGGGTGTCAGCCGCCACGGGAGGTGATCGGCAGCGTCTGCCTCAGCAGCCAGGACTGCCCCCCCCGCCCTTGGCCTGCTCGGGGGGGACGGGGGGGTGGGGATGGGGATTCCGCGAGATGAGATGCCCAATGAGCCCGAACTCGAGCGCGCCGATTTTTTCAGGACGGAGAGACGTTGTTCGATGGGACCCCAGCGAGTAGAACCCTGAAGGTGCCCCGACAAGGGCTCGGACGAAACGAAAACAACAACGTCACCAGACGGTTTGACGGCGGGCTCAAACGCGGCCTGCCTGAGGCCTAGACAGTCCAGACATTGCCCGGGTCGGTCCTAAGGGTGCAGGCCCGCCCACAGTTCTGGAGCTGTTGGCCCACGAAGGGCCAACAGCTCCAGAACTGGCCCGAGATCGCACCGACGCGAGTTCCCAAGAGTGGCCGAGGGCGGCCCTCGACCCGACCGACCGCGATACGTTCATCAGTCATACATGTCATCGAAAGCCTTTGCGGTCAAGCTGGTGCACCCTCCCGATGACCCACTGGAGCTGGCCCCAGAGGTCGGTCGCCGCGCACTCCTTTGCGGCGAGGGTGACCCAGTCTGGAACGGCGCCGTCCGCGGTGGGCACACAGATCGCCACACTGACGAGGGCGAGCACGACCCCTGCACGCCTAGCCATTGTCGCGGCCAGTCCCAATGTTCAGATAATGCTGGAGGTCCAGTCTGCGAAAGACCCCCCTCTCCCAGGCCCCCTGCCTCGAGTATGCAGATTGCGATACGGCAGCAAGCAGCGCATTCAATGATTCATCTCTCCAAGTGGCATAACGTCTCGGATGCCCGAAGTGTCTTATCCTCCAGACGTTTCCGATTTCTCGCCAAAGAATCGGTCGAGGAGCGGCGCAAGGAGGATGGCGACGCAGAGGCGCGGAAAGAAGAGGGCAACGCGAGAACTAGGGGAGGGGGGAAATGAGGTGGAAGAAGGGGAGGGGAAGGAGGAGGAGGGGGAGGAGGAGGAGGAGGAGGACGAGGAGGAGGAGGACGAGGAGGAGGAGGACGAGGAGGAGGAGGAGGAGAAGAAGAAGGCGCACGAAAGAGCAGGAGCAAGAGAAGGAGCAGGACCTCCCCCACCTTCTGCCCCTCCCCTCCCTCTTTCGCCCATCCACCCTCCCTCCGCCCCTCGTGCGCCACCCCGCAGGAGATTGACGCCGTCGGCAAGGTCGATGGGGGAGGGGCCCAGGGCTCGCGCAGGGTCAGACCTTGCACTGCAATCGTTACCCCGCACACTTCCAGTTTCTAGCGGCGACCTCTTCCTCCTCTTCCTCCTCCTCCTCCTCCTCCTCCCTCCTCCTCCTCCTCCTCCCCTCCTCCTCCGTCTCCTCCTCCTCCTCCTCCTCTCCTCCTCCTCCTCCTCCTCCTCCTCCTCCTCCTCCTCTCTTGCTTGTCCTCCTCATGTGCCCCCCCTCGCCCTCGTCCTTCTCCTCAGCATCCTCATCGTCCTCCTCCCCCCTCCTCCCTCCTCCTCCTCCACCTACTCATCTTCATCGTCCTCTTCCCCCATCCGCCCCTCGTCCGCTCGCTCTCGAGAAATCGGCAACGCCCAACCGCGAATGACGGACTTGTCTTTGTTGTTTTTGCTGGGGGGCAGCGCAAGTCGGTTGAGGGGGGGGGGGCGGGTTTTCGGCCCCAAGGACGACGAGCTTTTCGCGGCTCCAGGCCCGGGGACCAAGGACAGAGTTGAACCAGTTGGCGGCGCGCCCCCCCCCGCCCCCAACGACCAGGGGTCCTGCAGGTCAGGTGCCAGAACAAGTGGTGCTTCGGTTTCTTAGGTATGCCAGCCCCCTCCAACAAAATGAGGTGCCGCGCGCAGAGGAACTGCAAGCGCCGCTGTTGATGGAGGTCTGGGTCGCCTTGGATGTCCTTCAGAAACGTGTCCCACTCGTGAAGGGCTCTCACGCATGCAAGCAGGGCCCCTCCGCCCTCCAGTATATCAGCGTACTTGGGGAGGGCCTCAGTTGCACACCACGCGAATAGACCCTGAGCCTCTCCTGCCCTAGTTTTTAGAGCAGGACTGTCCGCAGAACCGAAGAGCCTCATTGTGAATGAATCGATCTGGTCATGTTTATTCCCAAGTTTTCGTTGCGACTCGTACCATGCATCCAGCTCTTGCTCAATCCTCTCTGATGCTGCGGACTCTCTCTCTTGCTTCTCGGTAAAGGTGCCCGTGAATGCTTCGCACTCTACGAGCCGCCACGCGAAGGTCATCACTGCGAAACCCATGACGCCCAAGCAAACCGTGTGCATGTAATCTATTGCATAGGAGTTCGGTAGGGATACTCCGAGGGTAGGGTCGAAGATGGGACATCTGTGGGTCGTCAAAGTTTGAGACGAGGGCCTCCAGAAACGTATCCAGCTAGGCACCGCAATGGTATGGTAGGTCGCCACGTCTCGGAGGCCCCTCTGAGGAGGGAGGAGGTCCCCCTTTTGCAAGGCTGCACTGTGCTCGTTGATCGGGGGGACGTCTGAAACAATACAGAGACCTCTTCCTGCTTTGCTCCGCTTGTCAAACCTGAACCCGCCCTCTCGCACGAGACGCTTCACCTCGGCATTCGTCCGAAGCAGCGCCCAATGCTCACAAGCCTGTGTCGCTTCCTCGTGCGACATGTCCCCGTGGTCGGTCCAGGGTTTGTCCAATGCAAACAAGTGGCTATAGAAGGGGGCATCGTGTTTTAACAAGCGGGGCGGGGCCCGGGGGGAGGCTGCGACAACGACGAGGACACCCGCGCTATGTTGTTGGCTCTCTCTCTCTCTCTCTCTCTCTCTCTCTCTCTCTCTCTCTCTCTCTCTCTCCCTATATATATATCACTCTCTCTATCCCTCTCTCTTTCTCGTTCTCTGTATGTGTCTGCTTCTCCCTCTGTCTCTCGCTGATCTCCTCCCCCCATCACCCTGTTCGATCCAGGCCCTCCCGACGCCATTTCTGTGCCCTTCCCCTCGTCATCCCGTCCCCGCACTCCTTCCACCCTTGCGCGCCTCCCCTCCCAGTTCTTCCCACCTTGTCAACCACTCCCAGTATCCCACACCTCCTCCTCTTAACTCTCTCTTTCTCTCTCTCTATCTCTCGTGCTCCCCCCCTCTCTCTCTCTCGCTCTCTCCCCATCTGCCTCTTTTTTGTTTTCTCTCTCTCTCTCTCTCTCTCTCTCTCTCTCTCTCTCTCCCCCTTTATCTCTCTCTCTCTCTCTCTCTCTCTCTCTGGTTGTCCCTATGCCGCTCAATGATCGGCTCTATTGATATCCATCTAAGTATCCCATGCATTGGATGTCCGTGTCCACCCTCTTCATATGCACGTTCTCCATATCGTTGTTTCTCTGCTTCGCTCCCTCATGTCACTGCACTGGCTTGTTCAACGCAGCAGGGGGCGATAGGGGGACGAGGTGGTTGAGGCAAGGTGGGTTCAGGGCATTTCGTGCGTCGGGCTCGCTGCCAACAGACGCAGCAATACATGCATCGATCGAGCGCGAAGCACGCTGGACATTGAATTCTGGACAAGGCGCGCAATGCATTCGTGCATGCGACATACCCCGTGTTGAGTGCGCGCGTTGGCCGCGTGGCATGACGAGTTGTGGTTGCACGTGTGGGCGCGCGCACTCGTTGCGTGCGTGCGCGTGTGCTTTCATGTGGCGCATGCGTATACACATGCGTGTTGTCATTGCTGTCACCGCTGGCGTCCACGTCTGTCGTGCCGCCACCGTCGCCATTCTAAAAGCCGTTGGATCAAGCTAGCGAGGATACGACATGTGGAATGAAAAGCGCATCCTGAACTGAAATATGTTGTCCCTCGTCGCGTTACACAAAGGACACGGACAGGTTGCGCTCGACCATGTGGGCACGCTCATTTGTACAGCAATAGCTTCCCAGTCAGCCATGATCTGCGTTATTGCGGCTCGGAAGCCGAGTGGTTCTCCCGCTACAGCAGCTCTGTTGTCACCATCGGCCCAGGGCTGGCCGTCCATGTCTGTCCCAGGGTACACGCCTGATGACAGGACTTTGATGCACCAGTGAACAAAGGCGAATACACGGTGCCAAGTGCAGTGACCACGGCATCCGCACTTGCACGCAAGTTGCTTGCGGATAATCAACCCTGGGTGGCGGCGCCCTGTGAGTAAGTTCGCGAAGCTAATGACAAGTATCGCCCTCTGCCTGCCCGCTGAGGACTGGCCACCGTATCGAGCTGCGTCGATGAAGACCCCGACTGGAATGACCAAGGTCCCCGCTGGGGACTCCCGAACAACTGTGTGGTCTGTGTAAGCAGGGGGCCACGTCTGACTCCCGATCCGTTTCCGCATGTCTCGCTCAGTCGAGGGGTCAGCGAATATTTCATGTTTCAAGAGGTCGTAATACGGCCGTACTTCCAGCTCGAGGTCCCATCTCATCTTTGTTTTCGTGCTCTGGCCGGGCACGCTCAGCGTCATCCCTGGCACCCCCGAGATACCAAGCTTATCCAATTGTCGGTCAATCTTTTTCTGGTAGTTTCCAGTTGGAAGGTTGGGCTCGAGCTTCCAGTCTGTGATGGGTGACACCGCCCCTGCCTCGCACATGTTATAGGCTAGAGTGCACAGCTGGGTCGCATGCAACTGACCATTGGCATACATGGCCAATAACTGTTCGTACAACCGCTGGCCCGCTTCTATGGTGCTCTGTTCTTTTCTGTATGAGTCTTCGGGGAACGCGTGGACCCGCCGTCGTTTGGACTCCATTGTTGCCATGCGAGTTCGGATCTACATTGACTGTATGTGCGCCCAAAAAAAAAACTCGACTGACATGGCTGCCATCCGCCACCATCGTCGCCACCGTCGCCGTCATCGCCGTCGTCCTCGTCGCTACCGTCGCTCTGTCATCCTTCCTCCTGCTCACAACCTCGTGTTGCGCCCCGCAGCTCCCCGCTCGATCCCCGTGCAGAGAGCCGACGGGGGTGTTGTTGTTCATTTCCATCCTCCTCCTCACACGCTCTCTCCGCATTCTATCGGTGAGTTTCGCCCCATTTGATGTAATCGTGCGCCTCATCGCCCTCCCCCTCATCATCACCCCCTCCCCTCGCGCCCACTCCTCCTGCCTCCTCCTATCCTCCTGCCTCCTGCCTCCTAACAGTGCGCCTCCTCAGCATGCTTCCCTGCTCATCTGCCATCGCGCCTTCGCGCTCTGCAAAGATAGAGTGGGCACATTTCCAACTGGCACGATACCCTGCAATCGCAGGGGGCATTTGAATCAAAGCTTGCCTGACAGCATCTGGCAGAGTGAGCGCTTCCCCGCAGCGATCAAGACTGGTAAATGACAGCGCCCGGGGCCGAACCGAAAGGAATTTCCCGAGGGTCATCGAAAGTCATCGAAGGATCCGCGATCGGTCATCGATGACGTGTGCGTTTTGTGTATATATATATAGGTTTTCATTGCAACGTCATCGATCGAGATCCGCGATGGATCATCGATCGGCCCGGCGCCGGGGGGGGGCGAAAATCCAGTCCAGGGGCGTTGCGGCAGCTAGCTGCCTGCCAACGGAAGGTGCAGTACGTCCCGCCGCTGCGGAGGGGGTGAATGCGACGTACGTTGCAGCTGCGCTCACACCACCCTTCACGACAAGTGTTTCGCACCAGTCACGCCTGACAACGCGGATGCAACATTCGCGCGGCATTCACCCACTCCTAGCACAGCCGAGCCTGACAATCTGGCTTACATGTGAGGGCACAGCGCAGTCTTTCTCAAATTATTGACCGATGCGAGGCTCTATATGTTATTTCCAGCAACACTCCAATGAACCCGACTCGTCTAAATGCGAGCTCGAGTCGATCAAAAGTGGAGGGGCTGACCTGAACATGTATGCCCCAGCCTCGCAGGGTCACCCCATGCACGCGCGCTGTGCCTCGCGCCAGAGTTGTCATCATATATCATATCGATCCTACTTCCTCATCCTCTTGGCCTTCGGGGGGTCGGCTGCGCCCGCTGCCCCAGCGGCCCTCTTGCCCTGCTTGACGGGTTTCGCTGACTGGCGCCTGTGGATCCTATCGTTGGCCTCCAGGATGCCCTGGACCTCGGCCGCGAGAAGGTCCACGCTGGTCTGCGGCGCCGAGGCGGGCGAAGGGCGGGCCAGGGCGGGCGCGAGGAAGGATGGGGGGGTCGAGGAGGGGGGGGGGATGTGGAGAAGGAGGAGGGGGAGGAAAGAGGAGGAGGAGATGGGGCGGGTGGAGCAGGAGCAGGAGCAGGAGGAGGAGGAGGAGTAGGAGGGGGGGGGGAGGTGGAAGAGGGAGAGGAAGAGGAGGAGGAGGAGGAGGAGGAGGAGGAGGACGAGGAGGAGGAAGAGGGAGGAGGAGGGGAGGAGGAGGAGGAGGAGGAGGAGGAGGAGGAGGAGGAGGAGCTGAAGCCGATGCCTGCTCGTTGGCGATCTTCTCCGCGCCCACGATGATGTCCGAGGTCCCCACCTTGGCGATCACCTGGGAGGAGGCGGGCAAGGCAGAATACGATGCGGGATTTGAGGGGGACCCATGGAGAAGTTGGCAGGCGACTGGAAGATGACTGGAAGGGTAGCCGTGGAGGCGTCAGGAGGCGACGGACTCGTCGGCGGAGGGGTTGGGTGGAGGGCAGATAGTGGAGGGGGGGGGGGCGGACGGAGGAGGAGGGGGAGGAGGAGGAGGAGGAGGAGGAGGAGGAGGAGGAGCAGCAGCAGCAGCAGGATGAGGACGACACGGATATAGGAGGAGAGTGGAGAGGAGGAGGAGGAGGAGGCGGATGAGGAGGAGGAGGAGGAGGAGGAGGAGCGGGCTGAACAGGAAACAAAAAGACGAGGGAGAGCGGACGGATGCGGAGGATGAGGAGGATAAGGAGAAGGAGGAGGAAGAGGCGGGGGAGGAGCAAGCCTGCGCGTCCTTCATGCCGCTCATGATGCACATGCCGAGGGGCACTTTCTTGAGGGCCAACTCCAAGGACTTGGACTTCTTCTCGAGCTTCCCCTTCACCTCGTTCGTGTTGGCCCACGCCCGCTCCCCGTCGGCGTTGGTCTTGATGGTCTCAGCGATCGAAATAGCTGCTGAAATCGCCGACTGGGCCGATGCGATCAACTTCTTCGCGGACTTCATGGCCTCGACCTGGGGCACGGGCGTCTTCGGCAGCCTCGGAGGTTTGGGCGCCGCATCACCGCCATCGCCACCGCTGCCACCAGCGGGGCCGTCGCCCAGCGCCTTCGTATTGTCATGCTTCGCCTGCTTCGAAACCGTGGCCCAAGTCTCGGTGAACTTCTCGCGCCAGCCAATCTCGAAGTACATGAACTTCGTGGCCCCGTTCATGGGGTCGACCTGGCAATATGGGTATCCCATCTCCACGCATCTGGCGGCGTGGCGCCAGACGTTGGCGAGGGCCCCCTTGTCTTTGTGTCCTGTGGGCCCGCCTTCTTCCCAGCACATGCGCAACAGCGTCATGAGCTTGCCCGACTTCAGCCACGACTCCTCGTGCTGCTGGCGGTGCTCCTTGTATTTCTCAGCGATGCCCTGGTACTGCTTCTGCAGCCACGCGTTCTTGTACGCCACGGGGTCCTTGCTCTTCTCGAACTGCGCCTTCAGCAGCTTGTCGGCGTCGTGCTCCCTCTGGAATCGGTTGCCGATGGCGGTGCGCATCTTGAACATGCAGCCATGCCCGTCGTACCTCTCCACGGCGTCCAAGATCTCGGCGTCGCCCTTCTTGCCCCGCGCGCCCCTGGGCGACGTGACGTCAAGTCCCGCGGAGCACGCGCCGATGCCGTTCCCGCGACCGCCGTCCTCTGGCTTGCTGCAGTTGGCGATGTTGTTCGCGACCTTCATGTTGATGGACGTCAGGGCGGCCTGGAAGGCGGACGGCTTCGACAACTTCAGCTTGCTGGGCGTGTTCCTCGGAGAATGCCCGGGGGAGGGGCGACTGATCAAACGCTGATGGGGAGGCGGAATGATGAGTTGGGGGAGGGTGAGGAGCAGGAGGAGGAGGAGCCGAGTGGAGAAGACGCGGAGGAGGAGGGGGACGAGGCGGAGGAGGAGGAGAAGGAGGAAAAGGAGCGGGATGAGCAGGAAGGAGAGGGATGGCGATGATGATGATGATGATGATGATGATGATGATGTTGATGATGTTGATGCCGATGATGATGATGCTGATGATGATGATGCTGATGATGATGATGATGATGATGCTGATGATGATGATGATGATGATGATGATGATGATGATGATAAGGAGGAGGAGGAGGAGATAGTAAACGAGCAACGTTTACCCCCTTAAGCTTGTTGAACGCCAGAAACTTGGTAGCGGGCAGGGGCGCCGCATCCCGCTACGGCCTCGCTAAACCATATTCCCATCCGAGACCCGACGGTTGGGGAGGGGAGAAGGACAACGACGACAACGATGACGACGACGACGACGACGACGACGACGACGACGACGACGACGACGACGACGACCAGCGGTCCTCTCCGCATCAGCGTTCGCCGTCGGCTTCGGCGTGCGCGGGCCGCTCGACACGACCGACCTGCCGCAGTCGGACGCCTCTGCCTGCGCCTCGTACGTGCGAGCGCGGGCTCGGCGCCTCCTGCGCTTGGCGGCCTTTCCGCTCAACTCGGGCCCCCCAGGCGCCTCGCTGCTCGGCGAAACTTCTGGTGGAGGCACCCCTGGCAAGCCGCTGGTCTGGCGGCCCTCGCCTGCCTCGCCGTCGGGCGCGGACTCGCCCAGGCAAGGGGTGTCGGGTGGCGAGCGCCCAGTCTTGATCGTGAACAGCTCGGTCAAGCGCCTCAACCGACTCTGCTCGTCGCCCTCCTTGGCGGCCTGCAGGATCACGTCGAGCGTGGCGCTGTCAATGAACGGCGTCCCAGCACTAACTGCCTTGGTCGTCAGCGAGGGGCCCGCCGCTCCAGAGACCGCCGCCGCGGCGTTGCCCGAGCCGACCTGGCTCGCAGCACCGTCAGAGATCTGATCGCCAGCTGGCGACGCCTCGGCGGCTTCGCCGAGCGACGCCGCGGCGTCGGCGGCGGCGGACGGGAGCGCCAACCAGGGCCCGCTGCTGCGAGGCGCCTCCACGCTGCCGCCTCGACAGGAGGGGGGGGGGGCGAGCAAGCTTTTGCATTGCGTCGTTTACTGCTCGTTTCTTGGAACGGGGCCCCGCGACCACGGTGCATTTCCATGGTGTGGTGAGGGATGGGGGGGCGATGGGGCACCCAACGCAACTTTCCAGGGTTGCAATTGTGAAATTGAAAAATCCACCCCCCTCTTCGATTGATCAGGGCGGAGGGTAGGAGGCAGAGATCTAGGGATGCGGAGGGGGGGAGGGTAGGAGAAGGAACTGGAGAGGGAAGGGGGGAGAGGATGATGAGGCCTGGGGGAGTAGGATGATGAGGATGAGGATGATACTTTGGAGGAGGAGGGAGGAGGAGGAGGAGTAGGAGGAGGAGGCGGACTGAGATGAGGATGAGGAGAATGAGGGGGATGAGCAGAACGTTGGGACCAAGGAGGAGGAAGAGGAGGAGAGAGGATGATAAGGAGGAGGGGTATGATGATACGCCAAGCGAGGGCCAGCAGGGAGGGCGTGGCCATCGCCCCGAGAGGAAGGGGAGACAACGGGAGAGGACGCTAGCCTTCCGTCTGCTGCGACCCGCCGAGGCTGCCAAAGTGCCCGGGTGGCATCTGCGAGCCCGTCAACTCCGTCTCTGGCTCGGTGGGGGCGTCGGACTCCACTGCAATCACAGGGGCGGTGAGCGACATGAAGTACAGCGGGGCAGGTAGCAAGCTAAATCTGGAAGAACGATGGGCGATGGGATCTGAAACCAACAGTCGTGCCGAAATTGCTTTGTCATTCGACGTGTTGGAGCACGTTTCGACGCAATGGTTTCGCCTGCGGACCCGATTATGTTTTGAAACAAGGACCGAGGGGACATTCTAATTGATTAAGTGTTCAACTGTTTCCCAATCTCAGTCAGCCGAGCCGAAGGCCCCTGGAAAGCGGGTCGAGGGCCTGGGGGTGTCAGCGGCCCCAGGTCCGTGGAGAGCAGGTCGGTACATGTCAGGGGTGAGTGACAAGCGGGGCGATGGGCTACAATGGGCGGAATAGGGGGGGGGGCTGGCCAGAGGTCCCAGGGTCAGGGCCATCGAGCCCACGCCGCGCCATAGCAAACAATATCTGCTACGTTGGTCGGGAGGGTGGTGTTTGCGGCTGCCCCCCCTCGCCGCGAATACTCCAAAACGTCTTAGGGGGATGAGATCAGTGTGAGGGGTGTGCCATCGCGCCCCCCATCTTTGAATCGGCACGGGCAGGGTGTGTGCGTGTTTTTTTCTGTTTTGCGTGGGCGACCCCAAGCAGTAACATCCGTCGGAAGCCCATTTGCTCAGACGTTCGACTGCTTCTCAACCCGAGCTGCTGCCGTCCTTGAAGCCACCGTAGAAGATGTTCGTGTACACTGCGGAGTGCACGCTCCGCTTCCTCGCAGACTCATCTGAATCTGACTCAGCAAATGCTGCGGCTGGCTTCCGTTCCAACGGGTTCTTCCTCTTCTTTTTGCTGGGCGGCGGTGCGGCTTCTTCATCCTCCTCCTCTTCCTCCTCGTCCTCTTCTGCCTCCTCTGCGTCCTCCTCCTCGTCCTGCTTTTCCGCCTCTGTCTCCTCGTCTTTCTCGTGCTGCTCTTCCTCTTCCTCCTCTTCCTCCTCGCCGCCTTCTCCGTCGTCATCCTCTGTAGTTGCCTGGGCTGTCTTAGCTGGCGCCTTCTGCCCGTCGCCGCTCGGCGCCCCTGCAGCTGCCGCAACATCGCCGTCGGCGACGCCTGCATCTATCTCCTCATCCTTCTCTTTCTGTTCTTCCTCCTCTGACTCCTCTTCCTCGTCAGCCCCGTCGTCCTCGCCATGCTCGTGGTCTCCTGGCTTTGGCGGTGCAGCTGGCCCTCTACCCGTTGGCTTCGCTTCGGCTGCAGCTGGCTTCCTTTTGGCAGGCGGGCTACCGTCCTCATCCTCGTCAAGCAGTGCCAAGATGTCACCCAGTTCACCTTCAGCTTCGGGGGCGAGTGCCGCAGCTGGTTTTGCCATCATCGCTGGGCGCTTGAAGACGTGACTGCCAACTGGTGGCATTTTCCCTTTGCAGTAGATGCGGCCAGCGAGCTGTTCTGCCTCGTTCTCCTCGTCTTCTTCTTCTTCTTCTCCTCCTCCTCCTCCTCCTCCTCCTCCTGTTCGGCTGCGCCATCCTCGCAAGTCTTTCCTGGCGGTGGCGCTTTCATGGCTGGCTTGCCCTTCTTGACCGCGGCACGCGGTGCATCTGAAGCTTTTTCCTCTTCATCTTCCTCGCCCTCCTCTTCCTCCTCTTCCTCTTCATCTTCCTCATCCTCGTCCGCCTCTTTCTCCTCGTCCTCCTCTCCCTCCTCAGCTTCCGCAGCCTCTTCGTCCTCGTCTCCGTCTTTACTAGCGGCCTTCTCAGGCGGTTTCTTTCGGGTGGCCTTCTCGGCGGCAGCTGGTCTTTTCATCGGCGATTGGGGATCCTCGAGCTGCTTCTTCTGTTCTCTTATCTTCTCCCACGTGATCTTCCCGTTGCACAACTTTTTCGCTTGGGCGAGCAACCGCGGCTTGGCGACGTCCATGGACGTGGCGTTGTAGGAGATCTGAAGCTTTTGAGACCCAGCTATTTTGAGAACGAGGCCAACGATGTGATCACCTGAAGGACGAGTTGCCAACTGCTTCTCCTCGACTACAACCCTTTGAGAAGCGCAGTCCTGAGAATCAAAAATAATGCCTCCCAACTTTTTCTTGCCCTTGGTGTTCTGAGAAGCCTTCCATTCTGAAACCGTGAGGCTGGGGAGCGGCCATTCCTCGTCGCCCCATCGAGCCCACATCGGATCGGTGTCTGTCGCAGCTGGCTGCGGGAAGAGGTCGCGGCTGATCTCTGGTGTCTGTTTTCCTGGGCGCAGCAGCCAGGCGACGTTCTTGGTCGGGTCCCACCCTACCTCGGGCTCGGCCAACTGAGATGCACGGCGTTTCGTTCTCTTTCTCCGCCGGGGCGCCTCATCTACCCTCGCAGCCTGCAGCTCTCGCTTTTTTTTCAACCATCCCGGGTGTGGCTTCCCAGCGGCTTCTTTTCGCACTGGGTCGTAGAGGTGCCTGCACATGGACAGGAGCCTGCAGCCGCGTTATCACTGAAAAAAAACACTGGGAGGAGAAACGGGTTTAGGGAAATAGAGGGGGGCGCGGAGAAGGGAGAGGGGATGAGCAGGGGGAATGGGGGAAGGGAGAGGGGAGGAGAGGGCAGGGAGGGGAAGGAGCGATCGATGGCCATCAGAGGATTGATCGATGACTGGCCGAACATCCGATTGACGATCGATGACCCCACGATGACCGATCGATGACCCATCGATGACCGACACGCTTGAAACCATGTGTTTTCACAGGGATAGTGAAGGTACCGTCGATGATCTATCGATGATCCACGCATCCCTCGCATCGCCTCCTCACTTCCTACCCCCTGCAAATGGCCGTTTTGATCGGAACGTCGATCGATCGACTGACCAACATACAAGCAAGAAAACAAACAAGCGCCTCATGGTGCTGGTGGTCACCCAGACGTCTCGGTCGGCCATGTCGAGGTCCCAGGCCTCGGCTTTGTCATTGACGATCCTCTGGAAGCACTGCCTGGCGGCCTCCTTCGAGACCGCAAAGTTGGGGGCGGCAGCCTCGAGGGACTTCAGCAGCTGGGGAACGTTGTGTATATCCCTCGCCTCTTAACCTCCTCTTCCTCCTCCTCCTCCTTCACCTGGTACCCCCCTCTTCCTTCTCATCCTCATCTTCATCATCCTCCTCCTAGCCTGATTGTCGATGCGCCCATCCTCCTCATCCCTCTCCTTATCCTCCTCATCCTCCTCCTCCTCATCATCATCATCATTCTCCTCCTCCTTCTCCTCCTCCTCCTCCTCCTCCTCCTCCTCCTCCTCCTCCTCCTCCTCCTCCTCCTCCCCCCCAGCAGCATGTCACTATCTCCACGCCCCCCCCTGCGGGAAGCGTCGTGGATGGCGACTGCGCGAGGAGGATCTGAGACAAGGGCGAAACGAGAACGCAACCAGAAGGCACGCGAACAGCACCGCGGCAACACACCTAAACAACGCAAGCAAAAAAAAGGGTCCGTGCTCAACCGATGGATCTCGGCGACGCAGGCGTCGGAGAAGCGGTCGGTGCCCGGGTTCACGCCGTATTTGACCCACTTCTCGCTGTCGATGTGGGGGGCCAGCGCCGCGTGCAACGCGTCGCCGCTGCTGGGCGCGGGATGGGGGCGTGTGTCCTCCTCCTCTTCCTCCTCCTCCTCCTCCTCATTCTCCTCCTCTTTCTTCTTCTCCTCCTCATCCTCCTCCTCATCCTCCCCCTCCTCCTCCTCTTCCTTCTCCTCCTCCTCCTCCTCCTCCTCCTCCTCCTCCTCCTCCTCCCTCTCCTCCCCTCCTCCTCGCCCTGTTCGCCCTCCTCCTCCTCCTCCATCCTTCCTCCTCCTCCTCCTCCTCCTCCTTCCTTTCTCCCCCCTCCTCCTCATCCTCCTCCTTATCATCCTCCCCCTTATCCACCTCCCCCTCCTCCTTGTCCTACTCGTCGTCCTCCTCTTATTCCTTCTCCAATTCCACGTCTTCCTCTTTCTCCTCATCCTTCTCCTCGTCCTCCTCTTCCTCGTTCTCCTCGTCCCCCTCCCCCTCATCATCCAAAAAAGGGTGTCCTGCAGCGATCCCGGGTCCCCTTGCTGCCGCCGCCGCCGCCGCCGCCAGCAGTGCGGCCTCGGCCGCGGCCCTTCTTTTTGGCGGCCATCCAGCAGCCGCCGCCCGCGCCACCCGCCACCCCGGGGAGGGTGAGGGTTTGGGAGGCGCGGCAGCGGCGAGAACAACAAGAGCGGGGACGCCCGCGACAAGGGCAAGATCGGCCGTGCCGCCGTGCTGTCCTGCTGCGTTGCTGCTGTGCTGCGGTTGTTGCTGCTGCTGTACCGCCCTGCTGTTTGGTTGTTTGTGTTGCGGTTGTGCTGCGGCTGTGCTGCGGCTGTGCTGGTGTTGTGTTGCTGTTGTGCTGCTGCCGCGCTGTGCTGCCGTGCCGTCGCGTCGGCGTGCTGTGCCGTTGGTGCGTCCCTCGGCGCTGACCGTGTGATCCTGGGTTCGGTGCTGGTTTAAATGTGTTGTGGCGCGCTGCGTTCGTGCGGAACCTCGTGCGCTCGAGGAGGAGGAGGAGGAGGAGGAGGAGGAGGAGGAGGAGGAGGAGGAGGAGGAGGGGGGAGGAGGAGGAGGAGGAGGAGGAGGAGGGGAGGAAGAGGAGGAGGAGGAGGAGGAGGAGGAGGAGGAGGAGAAGAAGGGAGGCGAGCAGGAAGAGGAGAGGGATGGAGAAGGAGAAGGGGAGAGGGAGGGAGAAAGAGGACGAGGGAAAGGAGGAGGGAACAGGAGCAGGAGAAGGAGAAGCATAAGGAGGACGAGCTCGCGAAGAGATGGGGAAAGGGAGGGGGATGATGAGGAGGATAAGCAGGACGAGCAGGAGGAGGAAGAGGGCGACGAGAAGACAGGAAGAGGGCAAGATAATACATAAGAGCACAAACATAACGAAAATGCTCAAGGAGGTTGAGTTTTTTGTTTTTGTTTACAAGATTCCGAACATATACGCGGCTTAATAGTCGAAGAGCATGTGTTGCTACCATTAAATAAGGATTGCATTCCTAAGTAAGAATTACCATTCTTAGATAAGAAGCAACCGTGGGTATGATGTTAATCAGAGACCTCCGGCCTAAATCCTAACAAGTGGGCGCATCGCGGGTTGCGCTAGCAAGTGGCGACCCTCTGGGTAGCGAGTAGAGCAGCATGCGGCAGTACAGTGAAGGGGGCACCACCGCCGCAGCGAATTTCGTGACATTTTCATTGCGACTTGCGTTGTTGTGCGATTTATTGCTTACGAGGTGGACTCGAAGAGCTCCGTGCCCGCCCGGGGCGGACATTCGGGCGGTTGCTCAAACTGCCGGGAACTATTGGGGCCGGCCGCGCGACGACGAGCAGCGCGGCCATGAATCAGTACGACGGCCGCCAACAGCACGACGACGAGAAGCACGACGATGAGCAGCTCTACCGCCGGCGCCATCGCCGGCGCCTGCTCCAGCACGGTCGCGAATTCCATGAGCTGCGCGACGAGTGCCCCATGCGTCGCGACGGGGTCCGCGAGCAGCGCGACGGAGACCACGAGCAGCGCTGTGATAAATCGACAGGCTGGCATCCCCCAGATAGGGCGACACGCAGGCGTCCACCCTTGAGGGGCGAGAAAATTCATATTCAGTTTCGACTCTGGCCGGGCCCCGGGCTGGCGCCTCCCCGCGATCCATCGGCCACGCGGCGGGGACAGCTACAGACCCGATTGACAGAATTGATTCCGCGGGCTGCGCGACGAGTGCCACGAGCAGCACGACGGACACCGCGCCGTTTGCGACCGATGCGAGCTACAACGCGACGGGCGCCGCGAGTTGCACGACGGATGCCATCCGCAGCACGACGGGTACCATGAATTTCATCATCGTTCCCAAGAGCTGCGCGACGAGTGCCGCGCGCAGCACGACGGCGACAGCGGCAACCTCGACGCGACCGTGAGGAGGTATTCCGTGACATCACGGAGCCCCCAATGCGGAAGGCACCGCAATTTCACGCAGCACGTCGGACGCCAACCGCGTGACATTGACCAGCACGCCGACTCCCGCGCAGACCAGCTCGTCCACCCCCGCGCCCAGCAACTCGCCTTCTCCCTCGCCGACCAGTTGACCGACTCCCGCACCGACCAGCCGACTCCCGCCCGCGCCGACCAGATCGCGGCCTACCACGTCGACCAGCCTGCCAGCTCCCTCATCGCATTTACGCTCCAGCCCAGAGAACATCTGGGGAAAAAAGCGATTATAACCCAGCTGGCAGCGGAGACCGACGGCCCGCCGACCGCCGCACCACGACCGCGGGAAACCCCGCCTCCAACGACCAGTACCACTAGGATTTCCATCCCGCTCCCGCTACCACTAACGTCGTTTCCTTTTACCTCTCCTTGCGACTCTGGCTGGCGCCTTCGCCCCACTCCTCCCGCCCTCCCACGATCGCGGCCTTGGGAGGCGGAGTTCCCCCGCTCGGGCCGTTGAGCTGAGGGGGCCCCTGGCCATGCTGGTGCGCCAGCACCCGTCGCCAGACGCCCAGCGGCCTCCATCCTGGCCGGGGACGGCTACTACTTCAACATGTTCTTCCAGCCGCCGTCCGACCTGTGATGCCTTCCTCTCCGTTTCCTCCCTCCTCTGGCTTTGCTTCTGGGGCGATAGAAATCGGTGCGTTTTCCTATCAGTTACACGTATGCAGTTGCACGTCGGGGTAAAACCCAACGTCGCTCTGCGCTCTCCGAAGCCATGTTTCCACCGTCGGGCCCGCCCTTAGCAGTCTACCTGTGGGCTGTTCCCGGTATCTTGCTCTTCTTCTTCTTTCCTCTTGTGGCGGTTTTGCTGTCTCTCTGCCTTCTTGCTGTTTTGGTCTCTTCGTCGTCACACGAAAGGGTGGGCCTGGCCACCACTTTGCACTGCTCGGGGCAGGGGTCCCGACCACCTTTTCTAGGTTTGCTTGGTGGAGTCATCGTCCCATCAGTTGGGAAGCTGTCAGTTGTCATCATCACGTGTATTCTTTGGGGAAGAACTGATGAAGGTGCTGGTGCTGCTGTTGTTGATGATGACGATGTTGGAGGTGATGCTGCTGCTGAGGATGACGATGCTGATGATGATGCTGCTGATGATGATGCTGCTGATGGTGATGATGACGATGATGATTATGACGATGCTGATTGCGACGGTGCTGTTGATGATGAGGATAATGATGATGATGGTGGTGGTGGTGGTGGAGAGGAGGGGGAGGTGGAGGAGGTGGAGGAGGGGGGGGACGAGGAGGACGAGGAGGAGGAGGATGAGGAGGGGGAGTGATATTAATAATACTACGAAAACCAATACTAATAGTACTATTACCAATAATGGTGGTACGGATGATGATGATGCTGCTGATGATCGAGGTATGACGAGGAATTTTTGTATGCATAGTATTAAGGCGAACAGAAACATGATTAGCAAAACGAATATTGTTTTAAGAAGAGAGATGGTAATCGGGTTATTCGTCGTATTACGGCGGACAAGAATTAGTTTCCGAGAAGTCATATTTATTCTTACGAACGATCGTGCTAATACAAATCGTAGTCGTAGTCGTAACAATATATTCATGATTTTACGAACAATGTGAACAACATCAGAAAACTGCATCAAACAATTACTAACACCACAAAAACAACACCTACGAATAACACCACGAACAATCTAACCAACATCAGTAATAACATAAGAAAAGTAGCACTACACATAATACTAATGATCATAGGAGAGAGAGAGAGAGAGAGAGAGAGAGAGAGAGAGAGAGAAAGAGGTGGAGGACGAGGATGTCGAAGAGTCCGAGGAAGATGACTCTCCACACCTGCAGGCGACTTTGTGCAGGGGGCGGGTGGGTGGGCGGCTGGCAGGCGTTCCCCAGTTTCGCCCCGCCGGGTAGTTCGCCGATCAACCTTGCCCACTGTCGTGCAGGTGCCGCCCGCTGTGTTGGAGGCAGTGGTCCACTGCCAGAATATACATCTAGTGGAGATCTTGGCCCCGGGACCCTGGGTCAGGACCCCCCTTGTTTACGGGTGCCCCCCTCCTCCCGGGACGCTCCCCAGGAGGCCCCCGCGATCCGAGACCGCCCAACGACGCTCCAAGAGCGACCAAGATGGAAAGGCCACCAAGAGCCCTCAAGAGGGCCCCAAGAGCGCTCCCAGACGCTACAAGATTGGTTCCAGGAGGGTCGAGAGGCCCCCAAAACGCCCCAAGAGGGCTCCAAGAGGCCTCCAAGGAGGTCCTCCAGAGGCCAAAACCAATTGACAACCTATAGAAAATCAATGATTTTGACCTTCTCCCTTTTTCGCTCAAAATGAGCTTCCGAGGCTTCAACGCCTCCAAAAAACCCAAGAGGCCCCCAACATGCCCCTCGGAGCCGCCCCAAGCCGCCCTATTAGGCCCCAAGAGGCTCCGAGAGGCCCCCAACATGCTCCCACGAGGCTCCAGAAGAGGCCCCCCCAGAGGCCCCAAAGAATTCCCAGGAGGCCTCCAGGAGCCCCCCCAAAGACCCCAAGAGGCCACAACAGCCCCCAAAAGCTTCCAAGAGACTTCCAGAGGCCCCCCAAGAGGCCCCAAAGAGCCTTGATGGGGGCCCTCAAGACATGGACTTTCTTTGGTCGACGGTTTTCACTCTCAGAGCTCCCATCGCTCCAAGTCGGATCCAGAGGCCCCTGGACATCTCCACGGCAGCCCCAGGGAGCCCCAAGGCGACCCATGAGATCAACGAGTTCCCAGTGAAGCTTACCTGTCGGGTTTCAGTTGATCCGCTCTTAGGGATTTTCCGGGCCCTCCTGTGCCGCCTTTTGCTGCCTTCCCGGGGCACCCCCTGGGGCTCTCTTGGGACGCCATTTGGGCATTTTGCAGGACGCTCTTGACGTTCCTTCGGGTCCTCTCGAGGCCCTCTCGGAGCCCTCCTTTGCCCGCTCTTCGGGCCTCCTTCGGCCTTCTTGGGCCTCCTCTTAGACTCTATTACGTATGCGTTCTTGTCACGGCCGTCTTGGAATCCGCTTCGAGCCGCTTTTCGGCTCCCTTCAGGGCCCTCTGCGAATTCGCGTTTGGACAAGCTTCGGTGCCATATTGGCGCGCTCTTGAACCCTTGTCAAAGACACCTCCGGCCGCCACTCAAAGGCCGTTTTGGAGCCCTCTTGAAGCTCCTTCGTGCCCTGCTAGGGCCTTCGCTTGCCACCTATTAGGCTCTCCGTGCAGCTTCTCTTCGGCCCGTCTTGACGCTCATCTTGGGGCTTGTGGGACTTCTCTTCGAGACCTTCTTGGGGCAACCTTGAGGCCACTCTCGGAGCTCCTCGTTGACCCTCTGTGGCCTTATTTTAGAGCTGATGGGGACACTTCTGAGGCTCTCTTGACTTCTCTAGGCTTTCTTTGGACGCTTCTTCGGCCCCCGCTTTGGACCCTCCGTGGAACCCTCGCTCTCTCTCTTTCTCTTTCTCTTGGTGCCATGCTTGCCCCCCCCCACCCGGGAGCCTCTCTCGGAGCCTTCTTGGGGTTTTCATCGGTCCCCTCTGGGCGTATCTTGGGCTCCCCTTTGTGTGCGCTTGGGCTATTCTGAGGGCGCCGTATCCCTGGGATCTCAGAGTTCGCGGAATCCTCGGGTTTGCACGGGTTCTTGCATTGCAGTGCATTGTCGTGCACTGGATTGCTCTCCGATGGATGCGCAGTTGCATGGCTTCGCGATCCACATTGCTCTGGCGAGCACTGCTCTGCGCTGCACTCATTAGTATTGAATCGCGGTGCGTTGCCGTTCATGTTCTTCGCTTTGTGAACTTCTGCCTGCATTCCTTCGCGCTGCATTGCACTCGGACTTGGTTTCCGTGGCACTGCGTTGCATTGCAGTGCCAGTGTGGACAGGACGCTCCATTCTTTTCACTGCTTTTCATTGGTTCGCATTGTGTTGCATGGATGTGGCATGTCTAGTAATTCGTATCTGTTCGGCCCGAGTTTTTGGACGCTTTGTTGTGCCTCATTTTCAAACCATCTGTGGGTAGCTATTTCAGAGTATCTGTGAACTTGTGACGGATTGGGGCTTGCCGGATCCTAAGCGTGCGAAGCGCTCGCGTGGTTCTACAAATTATAAATATACATGTGTACAGACACACCGCCTCGGAGTCGTGCTTCGGGTTCTCGAGGACCCCTCGAGGAGTGGTGGATATAGATATCTACACGCCCCTGAGGGCCTGAAAGTATCCATATGCACCGTTCTCCAGGGATCCAGGGTAGGACTCCCGCAGCTGTGGATGTGGATGCCTCCTGGCGGGGCAAGCGGGTCTCCGTGGTGAGAATGTCCCTGCGGAGCACCTGGAGGGGATCTGCCCAGCAGCTCGGCACCACCGTCGGAACACGCTGAATCACAGTGTCGCGAGGTGCTCCCGCTCACTCAGGCATCCAATGTTCTGATTTTCTTCAGCGCGGGTTCCCCAGAAGTCCCGATCCTTTACCTCGGAGCAGGCTTTTCGTGCCAAACGTTTCTTGACGGCTCCGGGGCCCGGCGAGGGCCCCCCCAGCCCCCCCAGGGGCCGAAGACGAGAAAAAGTATCCGTCTTGATTTCCAAGACGTCGGTTGCCTGTGCATGCCTCTTCTGGGAGCCAGTCCACGCTGCTCGGCGGTGCGGCATATGGAGGCCGCCATCTGCGCCTGCCCCAGGCAGCCGCCATGGCCCAGGCGACGCAGGCCGCAACCCCAATGTGCTTGCTGTAGACCATACTGTATACTTGCTCGGAGGAGGGCCAGCTTGAGATAGCAGTGGACCTCCCTGCCTTTTCTTGTCCGCTTAGGGCCTCCGGGAGTCTTCTCGTCGTCTCAGCTGGATCCGCCTCGAGAAAGGAGTCAGGAATGTACTATTGGAGTGGTCTGGGGACCGATTTGGGGCCGATCGAGACATAGGCTGCTCTCCCGCCTGGCCCAGATCCGCTCAAAGTCGGTCCCCAGGCCCGTCCTGGGGTCCAATCCGACGCGTTAATTTCAAGGCGGATCCAGCTTATGCAACGAAAAGCATTCAGAAAGGGCCCAAGAAGGACGAGAAGCGCAAAGGAGGGCCGCCTTTGTCTCAGGTCGGGCGACGAGGAGGAGGAGGGAGTGGGAAAGGGCGAAGTGCGAAATCTGCTGCATGCAGCCGGTTGCGGCCCCGCCGTCAAGCTTCTTTCCTCGACACATTGGGGCCTGCTGGCGCTGGGAGGCGCCGCGAAATCGGCTACGCGAGCTGATTCGCTAGCACTCGCTTTACTACTATCTCCCCTTTTCGTCCGACCCGATCCCAGACATGCGCTGTTCTTCGTCAAAACGTTGTCCCCATAACGAAGTCTCGACCCTATCCCCCGTGTAACTTTTCATCCGAAGTCATTACCTAACAGCTTTTGCTGATAGGTTTCTAGTGGACTCAAAAGACAGCAGCAGATGACTCCACAGGGGGGTCGGGGCGGGACCCGGGGCGGCTGCCGCCGAAGCCCAAATCGCTTGGGACATCCTCGCAAAATCGCTCTTGGTGCTCCCAGAACTCCATTCCCGGGCCACATTTTGGATGCCCGGAGCCAACTGTAGGCCACTTCGTGCTCTTCGACTTCCCAGAACTCCATTCCCGGGCCACATTTTGGATGCCCGGAGCCAACTGTAGGCCACTTCGTGTTCTTCGAGTTCCCAGAACTCCATTCCCGGGCCACATTTTGAATGCCCGGAGCCAACTGTAGGCCACTTCGTGTTCTTCAAGTTCCCAGAACTCCATTCCTGGGCATGATTTTGAATGCCCGGAGCCAACTGTAGGCCACTTCGTGTTCTTCTAGTTCCCAGAACTCCATTCCTGGGCCACATTTTGAATGCTGAGGCAGGCTGATGCTGCGGCCGAGGCAGGCTGAGGCTGAGGCAGGCTGAGGCTGAGGCCGAGGCTGAAGCAGACTGAGGCTGAGGCTGAAGCAGACTGAGGCTGAGGCTGAGGCTGAGGCTGAAGCAGGCTGATGCTGAGGCAGGCTGAGGCTGAGGCTGAGGCTGATGCAGGCTGAGGCTGAGGCAGGCTGAGGCTGAGGCCGAGGCTGAAGGCAGACTGAGGCTGAGGCTGAAGCAGGCTGAGGCTGAGGCTGAGGCAGGCTGAGGCTGAGGCAGGCTGAGGCTGAGGCTGAGGCAGGCTGAGGCTGAGGCTGTGACTGCGACTGCCGTTGCCGCTGCGACTGTCATCGCGAATGCGACTACGACTGCGAGAACAGCAGAATTCTACAACTGGATTTTCATCTGAATCTTAAGGGGAATGCTTTCAGATATGCTTCTACACATCGCTGTTAGGTTGCTTTGCCGGGATAATTTTGTTGGACGGCCCTGGGACCCAGCGAGGGCCCAGGGAGGTTGAACATTACCAATAGCTTACGTCTTGCTTTGGCAATGCGTTAAATCCGAGGCCTCCCAAATTGGCTCCGAGTAGATGGGATCGGAAAATCGCGCTGCATCGCCGATGCATCGGCGATGCGCCTCGATGCGGGGCCCGAGTTTCTCCACCCCGTCGGCGCCGATGCATCGCCGACGCGTCGCCGACGTGCCGCCGACGCATCTCCGATGCATCGCCGATGCATTGGCGACGCGGTGCGAAGCCCCGACCCCGTCTGCTCGGACCCCGTGTGCGAGGCCTCCACGGGTGTCCTGGGACCTGCCCCCTCTCGTCCGACCGGATGGTCGAGGAGGAGGAGGAGGAGGAGGAGGAGGAGGAGGAGGAGGAGGAGGAGGAGGAGGAGGAGGAGGAGGACCACTGGGACCACTGGGCCCTCCGAGCCTCGCGCTCCTCCCCGCCGCAGCCCGGCCGATGGCCGCCGGCCGCGACGAGGCCGCGGGGGCCCCGGCGGCGCAGGCCGCCGCCCCGGCGGGGCGGCGGGCGCCGCCGGGGCTGCTGCTGGCGCTGCTGTCGGCGGCCGTGGGAGCTCGGGCGGCGACGAGGTCTGTGCCCAGGCATGCGCTCGCGTCATGCCACCACCCACCAACCCACCCCAACCCAACCCGAAGGCCCCGATTTGCCATCCATCTCCAGTGGTGGGGGGGGGGTCGGGAAGCATCGAGAAAACACATATATGGAACCCATACCCCCCCCCCAACCCGAAATTCGGGTCTTCGGGTTGGGTTGGGGTGGTCTGGTAGGTAGTCAGAAGAAGCCACGACGGGGGGCCTCTGGCCGCGTTCGGCCTGCAGGGGGCCCTCGCCGGGCCCCGGGGCCGTCGGCAGCCGCCTCCCGGTGAGAGAAGCCGGCCCTGGGGAAGGGGGCGGGGCTTTTGGGGCCCGCGTGCGGGAGCAAGCAAGACGTCGCCTGCCTGGGTACATCTCCACCGCTGCTGGCCAGGCCCTCCTTGGGCCCAGGCTCGGTGTACATTGCCTCCCTGGCCGAGCCATGCGGGGCGTATCCCTTGAGATCCGACGTCTCGAAACCACTGCAACATCTTCAAAAATCAGGACTGGAGCCCTAGGACCCTATCCTTCTGCGCCATTTTCCAAGCCGGATCGATCTGCGAGGGCCCCGGGGCCCGAAGCGGGGAGAGAACGTCCGTTGTGGAAACGCTGAGACGCCAGGATCTCAGGGCACACCGCTCGTGGGCCCAGGATGGGCCCAGCCAGTGGCGGTGGACATGCACATCGACCTCGTCGCCCCAGGATCCGCGGCTCGCTGCGGCGGGCCCCTGGAGAGGCCCGAGGCCCGCGGCGATCCCGGGAGGCCCTGGGGAGCACAGCAGGAGCAACGCTGGGGGGTCGGCTCCAGGGGGGTATGCGTCGACCCCCCATCGCCCATTGATCGAGTCGGAGGTCGGCTTCAGAATTGACGTAGCCCAGAACGACAAAAACACGCAGAATGTCCTGCAGGTCTACGACCATCCTGCGGATGATTCGTGGTGGATTCGTCGAGCAAATCGATCTTGGGGTAAATCGAGTCTGCAGTCGATTCCCTGCTCGAACTGATCGCCGACAGGAGCCCGATAGCCCGCCCCGCCCAGGAACCAGCGGTTACCCTATGCGGGGTCAATCCGTGATCGATCGGCGACGTATCGCCCCCCCCCCCCCGGGGGCCCCTGGGCAGGCTCCCCCCGTACCACTTCCCCTCGCAGCCACTGCTCGCACGGAGCTTCCCCGCATCTTTTCCGGCCTCTGGGGAGCCCCCGCCGGGCCCGGGGGCCGTCGAGCGACGGCTCGGGAGGAATGAGCCGGCCCCGGGCAGAGGGTCGGGAACGCGGGGGCCCCGCATGCAGAAGCCAAGAGACCTGCACAGGACGTCCGGATGCGCACACGCGGCGGACCCGCGCCGCGCCGATGCGACGGCAGCGCCTGCGCGGGCGCTCCAGCCCCGATGGCCACCGGCGGCCCGAGCCAGGCCGGCCCTGAGCGATCTCTGCCCCCGGACAGCGGGGATGGCTCAGCGTGGAGCGGTGCACGCGGTGTCAGGCGCGGGGCGACACGGGCCTGACGTGAACCGCTCCCGGCCAGGTCAACTGTGGACCCAGGGCCGGCCCCGGCACGGCTGCCGTCCCAGCCAGGTGAGCGGCGCAGAGACAATAGTTCGACTGCGCGGACATTGGCGCGTACGCTTCTCGCGCAAGGTCGCGCCTAAACGCCCTCTTCTCAGCGCGAGGTTGCTCTGCCATCGTGCGTGAGACCCGTCGATTCTCGTCGCTCAGGTGGGGCCAGCCTCCGCTGCCGGAGGAGGAGGAGGAGCCCGCGCTCCGCGTGAGCCTCGTGCAGGGGCCGCTGCACGTCGTGCAGGCCAGGGCGCCGCCCCCGGCGCGGCTCCCGGTGGCCCTCGCGCCAGGCGCGGGCAGCCCGCCAGCGGCGCTGGAGCAGAGCGCGGCCGTCGCGGGCGCCGCCGCCGCCGCCTCGGCGGCGGCCTCGGCGGCAGAGCCGCGGGAGGCGACGCCGTCGAGGGGCCCGGAGCCGGGCCACGGGGCCCGCGGGGCTGTGGGTGCGGGCCGCGCGGCCGTCACGACGACCACCCTGGTCGTCGCGGGCGGCCTGAACCGACCCCGAGCAAACCGCCCCCTTCCGTGGCGTCCCCCTCGCCTCGCCCCAAAGGGCGTACGTGTGCGGCCAGGGGGAAGCCCGAAAGGCGAGGGTGGTGTCACAGGAGGGCATGGTCTGCTAGGGGCCTGGTCAGGCCGTGGGCGTCGGCGCGGACATCTGGGACGGCGAGCAGACGTGGTTCTCGATCAAGGAGGTCCACCCCGCGGGCGTCGTTCCCCACACGGCCCTGGGCGTCGTGCTGTGGGCCGATGTCTCCTACATGAACATGACGGTGCTGCTGATCATGAGCTCTGCCGCGTACCCGGGCTGCCTGGTCGTTCTCTTGTACGCAATGATGGTCTGGATGAGCATTTATTTGGATACGGTCCCCTCGGACGATGGCATCTCGGGGGAGCCGAACCCCATTGATCCGTCGAGACCAGCCCTCCCAGTTCTGCCGAGGAAGCGCCTCACGGAGCGGTCGAGGCGGGCGTTCAAATTGTGGACCACCTTCTGCCGCACAGTGCCCTCGCTCCTCATTTTCGGCACCCCGATGGTGGTGTGGAGCATGGCGTACCGCTACCCGCAAGAGATAGTATCAACCCTCATCATTCTGACGTCCGCATTTATCTTCAACCAGGGCGTGTACGTGAGCATCTTTGGCAACCTGACGATGACGCGCATGCAGAACTCGATGCGCATGGATTTCGAGGCGGTTGCCCTTGGCGGGCACCCCGCGGACGCGCTGGGCCGGGTCACC
Organism: Prorocentrum cordatum; assembly: GCA_963575745.1. Classification (NCBI taxonomy): domain Eukaryota; class Dinophyceae; order Prorocentrales; family Prorocentraceae; genus Prorocentrum; species Prorocentrum cordatum. The sequence goes on along the minus strand of CAUYUJ010019170.1, from coordinate 1,108,212 downwards.
CACTGGGTCATCCTCCCGCAGTACAAGGAGGGGCTGGACGTCGTTTCGATGGCCCTGGCCTCCGTCGCGCAGAGCCACCTGGCGCCGACCAGTATCCAGCTGCTGGCGGCAAGTCCGCCAGTGCCAGCGAAGCACTCCGCGTGGCAGCCCTTCGAGGCCGTCACGCGTAACCGCTCTCGTCTTCACCTCTTAAGGAGCTCTCACGGTGCCTGCGTGGGCTGCCTTGGGGCTGTCTTGAGATCTTGGGGCAGTCTCGGGGGTCCCTCGAGGTCCTCTTTGAGGCGTCTCGGGGCTCTCTGGAGCCGTCTCGCGTCTCTTGGGCTTTTGTCTTGCGGCCATCTTGCTTGGGAAGCTTCGGAGAGCCATGGAGAGCCCCAGGGAGGCGTCGGGCCCCCCTGGAAGCCTCGTGAGGGAGGGTGGTGCATGCGGTTGGGCGTGGCTGGCATGGGGGGGAGGGGTCCCTGAGAGGACTTACAGGATCCGCGCCAGGCAGCACTTGGCAGTCTATTACGCCTCAACATGCCAGGGGGCATGGGGGCGGATTAGTGTTGTCTTGGCCATGGAGTTCCGCGAGCCAGACGCGTCCGGTAAAGCGGAGGAGCTGCAGCAGAAGTTTAAGGGAAAGTTCAAGGAGATATTTGTGACCTACCACCCGCCTGACCTGCCGAACGACCCTCCTGGCAAGGCCAGCAATCTGTCCTGGGCTTTCCAGCAGCTCGCGAAGAAGATGATCGCCGAGGGGCGCGACACGTCGTCGGTTATCATCACGGTGGCGGATGCGGATTCGGAGTTCAGCCCGGGCTTTTTCGAGCTGCTGACCTCCAGCTTCTTGCATTGCCCTGAAGAGGATCGGCACTTCCGGTTCTGGCAGTCTCCGATCCTTCATTTGAAGAACTACCACCGGCTGCCTGGACCTGTAGTGGTAGGGACGATGTTCACGGCCAGCTCCGAGATGGCGGCGCTCGCTGACCCCAACGCCGTGCGCTTCCCCTACTCAACGTACTCCCTGTCGTTCGATCTGGCCGCGTACGTTGGTGGCTGGGACCCCGACTGGATTGCCGAAGACTACCACATGGGCATCAAGTGCTTTCTGTTGACATTTGGTCGGACCCGCCTGGAGCCAATCCTGGTGCCCACTCTCAACTATACGCCAGAGGACACGACGTGGGTGGGCACGTGCCAGGCTCGCTGGGCGCAGGCCAAGCGGCACGCGTTGGGCATCTCGGATGTCGCGTACTACTTTACGATGCTGCCTCTGCTCTTCAGCCTCGCGGTGGACCGGGCTCGCATGGGCAATGGCAACGCCAAGTTTCTCCAGTTCTGGTACATGGCGACGACAGGATTGTCCCTCCTAGTCAAGCTGGTCAACCTGCACGTGATGATCGGGATGCTTTCGATTTATGGGGTTAGCGAGACGCTCTTGCGGACCATCATGCTTTCGCTGTTCCATGAGATGCCGGGCCGCACTCCCTTCCTGTTGTTCAGTCGCACGCACTTCGTGCCTTCTATGCTCGCCATTGGGAGCATGATCTTCTCCTTGGCGTCGACAACTGTCTTCTTGAGGGTGTACCGCCTAGTGCGCGAGCGCCTGGAGGACAACGATACTAAAGGCTACTCTTACACGCTGTACCACCAGCTGTCCCTGCTTGTGTCCTACTTCGTCTGGGGCGCCCCGAGTTTCATCCTGCTGGGCACTGCCACCTGGATGGCGGCCATCAAGGGGTGCTTTTCAAACACTTTCGAGTACGAGGTTGCCCTCAAGCCCACCTCTGACGTCGAGAGCAAGCCGTGGGCTGCGCCGGGAGCTCCGCCGAGAGCTCCGCCGAGGCACGACGCGCAGCAGACCGAGCGCACCCAGAGGGATTTCGCGGCCGCGGAGCAGGCCTTCCTGGACCTGTGCCACATGCCCCTCCCAGCCACCCGGGAACGCCAACCGGTACGCCTGTCCCGAAGCTTGGGCCGGTCCGATCCTGGGCCGACAACGGCTGGTCAGGGGCAACGTTAGGGGGAAATAGCTCGGGGTGGGGTGCATCGACCGCGAATCGCCCGTTGATCGCCGATGGGGGCCCGACAGCAAGCCCCGCTCAGGAACGCGCGGTTTCGCCATGGGAGGCCCGTCGGTGCTGTATCGCTGATTCCAGGTCGATGTTTCCCCTTCGGAGCCGGGCTGATTCCAGGTCGATGTTTCCCCTTTGGGGCCGGTCCCCCCTGTCGTTCCCCGTCAGCGTGGGCTGGTCCGATCCTGGGCCGACGAGCGCCGGCGTGCATGCCCTCGCAGCGGCGCTGGGAGGGCGCGCGGCCAGGGCCTTGTTGAGGCCGTGTGTCCCTGCTTCCCTGCCTCTTCGGCCCGTGGTGTCGTGCCAGCGGTCCGTTGGCCCGAGGCCGTTGCGGTCGTTCCAACACGAATGCCAAGCGTCTTGCATCATCACCTCGCAGAGAGTCCCCCCCCGACTTCAGGGCAACGTTAGGGGCGGATAGGTGCGGGGGGCGACACATCGACCCCCAATCGCCCCTCCATCGCCGAGAGGGGCCCGATGGCCCGGTTCCTCCCAGGAGCGTGCGGTTTCGCGGCGGGGGGCCTGTCGCCGATCCATCGGCGATGCATCGCCGATTCAAGCTCGATGCTCCCCCGAACGCCCCTGACGTTGCCCCCCTGAACCAGTCCCCCCCCCGCCCCCTCCCGACGCCCCCCCCCCGCTGACGCTGTCCCCTGCTGACGTTTCGATGTCTCCCGTCAGCCGCAGCTCCCCCTTCATAGGGGGGGGGGCTCGTGGGGCACATCGAGCTGTGCGTCAGGGGGAGCGTTGTGTGTGGGGGGGGAAGGTTAGGAGGGACCACGTTCGGGTTACTCACGCTGCCCCCCCTCCCCCCTCCCCTCCCCTTACCTTGCCCCCCCCCCCCGTCCTGCAACAGGCGACGCCCCCGCGGGGGGGCGCCCGAGGCCCCGAGGGCGAGCCCGCGTCCCCGGCTGCGGTGGCCGCCCTCGCGCCTGGGCGGCACTGCCGCTCCCGCCCCCCGCGCCGGCTGCCGCAGCAGGAGCTTCGGCGGCGTCGTCGACGTCCTGGGCCTCTTCCTTAGAGGAGGAATGCGAGAAGTTCTCCTCCCTCAAGGAAGAGGACTTCTCCCCCTCCTTCTTCTTCTTCTTCGTCTTCTTCTTCTTCTTCGTCTTCATCTTCATCTTCTTCTTCACGGAGGAGGACGAGAAGTTCTCCTCTTCCTCCTGTTGCTGTCGCTGTCGGCCTCGGGGCTCGCTTCGAACGCGGCCACCCCTCCTTCCTCATCCTCCTTCTCCTCCCGCCTCCTCCCGCCGCCTCTTCCTCCTTCTCCTCCTCCTCCTCCTCCTCCTCCTTCTCCCCCTCCTCCTCTTCCCAGACAGCTGGCGGCTCGAAACAGCACATCGAGACGGCACGTTTTCTATATTTTTGGCCTCTGGGGGTCGGCTCCTGGCTCGGCGTGAAGAGCCAGCCCCAGGAAAGGGGCCGAGACCTCTGGGGGGGCACGTTGCGCAAGAAAGATCCAGCGTCGGGGGTCCGGGGACGGCTGCGTTGTGGAGGTCTGGGTGTGCTTCTGGAGGCTCTCGTCGCCGCGGCTGGGTGCAGCTCTGGAAACTCGCCAGGATGGCCCCCCCGCCTCGTGGAAGGCTGAGAACACTTCTCAGCAGGCCAGAGGACTTCCGAGCCTCCTGAGAAGGCCCGCCCCTTCTCAATTCCCCCCCGGGATCGCCGCCACGGGGAGTCAAAAATCGCCCTCCCGGACCTATCCCAGAGTCGTGGGATGCGTTCGGATCACAGCTTCGAGGCGGATCCACAATCCTGTTGCTGAGCGCATCGATGTATTGTCGGTCTGAGTCTGGCGCCTGATAGCCCCCACGTGGGGCAGCGGAATTGTCCTTTCTCCCCCAAAAACAGTTCCGAGGCGGATCCAGCCTCGGCCATGAGGCGCCCCCCGGGAGGCTACGAAACGGGCGCGAGGGCCCAAGAACCTCGAACCTCGAGGTTGGAACCCCGAAGTTCGATTCGAGGTTCCCCGATCCCCTGATTGGCACGCCGCCAGGCATCGGCCGCACTTGAGAGTGACCCCTCGTTGGAGTGACCTTGGGTGAGTGCTGACCCGCGGGCGTCCCCCGATTGCTGGATGCGATGCTGCGGCAGCGGCCCGCGCAATTGGGTTTGGCCCCCCTCCCCCAGTCTCCCTCGCGTCTCTCTAAATTTGTGGCGCGCATAAAAAAATGGGGTGGCGCGGGGGTGGTGGAGGTGGTGGTGGTGGTGGTGGTGGTGGTGGTGGTGGTGGCGGTGGTGGCGGTGGTGGCATTCTGAGAGGGCGGGGCGTCTGAGAAAGCGGATGTCGTCTTGTCTCCTTCTCAGAAGAGCTGGGAGGCTTCTCAGAAGAGCTGGGAGGCCTCAGGAGGCCCCAGGAGGCCCCGCGAGGTTCCAGAAGGCCCCCGAAGCCCCATGGGGGCTACAGCAGGCCACAGGAGGCCCGAGGAGGCCCCAGGAGGTTTCAGAAGGCCCAGGGAGCACCAGGAAACCACAATAGGCCTTAGGAGGCTTCAGTCCTAGGCAGCACCAGGAGGTCCCAGGAGGCACCAGGAAGCCCCAGGAGGCACCAGGAGGTTTCAGAAAGAAGCACCAGGGGTTCCCAGGCGCCCGACGACTTGGCGAGCGACAAATGCGCGCCGCGCTTTGGCGGGAGCGCCACTTTGAGAAAACATTGCGCGGCGCCGAAGCGAGAGCGACATTTCGCCCTTTCGCGCGGGGTGTGCGCCGCGTCCCATTCCTGCCGTGCATTTCGCGACGTGGACCACAGGCCGTCCATGCCGACAGGACACACGTAGATTTTGTATTGTTTTTGCATTTTCGGATGGTCCCCCCCGATTGGCGGGCGGCCACATGGGTGTGCGCCGCGTCCCATTCCTGCCACGCATTTCGCGACGTGGACCGCAGGACGTCAATGTTGAATGGAAAAACGTAGATGTTGTATTGCTTTTTTTGCAGGTTAGGATGGGACCTCCCGGATTGGCCCCTAATCGGCTGGGAGGAGAGGGCAGAGTGGGAGTGTATACGAATATGGAATATGGATAGGCGGAGGAGGACGAGAAGGAGCAGGAGGAGGAGGAGGAGGAGGAGGAGGAGGAGGAGGAGGAGGAGGAGGAGGAGGAGGAGGAGGAGGAGGAACAGGAGGAGGAAAGGAGGAGGAGGAACAGGATGATGACGATGAGCAGGAGGAGGAGGACAAGGAGGAGAGGAGAGGAGGAGGAGGAGGAGGAGGAGGAGGAGGAGGAGGAGGAGGAGGAGGAGGAGGAGGAGGAGAGGAGGAGGAGGAGGGGAGGAGGAGGAGGAGGAGGAGGAGGAGGAGGAGGAGGAGGAGGAGGAGGAGGAGGAGGAGGAGGAGGAGGAGGAGGAGGAGGAGGAGGAGGAGGAGGAGGAGGAGGAGGAGGAGGGAGGAGGAGGAGGAGGAGGAGGAGGAGGAGGAGGAGGAGGAGGAGGAGGAGGAGGAGGAGGAGGAGGAGGAGGAGGAGGAGGAGGAGGAGGAAAAGGAGGGTGAGGGAGGTGTCAGAAACCAACGCCGGGCCCGTCATGACACGAAGCTGCCTTAGTTACTGGCCTCTTCCGCGGAGCCGCCGGTACAGGAGGCGCCCGAGCCCTGCGGGCTCACGCCTCCCCAGCCAGACCGCGCCGCCTGAGGCCCGAGAGCCCGGCTCCGCTGAGGGCCGCGCGGGGGCGCGCGCGCACCGCGGGGTGCCGACTGGCCTCCGACGAGCCCTCTCGGTGGCTCTTCCCCCCACTCCCTCATGACCAGAAGGCTTGCCCCCCCACCCCTCACGAACCACCCGCCGCCTTCAAGGACGGGGGAGCCCATGTGCCCCACCTGGCTCACCAGGGTTAACTAGGCCTGCCCGCCAGGGCAGCAGCAGTACACTACAGTCCTCCTCCCCCTGCCCGTCCTCGCTCCTTCCCCTCTTCCTCGTCCTCCCCCACTACCTCCACCTCCTCCTCCTCCTCCTCCCCTCCGTAGCCATTTTGGCTCAAGCCATTGTGGCTCAAGTAAAACATCTGTCGAGCCAGCTGGGCAGTCGAGCTTATATGGGGGATCACAGGTGCCTGCCAAGGCAGATCCTTCCAGAATCAGTCTTTTGCTCTGCCAGAAAAACCACTCGCATCACTCCAGTTTCACCAACGGTGGCAGCGATGCCGACGCGAAGGCGTGGAGAGCGCCGCTCCGCCGAGCCTGAGAGATTCAGCATGAGCCCGTCGGCTGGGAGGAGGAAGGAGCGCCCGCAGCGACGTGCTTCGACCAGCCTCAGTGCGGACAGCCGCAGCAGCCGCAGCCGCAGTGATGGCGCCCCGATTGACAATGATTTCAATTACCAGGCGCCAGAGAGGGCGCCCGCCCACCTGGCTGTCTGAGCTAATGAACTCGGTGCGGGACGCGAGCGTCAACATTGCCAAGCTGAACCAGGACATGTCGCAGGATATCGACTCGCTGCGCACGGCCCTCAGTGTACACGATCAGAACGCCCAAGGGATCAACGCCCGTCTCAACAAGGTGGAGGTCGGCAACAGTGAGGCCATCCGATCCGCAGTGGCGGCTGCTGTGGTGGATGCAAAGTTGGAGGGCATCATGGCAGAGTTGGCGCAGCTCAAGGCCCAGGCCCCATCGTCGGCGGGAAGCTCGTCAGGGGGCTCGGGCTGGCCATAGGGACAATCCGCAGGCCCTCGTCGACACCAGGCGCAGCCTCAGACCAACAGGCTGCGGAGGTGGGTTGGGGCATTTCCAAGGACGCTCACAGTTACACAGCGTCGCCAGTTCTACGACCAGCAGATGGAGCCGCACATTCCGACAAATGTGAAGGAGAGCCTCTCGGTGGTCATCTCACGTACGGGCAAGAACTTCGCGGTCGACTTCACGACGGAGGTGGGGGCCCGGGAGCTCCAGAACGTATTTGCAGATCGTCAATTGCCGTGGGTCGACCCTCGTGACAACCGAGCACGTGCAGTCCGTGTGCGAGGAGATCTGCCATTGGATGTGAGGGCGCGACAGAGAGCATAATCAAATACGTGGGATGGCACGCTCAAGTTGCTGCGGGAGGCAGATACGACATGGGCGGCTTCAAGCTGGGCTGCAACGGCTACCTGGGCGTGGTCAGCTCGATATCGGACACGGACATATACGAGCTGTTCAAGATCGAGGACTCCGATGAGAGGGGCTGAGTCTTCAACCCATTCTTGGAGGAGTTCACCAGGCTGGGGGAAAACTCGCAGAAGGTGCAGGAGCGGATAGAGGTTGCCGCGGCATCGGCGGCCTCGAATGGGCAAAAGGAAATGCATCAGCGAGACCGCCGTCGAGATGTTCCACACGTGACGCCAGCAACTGCAAGTCTTTCTTTGAGTTCTATTCGCACGACAGAGGCAAGAGCACAGGATGAGATGACATGTGAAAGGGGTCCATGAGTCGAATTCGGTTTGTGCGCGTTCTGGGAATGGTAGTGCGCCTGCGTCGATTGCTATGTTGTCTCCGCCTCCCTCCTCCCCTTCGTCTCCCTCGGCGTCTACGTGCGGGTCATCAAGTAGTAGTGATAGTGACAACAATATTTGCGACGGTGAATTAGGCTTTGCAGAAGATGGGGGTCCCTCAGAGCCCACATCTGATTTCCTTCCTTCCCATTCCTCCCAGCTTGCAGGCTCTCTGCGGTTTCTTGGAATTTCCAGGCGTACTTTGGCAGTGCCTGGGGGTCCCACAAAACGCAGCTCGCTACTCGCGCCCGTCTCGAGAAACTCGATCGAAAGTTCGACGTGGTCATCCTTCAGGAGACCCATGGGGCCCGTTCAGATCCCGGGGCGCCTTCTGTGACAATCTTAGCTCTGGCTGGATGGTCATTGCAACCCGTTGGATATAGAAGTGGAGACAGTGGGGATCGAGGAAGACACGGTCGGACCCCCGTTCGGCCACGGGGTCCCGGGACAGCGTTGGATACGGGGCCGAGTCGGGAATGTCAGATGCATCTTTCACTTTTTGAAAACTAAAACGGCCAAATGGGGTCGGCGTCTGAAAATGCGATGCCGATTGAGACTTCCGCCGGCAAAATTCAGATCGCCATCGAGGGCGATATGAAAATTTGCCGCGGCATCAGAATGTGGCGATTTTGCGTGGGACTTCCGCAGGAAAAAATCAGATCCATCTTCGTGCCGCTTGAGAGCGGCGATATCGCCTGAGAATTCCGCGCATGATATTTTCTGACCGCTTTTCACACCACCAAAGAGTGGCGATTTCGTTTGGGCTGTCCTAGAAACCGCGCGTCTCGTCCTAGCAACTGCATCGCCGGTCCCAAATTATCAAAAATAATAATAATACTTTCTTTGTGGTTGTTGTTTCCCCCCCCCCCAATCGGCGAAGACCCAGGGGGTGTTTCCCGCCGTGGTGCCGATCAGCACTTTTTAATCCAGGGGGTGGTAGGATGCGTCCCAGTATGCGTGGCAATCTGAGTTACGCGCACTATCAACTTCTCGTTCGAGGGCGCGTGGGCGCGCTTGAACTCGCAGGAACGAAGGGGCGTCTCCAAATCTCCGTGGTTCACGTTGACCCTAAGTTGTCGGTCCCTGCTCAGAAATCTGTGCTCTCGAAGGGTGCTGCTCGGAAATGGTCGAACGCCTCTGCGACGGTTTTCATTGGTGGTGACTTTCACTTTTCGGCGAAGGGGGGTGGTCATCTTGCGGCTTCAGAAGGTAGGCAGGAGCACCCTGCCCTCGGACTCTCTGACGCGGCATTTTCATGATGTGCTCCCTGGGCTTGCTGAGGTCTGCCTGTCGGAGTGCGCCCGCGAGCATATCCAGCGCGGCAAATTTGTCTCGCTTGGTCGCTTGGACAGACTATGCAACAATATTCTTATTGCGGCTCTTCTTTACTTTCCTTTGTGTTTGGGCATTAATAGCGAGGTAGTTCCAAGCGACCGCGCGCCTGTTTTTGTCGCGCTCCAGCCGGCTACCCGAGGGGGGCCGCCGAGTGCCCCGAAATGTGTCTCAAAGCGTATGATTTGCTGAGTTCGTCACCGAGTTGGTGACGTAGCTTGACTTTCACGGGCATCCGCGTCTCAGGCTTCAGGATTTCAAAGAAGCATTGTGCGAGGCGGCCCGGGAAGCGATGAAGCAGAAGGAGCGGCAAGGTCCTGGGTCCATGGCGGAAGAGGTTTCCTGGATGCCTGCTCTTGTTCGTGGGCATGTTCGTCGGGATTGGTGGGTGGTTGGGCGTGCTGTCCGCGCCTTTCCTGTCTTGGGCGAATATCGTGACATCCGTGTTCGTCAATGGTCCAGGCCCGATGATTTCCACGAGGCTCTGGCCTTCAAAGTCAATTAACGATATAGGGGGGGCGAGGCGGAGGTCCGAGCGAACCCTGATCTCTCCGAACACGTTATCGACAGGAAGCTACCTGGGCTGCGGGAGCTCGGGCTGGCGCAGGCCGCCGCGAACAGGCGGAGTTTGCTGACTGCGGTCGTTGACGAGGCTGGCGAGGCCCTGGCCGATCCTGATGCGCGCGCTGCGTGGCTTGCTCGGCGTCGGGGTCAAGTTGCCAACGGGCGTGCTCAGGATCCAGCGGTATTTAAGCGCGCCGTGTATCCAGAAGGCTCCTGAAGGCGTCGGGCGGTTCCCCCCGGGGCCCGAGTTCGAACGCGTGCCCCCCGGGTTTCGGGGCTCCAGTCCAGGGCCTGATGAGGCCCCGCGTGGTGCTTACCAGAAGGCGGGGGATATTGCGGGGCGAATTTTACATGACCAATGTCAACATCTTGCTGGCAGTGGAGGCCCCCCCCGGAGGACTTCAATGTAGGGCTCGGAGCCCCCCCCCGAAGGTGACCATGACTCAGGGCATCTTGAAGAGGCGAGGTCCCCCGACGAAACCAGGCCAATAACTTCGATGGACACGTGCAATGAGGTGGTAGCTGCTGCCCTTGCCCGTCCGCTTTCCGAGCGCGGTCAGGTCGCCATCGACGGGCTCCAGAAAGGGTTCGTTCCAGGGCGGCAGATGGTAGACCGCGTGATCTCGCTTGGCACTTAGATGGCGCCGTGGAAGGTCGTAGAAGCGCTGGATGACACAGGCGCGTGCCTTCTTGACCTGAAGCAGGCCTTCCCGAGTATGCCGCATACTTGGGTGATGTTCGTGTTGGAGCGCGTGGGCTTGCCGCCTTGGTTTGTTGCGATGGTGCGCATGCTGTGTGCGAGGGCTGCGACTCGCATCCAGTTCCGCGGTTCCGAGCCTGTGTTCGTCATGCTAGAGAGAGGCATTCGGCGGGGGTGCCCGCTGTCAGAGATATGATTCGCCATCTGCTCCAACCCCGTGCCCAGATTTTTCGAATCCCAGGTTGCGAATCCAGAAGCAGACCCCGCAGGCTTCGCGGATGATCTGGCGCGTGCCTCGGCCAAGCTGCCTCGAGATCCCCCGAATGTGGCAAGGTTGATCGTGCGGAGCTCGGGGGCCATTGGAAGGCTGCTGAATGTGCCCAAGATGGCGATCTGTTTACCTGGGGGCTTCGGGCTTCAGGAGGTCAGGGGGGGGGGGGGGGGTCGAGGCGGGGGGGGGGCGATCGCTCGGAAGTTCCAGGCTTCGGGGTTCGGGAAGCACTTGGGGATAATCGTGGGCTTTGAAGGTCACCTTCGCTCTTGTGATGCCCTATGAAGATTTCTGGGGAAGAGGTCTCGCCGACTCGCAGCGCTGCAGCAGAACCTTCCCCAACATGTGCGGGGATACAATGTGTGCTGTTTTGTTTTCGGTCCTGGGCGTTGCTGGTCAGGTCTATCCGCCTAGCAAGGAAACGCTCCAGGTCAAGCGTAGGTCTGCGCAGCGGCTGACCTCGGCCCCGAACGACGCAATCAGCTGTCAGGAGTTGTTTCAGCTGAAGTGTTTCGGCTACCATGAGGATGTGCGTTCTCCGAAAAATAATGCGTCGGGCTGCCGCCTGCCGGGTCTCGTAGAAAAAACGGAGTATTCCAGCAGTTGTACGAGGGCTATGAGACTACGGTTAGGTTGGGTGAAGCCTCGGTCGCGCACGACTGGAGCCCCCGCTTTCAGAACTGTGTGTTTTGCTATCTTCGAGGGCTGCATAGATCGATGCGTGCACTTCCGAAGATCCCCATGGACCCGTGGCAGACGGGCTTCTAGGCGCAGGTGTACAAGAGGCTGCATGCGGATGTGGCTCAGGGTCCTGTGGCGCTCCTTCTCCCCCGTCCTCGGCACTGGTGTGAAAAGATTACACTACATGGGGCTTGTCTTACATGCATGCGTCTTCATACTATTGGCCGACATCTTCCTTGTATATATGTACATGCGGTTATGCAAGCTATGTGTAACGCCTGGAACTCGAGTAGGAGGTACAGAGCAGGGGCAATGGGGTGCAGGTGGGGGTGTCAAATATGGGCGGCGACGCGCTCTCTCATTATGTGCGTTGTCCTGCTGTTGTTCCTGAAGTGAAGGCCCTCCTCCGTAGGTTTAATGAGAATTAGGGCTCTGAGCGGTTCTATAGGCAGTTCATCCCTGGTTGTATGCGAATCGAGTCTAGATTTGAGCTTTGCTCTGCTGCTGTTGCCCTAGATCTCCTTCTTAGCACCCAGCAGGCCATGAAAGGGACATATATTTGGGGCACAAGCGCGGCGGTATGATTACTGAAGGCTAGAGCGCGTGCTATGGCACGGCTCAGCTCAGTGGCCAGAGGCATCTATCAAGGGGATGAAGACATCTTGGGGCAGTGGCGCTCCTCCTCCTCCTCCTCTTCCTCCTCCTCCTCCTCCCATCCCCGTCCTACCTCCCCTCATTCCTCCTTCTATTCCTCCTCCTCCCCTCCTCCCTCCCAATTTCTTTCCCTTCAATCATTCTCCACATGCCATCTCCTGTCGCAGCGGCAGGCGTGTCGGCAGGGCGGGCCGGGGGTTTTCGCTCGGGACCAGCTGACCGTTTATGATCCTGAGGCTTTGAAGTTGCAACTGGTACACGGATGAAGCGGGGGTCGTTTTCAAAATGGGGCTCTCGCCCCAATACCACGCACATTAGTTTAAGATGCTGGGAACAGTTGCGGCGATGGAGGGAGGCCGTTTCAGAATGAGGCTCTCGCCCTCGCGCCGTGCTTCCAAAGTGGGGGCTCTCGCCTCAGCTCCGTGCTCGGCTCCTTTTCAAAACGGGGCTCTCGCCTTCTCTTGCCGCGCCCATTCGCCTCAACAGCTCTTAACTGTTACAAGGATGGCGGGCGTTTCCTTATCAAAATGGGGTCCTCGCCCCAGCGCCGCGCGCAATCGTTTCAAGGCTTACCGCAACTGCAAAGATCGAGGGCGGTTCCAGTTCAACATGTAGTTCTCGCTTGAGACACCCATGAACGTTAGGCCCATGAACTTAACAACCAGATGATCGAAACTATGTACCATTTCTGCACGGATGGAGGGTGCTCTTTTTCAGATCTGGGCTCTCGCCTCGACTTCTCCAAGCTTAGCAACCATACGTGTAATCTTGCGCATCGGTTGCACGCATTAGGGGGGCGGTTCCTTGTCAGAACAGGACTCTCGCTGGACACACCGCTACATCCTCTGATCCTAGATGTTTGCATTCCTTCGGAGTTCGCTCGGGGAAAGCAAGGAGTTTCCTTTTCAACTCGGGGCTCTCGCCTGAATGGCAGGCGTGCTCGTCTTTCAAGGGGGCGCTTCTTGTTATGAAAAGGCAGGACTGCAGGGATTTGTGACTACGGAACTTTGGACGGGAGGGTGTAATCCAGCATCTGTGATCGGAGGCCGTCGGAGTGTCTGAACTGGCTGGGGCCCCAGCGAAGCGGCCAGGAGGGGGATAAGGCCAAATCCGTTCAAAATCAGTCCCCAGAGCCCTCCCAGGATCCATCAGGTGCAGTTTTTCCCCAACCTTGCGGAGGGGTTCCCGTTTAGTGTTCCCCTGGGGGGGTCTGTGGGGGGACACCCCGGGACATGGCCCCGGCCACGCGACGAACGCCGGCAGAAGTCCGACGGAAGACGGCGGAAGACGGCCCCATTTCGGGGGACGCATTTTCGGGCGGCACGGGCGGCCCCAAGATGATCCGCAAGATGGTCCAAGAGGGCCACGTGCCACCGACTGAGCGGTCTAGACGGCCAGGGAGCCCCCAATACGGTCCGGGAGGCCTCCAAGAGGTTCCCTTGGAGATCCACGAGAGTCAATATTCGTCGGTTTTCCTAAGGTTTTCGAAGGGTTTTTCACGTTCTCGCCTGTTCGGCTTCCCGACGCTCGAAGACGACCCAAGACACCCCAAAGATCCCCCAAGACTCCAAGATGGCCTAAGAGGCCCCCAAGGCAGCGCCCGGACGGTCCAAGACGCCCTCAAGACAGCCCCAGCGGCTTCCAAGACGGCCTCAGAAGGCCCCAGGATGGCTGGTGACGCCCCGACAAAGCGTCACAGCCCCAAGCGGACAACACGGGAATGAACGACACGTGCTCTATGGGCATCCTCTTCTTTGCTGTTCTCTTGCTCGAAAGTCACGCCCACTTGTCCTCCAAGGGGTCTCCCAAGAGACCCCCAAGAGTCCAAACTCATTAATTTCTTTCAGGTCTTTCAGTTCTTCTCTGTCTTCGGCTTTCCGGCTTCATAACGCTCCAAGGCGGCCCGAGAGACCCCACATAGTCTCTCAGGAGGGCGCCCAGACGGTCGAAGACGCCCCCAAGACAGCCTAAGATCCCCCCAAACGCCCTAAGGCGGCCCTAGGAACGCTTCAGAACCGGCCCCCGGGGGCAGGGACCGACATTTCGGGCTCTCTGCCCAAAAAATCCCCAGGAGGTCCTAAGAGGCCCCAAGAAGCCTCCAAGAAGTTTCCAGGAAGCCCCCAGAGGCCCCCAAGAGGGCCCCAAGACTGCCTAAGAGGGCCCCGAGATGGTCGGAGACGCCCCAGGGCCCGAAGACTGCCCAACACGGCTCCAAGATGGTTGGAAACGCCCCGACAAAAGAGTGCATCATCAAACGGACAGCACGGGAACCAACACAATGCGCCTGAATGCGGCACAGCGTCAAACGGACAACACGGGAATCAGCATTTATGCGCCCTATAGGCATCCTCTTCTTTGTTTTTCCCTTCCTCTCAAGTCACGCCCACTTGTCCTCCAAGGTCGGGGGTCGTGGCAACATCAGGTTCATCCTGGATCCGCTTCTGACGCAAATCGAGGACCTCGAACCTCGCCCGCCCTTCCTGGCCCCCCGGATCCAATGCTGGGCCACCCCGGACCCCCAGCCGTCTCCAAATCGGTGGTGCTTCCTGGGCGTCTCTGGTTTCCCTCCCTCATGGGACCCGCCGCTGCCAAGCTGGTCTGCCGCAAGCTGTTTCTCACTGACGCGCCGCAGCTTCCCGGGCGGCTCCTTTTTTTACCGGGAGCGAAGGGACTCTTCCGCTCGCCCTGACCAACTCGTCTGCGCGAATCTGTGTGTGTTTTTCCACCTCGTCACGGCCATCGGGCTTGAAAAAGGGCCCGTCGTCGATGTCGCCGTCGTCGGGGGAGGGCCGGGAGGACCTGGGCCCCCCCTGGTACGGGGCGTTCCAGAAAGGACCTCGCCTTCGCCGCATCTGCCCCCTGGCGACGCTGGCGGAAGGCTGGCGGAAGGCTGGTGTCGACTACACGTAAGAGTGACCTTTCGCCGGAGCGACCTTTGGTGCGGGCCCAGGGGAGCCCCCCGATCGCCGAACGCGATGCTGTATTAGCGTCTTGCGCGCTCGTGTTTGGTCCCCCAGCGGTCCCCCAGTGAACCGCGCACCAAGGGCCACTCTTGCCCAGGGTCGCTCTTGCGTGTCGTCGATGGTGGAAGGCCGTGAAGCAAAAAAGACGGCGGCGGGTCCGCGGGCGGAAGAGGCCGGCGGAAGCAGAAGTGAGGCGTGAGCATTTGTTAAGCTGTGCGGTGTGCGACCGCCCAGGCATCGGGCGACGAAATCTATACATATTCACTGCTCCCTGACCGTGCCCATCTTGAACCCAGGAGCTGTGTATGCGCCCTCCTGGCCAAGCCAGGAGGGCGTGGCGTATACACCGCTGCGGGGTTGAGGATGGGCCTGGCCAGGGAGCAGTGGATATGTATAGATTTCGTCGCCCTAAGGCACTTCGCTGGTGACCCGAGCGCCGGCCGCAAGGAGAAGTTCCGCAGGGGCCGAGGCACGTTGGACGGTTGGGTTGTTCGTTTGATTCGGGGTCTCCAGAGTCGTGTACTTTTTGTCGTCGGGGGCAGGCTGGGACGCAGGCTGCGCCCCACACGGATTGCCCCACGACTGCACATCGAATGTGCGCGGTTCCTTCTTTGGAGGTCCACGCTGGCAACAGAAGGAGTGATCAGACAATGATATTGACAAGGGTATCCGTGGAAATACTTACCTAGACGACCACCCTTCGGGTGATAAGGAGATTGGTGAGTGTGTGTGGGGGGAAAGAACCACCTGCTGGCAAGTGTGATGGGTGTGATGATGACGATGCTGGTGACGCGCCCTCGATTTACCGACGACGCGTGATGACGATGCTGCGCTGCGATGTAATGCCACTATCGTTCCCGCTTCCGATCTCGCTCGATCGATCCAACGATCGACCTCACAGCATCGACCATATTCTATCGATCTCACTATATACAGTTATACATATATATGTGTACCACTCTTGATATCAGTATATATACATATCACTAGATGTTTAGTTTTCGATCTCACTATCGATCTCACCATCGATGCCTCTATCGATCTTACTATCGATCTCACAGCACGTGCCACAGTCACCCTCACTGTCGATATCTCTCTTTTGATTTCACGATCCAGTAGCGATCTCATTATCGATCTCACTATCGGAAAGAACGTGTTCTACCGCTGCTAGCGGAAAACCAGGGGGTTCACTACCGGTTTGAATCCCTCCCCCCCCCCCTCCCGGAAAACCGGGGTGGGTCACTACCGGTTCGAACCCCTCCCCCCCCCCCAGTTCATAATGAAAAGGGGGGGGGTCACTACCCGTTCGAACCCCCTCCCCCCCCCCCTCGAACTTGAAAACCGGGGGGGGTCACTACCGGTTCAAACCCCCCCCCCCCCCTCGAAAACCGACGGGGTGGTGGTGGGGGAAGTGGTGAGGGGACAGCGGGACAGTGGTGGGGACAGTGGGACAGTGGTGGGGACGGTAGTGGTGGGGACAATGGTGAGGACAATGGTGGGAACAGTGGGGACAGTGGGACAGTGGTGGGGACGGTGGTGGTGGGGACAGTGGTGTGGGGACAGTAGTGGGAATGTGGTGGAAACAGTGGGACAGTGGAGGGTACAGTGGTGGTGTGGACATTGGTGAAGGCGGTGGCGAGGACGGCGGTGGGAAAATGGAACAGAGGTACAGTGGGGACGGTGGTGGGGACAGTGGGGACAGCGGTGGGAACAGTGGGACAGCTCAGTGGGACAGCGGAGGACTCAGTGGGACAGTGGGGACAGTGGGGATAGTCGTGGAGAAAGTTGGGAGGGTGGAACCGCGGTGGGAACAGTGGCGGGGACAGTGGGGGACAGTGCGACAGTGGTGGTGGCACTGGTGGGGACAGTAGGGGCGGTGGTGGAACCAGTGGGGACAGTGGTGGTGAGGACAGTGGCGCTGGGAACAACAGTGGGGGATGTGGTGAGGACGGTGGTAGGGACCGGGAGTCGTTTGCTGGAGGTGAGAGGGGAGGTGGGGAGGGGTTCGAACCGGTACCCCCCCCCCTCCGGTTTTCGAGGGGGGGGGGGGGTTCGAACCGGTAGTGACCCCCCCCGGTTTTCGAGGGGGGGGGGGGGGGTTAGGGGAGGGGGGGGTTTTGCCGGGGGAAGGGGGGGGGGGGGGGGTTCCAGCAGGGGGGGGGATTTTCGGGAGGGGGGGGGGGACCCCCGGGCTCCGGAGGAAAAGGGCGGCCATTTTCCACAGCAAAGCGGCGGTGGATCACGCTCTCTCCACTATCGACCTCACTGTAGATACCAAGGCGGGACAGCCCTAGCCACCGCCCGCCCACCGCCGACAGAGCACCGACGGTAAAGCAACGGGGCACCAACCGGGACACCACAGGACCCCACGGCGGGACGCCCCGATGGCCACCGCGCGCCCATCGGGGGCGGAGGGGCGGTCCACTGCATCCGAATCGCCCTAGCGACGGCGGGGTCATTCCTCTCGCGCGCCCGCCCACACAGCTTCGCCTTGCCCGCGCGCGCTGCACGAACACGAAGCCGAAAACGATCTCCCGATGGGGGGCTGTCCGTTCCACTGCGATCTCACCCCCCAACCTCCGATCACTAGTGCGGAGCATGATGTCTGCGTAATGCGTTCCACGAGGTGGTTGCCGTAGCGGGTTCGATCGAAAACGTGTGGTGAGGGGTAGGGCGAGGTGGGCGAAAGGGAGGGGTGCAAGACGCGAGATGCAAGGGAGGAGGGAGGAGGAGGGAGGAGGAGGAGGAGGAGGAGGACGAGGACGAGGACGAAGAGTAGGAGGAGGTTCACCGCCCATAGAGGGAAAATCAAGGGAGAGAGAGGAAAATTGGAGTGAGGGGCCCATCAGACGAGCACTTTTTGTTCCCGCCCGAGGCTGCGACCCACCTCGGACGGGCCCAGCCGACAGGGCCCCCCAACCCCCAGAAACTTACACTTCAGCCTCCGGGCCCGCGGCACCCGCCCCCCTGGCCTGGGCAGAGGCTCGGTCCAGGAGCACCTGTCGACAGAGCTCTTCCGCTTCTGCTCTGGAGCTGAATCCAAAAGCGAGCAGCACAGAATCGATGCCAAGGCGCGGGGCCACAGCCTGTTTCGAAAGAGGGACGACACTCGGCGCTCTTGCAGCCGCAGCCGCCCCGACAGGGGCCTCCCCGACGTGCCTGGAGAAACGGCCCCGGGTCTCCCCCGGCGGGGCTTCCGAAGGCCCGAGCGCCACGAGAGGGTGAAAAACAGGGTGGACGCCTTCTTGCAGCCTCTTTCTGACAGTGTACGCCGACCCCCCCGAGATCCCCTTGAGGCCTTTGCAAATCCCAGTGGGACCTCGCTGCGCCGGGGTGGTCGCATACTGCCAGCAAGACGGGCAAAATTTTGTCGGCGAGTCGTTCGGCACAGAGCTCTGAACCACCACGTGGCCGTTCACCCGCCATGGCTGGACACCTTGTCCTGAAGCCACTCGGGGTCTCCTGAGGCGGGCCCTGTGGGATCCCCAGCAGCGGCACCAGCAGGAGGCTCAGGAGGAGAGACGACCAAATCACTGGACTCCGCCTCAGGAACATCAGGAGCATCTAAAAGCCGTGGCAGTTACAAAGAACGGCAGGTCGATCTTCTTGAGGTATTCAACCCCCACATTTTCCCGAAGTTCAGCCTTGGCCATCGAGGCCGACAGCTGGGCAGAAACCTTGGCCGCTAGCTTCGCAATCAACTTGTATCTCTCGACCAGCTCGACATCGGCGATGCCAGATCGAGCCAACGCCTCTCCTTTTTTAGCAAAGCTGTCGGCAGCATTTTTGCCGTCTCGGTCGAACGCGGAGATCAGATCGCGCTCAACATTCACGGCCGACGCGTGGGCCTTGACATGCTCGAAGGGCCGAGCACAGAAATCCTCGCGCACGTGCGCCTGCCTCCACAGGTGGGCTCGCGGGTTGCACGAAGAAGTTGACATGGCAGGAGACTGGCAGCATCTTAGTGTACCCTTACAATCAGCCCGCACCGAGTACATGCCCAGAACCTTCCTTCTGGGAGCACATCAAAATAGCCAAATCTTCGCCGTCTCGGGCCGAGCCCGAGATCCCGAACTTGGTGGCACAGCTCCGAACAAGGCGCTGACGTAGCGCCGCTGGCTGTCGTGCAGCACCACGCTCCAACCCGCGACGCGCAGGGTCGGGTGGTGCCGGTCCAGCCCTGAGCCGTCAGTGAGAGCAGATCCTCCTTCGAGCAGGAAAGGCAGCTGGAGAGATCCTTGGACCCACAGGCTCCAGCTCGGGTCGAAAGGAGTTAGAAACCTCTCGCGAACCTTTCCTTCCAGGCTGGGGGGCTACCTGTAATTCTGGCCACAGACCTAGACAGCTCAGTGGGCATGCAATCCCGTCTGAACTGTTCGTGGGCGGGGCATGCGCAGCACCGATGAAAAACATAGCCCCTCTAGTTTCATGGCACAACTGCCAAACCTCTGGGAGGGTCGGCTCACGATCGCGGAGCCTCCCTTGCGTCCGGTGGGGCCCCGAGACCAGGCCCCGAAGCGAATCTGCTCACGGCGGCCCCAGGTGTCCGAGCAGTCCGAAAAACGTGGGCTCCAGGAGCGGCCTTCAGCACAAATCCGATGCCCGAGCATCGTCCTGAAGCATGGGGGGGCCCTTACGTCCGAGGCTCGTCGGGCCGCGAGCGAGATCTGAGCAGCGACGCAAGCAGGCGAATAACATCGAAGGCCCCGATCCGCCCCCCGATCGTCCACCGCCGTCGCCGCGCCCTGCAGGCGCCAGCCTGCCCGCTGGGCCGTGATGGTCAATGGCCACCGCGCCCGCAGGGTCTCTGCAGGTCGCCCATGGCCTTTCTCTGCGGCGGCGTTCTTTGCTGGCAGCTGTGATCGGAGCCTCCGGGACAGCTCTCGAACGTTGGCCTTCGCATAACGCTTCACAATGCTGGCGCGTCGAGTCGGCCGTGGTGAAGACCAGAGGGTCTCGCCTCCAGCCTCGACGCCCGCTGCCCATGTGCAGCCCCGCCGAAGTCCCCCGAGGGAAGCTGCCTTCCGCGTGGGCCGCCAGCACCCTGAGGCCGCGGAGCCAGGTGTCACCTGGGCCATGGACGCACGTGCCCCACACAGCAACCGCAGTGGGACCTGGCCGATGCATGCGAAAAGTCGTGGCACCTGGTCCCTGGAGGGTGCCCAGTTTGATCGCGCGCCTCTTGGCAGATAAATGCTCATCGAGGTGAGTCGAGATCCCCCGAAACCGCCCGTCAGACGCGCCCCGCCCCAGGTCTCTGCGCGCCGCTCCCCTGCTGTCGACCAGCTCGGGGGGCAGCCCTTCTGCCGCGCGCCCGGCGAGCGAGTGGGAGTTCGTCAGCGCGCCTGCCCTGTGCCGCGACATCGGGAGGCTCTTGGCCTACGCCTCGGCAGCCGCGGCACTGAACGCCATGCCCACTCGCCTCGACACTGGTCGCCTGGCCACCGACTGCGTGGAAGGACACGTCGTCAATGACATTCTTGAGCATGGCGATCGGGGCCTCGAGGTGGGCTCCCTTGAGAACAAGCAGCAAGAGGACCTTGGCCAAGGTCGTCGCGCAGGGGCAGCCTGCCATCGCCGTCCCCTTGGAAAGCCGCGCGTCGCCCCGCCTCATAAAGGCAGCATGGGCCTCGCGAGAGGCTCTCTGGAAAGCCCGCGTGGGCCGCCGCGGACCAGAGTTCTAGACGGGACATGTTCTCGTAGAACTTCTTCAATTTTTAAACAGAACTGAGCCAGGCGCCAGGCGCCTGAGCCTGGCGCGCGCTCAAAGAGCGCCGTGGAGCCACGCGCTCTGGTCGCGCGAGGCAGCCCTGGATGGGCCCCCAAAACAGGTGCGAAGCAGGTTCCCTCTCCCGGGCGCTGCAGGCCCTCTGTCCGACTGTCGACCGCACTCGGACCAGGAGCGGGAGCACTCCTTTGGGTCTTACGCCTCCCGGTGGCATGTCGAGGAGCGCGACCAACATCATCCAGAGCGCCGAGACTCTGGGATCGCGCTCCCACGCGTTGAGGACATCCGCGACTCTCTGCACTGCCTCGGGGGGCGTCTGGAGCAGCAACCGCGGGCGGAAACCATGCCAAGCCAAGGCCGTGCCCTCGGCAAAGCACTTGCATGCCGATCGGATGCAACCTGCTGAGATCAGCTCTAGGAAACGCGAAACCTGCCGAAAACGTGGGCGCTCCTCATGGGCCCTCGACTCCTGGTTCCAAATCGGGGCCCACTCCTCGAGGAGCTTCTCGAGAGCCACGTGGCCCGCCAAAGGGGCGCCCCCCCTCCTCGACGGGCCCCGGGATGGGCTCTGGGGTGGGCTTGGGGCCTTTGCTGAAACGATGGATTATGCGGCCTCCCTTCAATGCAGACGACCGGGCAACATCTTGCCACGCCTGTCGCGACTTTGCTGCATCACTAACAAGCCTGGCGCCTACCTCCTTGGATGTCGGCCAGGCGACCTAGGCGCTTGTCTGGGCCCTGGAGGCCTTGCAGCACGGAGCGGCCCGAGTGGACCCTCAGCGTCTCCGATTCAGAAGAGGCAAGACAGGGGCTGACCTGATCGAGCACCCCCAAGAGCCCCTCCCAAGCCACCCCCGTCCGCCCCCCTCCTTCTTGGTCAGCCCCAACAGCTGCGTCAAAGTGCGTCGCAACTGCAGCCACTTGGCCGCGCCTGCCGTCGAGCGTCGCGCGAGCTGTGAGCTCTCGGCCCCTGCGCAGCTCGAGGTGGCACCGCTCGAAGCTGACGGCCCTTGGCCCTGCCCGAAGCATTGGCCGCTGCGCCAAGTGGGGATCCTGCGCGGGCCCAAGAGGTAAAACTCCGCCGCTTGAAACCATCCCTGGGCCGCCTCTGGAGGCCTCGGGGGAAGGGGGGCCCGCCTCCCAAGACCAAGCGCACCCAGTGAGGTCGGGCCCTGGGGCCGCGCCTCCATCTGGGCCGGGAGGCGGGTCGAGCGGGAACCCGCAGGGCACGACGCGCCGCCAAACCTTCGCTGGGCCCGCAGGGCCTCTTAGCTCCAGGGGGCCCCGACATGAGGACCTCGGGGCGTGTCTAAGAGGGCCTGGGCCTTTGTCGCGCACGGGAGAAGGCACTGCGACATCATAAAATAGTCGAGGACGCTGCTATTGCAAGTGCCATCTTCAAGCGCAACAGCTTGGAGATGCAAAAAGCCCGGCCAATCAGACGCCGCCGGCTCGTCCACGGGAATGTACCCAGTCGCCGCCGACGATCGCAGGCCGCTCCACCGACGCAACGAACTCGCCTAGGATGGACAGGAGGTCTTGGTTCCTCAGGCCCAGCCCTTCGCTGGTCACCAGGCGCGCCGAGCTAAGCACCATCTGAACGCCAGTCGTGACCGAGACCAGCTGCGCCATCAGCCTGTGTCGCACCCTCTCGGGGAACGCGAGCGCGAGGTGCTTCGCCCCCGCCGACGCGCGGGGCAGCGCAGTAACCCCGCCCGAATGTTCCAGCGCTCCATCTCCAGTGGCTGTCGCAGCACCTGCATGCGTAGTGAAGCCTGCCTTGCCCGCCCGCGATATAGGAGACGCCGCGCTGCTGTGCAGCAAGCGCGTCTCCTGCAGAAAGTAGCGGTGAACCTCCTGGCCCTTGTCGTGGCGCATCCATTCCAAAAAAGCATGACTCATAGTCCGCCCAGGCATTGCAATTGCACGTCACTAGCTGAAGCGTGTCGTCCAGCTCGGTCTGAGTATGCTGCGCCTTGTCAGCGGCAGCACCTGGGGGGGCGGCCTTAGGGTGCTCTGCTCGCCGAGCCCCTTCCCTACCACCCCCCCGTGGTAGACGGATCCTGCCCGCGCTGCCACGCAGGCAGCGGCGCGATTCCCGCTCCTCGTGCCGACCGCAGCCCCCGCACTGGGGCTCGCGGCACCGCCGACGGCAGTGCCGACAGCAGCCCCACGAACGGGGGCCCGTGGCACTCGGAGGGCCCACGGGCCTCGCGACTGCCATTTCCTCCGCAACACTTCCCCCTGAACCTCGAAGTCCCGACTGGGGTGCGGCAGCAGGGGTGCCTGATGTGCACCGCGCACGCACGCGCGCACACACGCACCCGGACTGTCTTCACACAGGACACCAACGGAGGCCGATGAGTGGGCCCTGCAGCGAATCCGAATGAGCACCACTGGGTCCAACATGTGGCCCGGCCCTTCCTGGACTCAGCGGCACGGCGGCGGCGGGCCCCCTGGATGCTGGAGCCTCCGGGTCACTGGAGGAGCCCGCGCCCCTCTATGTCGAACGTTTGGCTGGGCCCCCCAGGCGCCAGAGGCGCGGCGGCGGCGGGCCCCCAGGATGCTGGAGCCTCCGCGGCGGCGGCGTCGCTGCTGGCGCCTCGGGGGGCCTTTGCCCCAGCGCCAGATCCCGCGGCCGAAGTCGATCCGCTCGTAGCCCTCGAAGCTGCGAGCGGCGCCGAAGACGTCTGACCCTTGGGCGCTGGGGCCCGACTGGTGAGCTGGCGCCCGGGTCTGTCCTGCGCGCCCACTCCATAAAGGGACTGGGCCCCCTCAGGCAGAGGCGCCATCGGGGGCCCCTTCCTGTTCCAACTCGCATGTGTTATCGCGGGCACGAGCACGCACATCAGGAGCAGTACTGGACGTGGAGTCATCAATCTCCACCACCTCGGGCTTGGCCGGGGCTGCGGCCGCAGCCGCTGAGCCGCTTGCTTCGCCGCCGCCTGCCTCCCGAGCAGAGCCATCAGCTGCCTTGCGCTTCTTCTGGGTAAGCCTCGCGCACTGTTTCGCATGCTTGGCCCTGAGTTTGTCGAACTGGTCCTTGGCTTGAGAGAAAAGAAGCTTCGCATTCTCAGCAATGAGTTCCTCCAACTTCTGCTTCCGTTGCTGGAGCTCATTCTTATCTCCTTCCGACAAGTCATATTCCTCATCGCCCACTTCGAACAAATCTCCGCAATCGATGGCGAAAGTGCCGATTAAGAGGGTGTCCAACCGCGCACCCGCCGCTGGGGGAGGTCTCTGAGAACTTGGACGCTTGCCCTCTTCGGAGAGCTTGAGCTTAGGCCCGCGATCTCGGAGTCGAAATCATCGAGCTCCAGACTGAGCTCTTGAATATTCTCCCTCTGCCGCGCCATGTTCTTCTCCCACTTGTCAATCAAAACCAGCTCTTTCTCCATTCTCTTGATGTGCCCATCTCTCTCATCGACTAATAAAGACACCTGCTTATCGGGCGGCAACAGCACAGGGCCAGCAGCCAGGCGATCCACCTCCAACAGGCAGAGCTTGCACTTGTTGGGGACCATGGTACGGTGAGGCCTTGCTTGTTGGCCAGCGCCAGGAGCTGCTGGACCTCCTCTCTCTGCATCTCGTGGACATCGAAAGCCATGGGGTCGGCGCCACTGGCGAACTGGGACCCAGCGCGCAGAGGTGGGCGAGTTTCGCCTGTCTGCCCCTTGCCGTCGCCTTTGCCCTTGCCGCCGCCTTTGCCTCCTGCTGGATCCCCCCCCGCGCCGCGCCCGCGGCCATTGCGCCAGCGACCTGGCTTGCCTGGCGCCTCTGCCTCAGCCGCGGCTGGCTGCAGCTCGGGTCATGGCTCCTTGGAGTAGAGGGACGCTCCGCACTGGAAGCAATTGTTCGCCGACTTCCCTTTCTTGCCACAGCCACACGCCCAACATTCGAGCAATTCTGGCTTAGCGGCTGCGAGCTTCCACTCATCAGCAGCAGGACGAGAATACACCCAAGGCGCATGCTATTTGGTCATATTAGGCTGACTATCTCAGGATAGTATATGCTGGAGTACGTGGAAGGGGAAGAGTATCTAGCCTTGGTAGGCTGGGAGGGAGACTCTGAGCTGTCGGGGGCCGCACCTCCCCCACGGCACAAAGTCAAGTTCTGAGCGAAACCGCTACGCACTTGAGCCGAAATGGCTACGGAAGAGTAGGAGGAGGAGGAGGAGGAGGAGGAGGAGGAGGAGGAGGAGGAGGCGGAGGAGGAGGAGGAGGAGGAGGAGGAGGAGGAGGAGGAGGAGGAGGAGGATGTGCTGGACCCCAAGAGCGCCCAAGAGCGCCCCAAGAGCACCCCAAGAGGGCCTCAGAAGCAGGACAAGTTCGGAGTACGAGGAGGAGGAGGAGGAGGAGGAGGAGGAAGACCAGTGTAAGCGCAAGAGTCATCAACGATGTTGGAATAAACCCTTCCTCCAAGCTCTCTCTTCATAGGTCCCTAAAAAGGGGTCAGATCCACTGAGGGAACTGCCTCGTTGGAAGACAACCCTCTGAAGACCCGGAAGCATGCCAAAACATTGTTCTCGGGATTTCAACGCCACGGACCAACCTGACTGTTGCGTCTTGAAGATCCTGATTTGTGCCAGAATGCCAGTCCTGGGACTTCAACGCCGCGAATTACGTAACGTAGCTGTTGCACCCTCATAATCCGGAGTCCTTCGAAAACGTCATTTCTGGTACGTTGATCATGGGCATCCGTGAAGCTCCTGCATGTTTTGAAAACGAATGTGCGCCGCGCTAAAGCGAGAACAACATTTTGAAAATGAACCGCTCCAATCCGTGAAACAATTTCTAAGAACGAATGTGCGCGGCGCTAAGGAGAGAGCCACATTTTGAGAGCGGGTGGCCCTCAATCCGTGAAGCCCGTGCAATTTTCTTAAAATGAATGTGCGCGGCGCTGCTGCGAGAGCCACATTTTGAAAACGGGTGGCGCTCATTCCGTGAAACCCTTCTGTAAACTTGTGAGACGAATGTGCGCGGCGTTAAGGCGATAGCCACATTTTGAAAACCACCCGTCCTCCATCTGCGAAGCTGTTGCCAATGTTTAAGCCTCAGGGTCATAAGTGGTGAGGAAGTCTCAGGCGAAACGCTCGGCCCGCCCTAAAAACTGGCCTCGGGGTGCGACAGGGAGAAGTTATTTATGAGGAGTTGTAATGGAGGAGGAGGAGGAGGAGGAGCAGGAGCAGGAGCAGGAGGAGGAGGGAGGACAAAAGGAGGAGGCGGAGGAGGAGGGGCGAGCAGGAGGAGGAGGAGGAGGAGAAGGAGGAGGAGGAGGAGGAGGCGGACCAGGAGGGAAGGAAGAGAGGACGGCGGGTGCCCACAGGAACCAGGCCCGGCTCCTCCGACCTCACCCGCCCGCCCCCCGTGGCGCGCACGTCGTCGCCGCCGCCGTGCCAGCGCCACGGGTGCGTCGTCACCGAGTGCGAGCTGTGCTTGGAGGAGTACGCGGAAAAGGATGAGCTGGTTAGGCTGCGGGGGCCCTTCCGCCCCCCACGGCCGCGCCGGGCGGGACCCCTGCTGAGTTTTTGCTTCCTCTCTGTGTGCTCCTCGGTTGCCAAAGGATTTCTGGACATCCGTTTGCGTTTCTGTTCCAGGGGGAGGTTTCGGTGCGCTTTGGGTGGTTTCTGGTGTCTTCGCGGCGGGCATCTCAAAGTTTTGGTGTTTACGACTCGTAAGGAAGTCTATTGGAAACGTGGGGGTCGCCCTGCCGACACACATGTCTTTGCGACGAAGACGGGTTGTTATCAAGTCAGTGGGTTGGAGGATGTCAAGGAGGATAGTAGGAGGAGGGCACGTAGGATGATGCTGATGCTGATGATGATAATGATGATGACGATAATGATGATGATGCTGATGATGGATGACGAGACTGATCATGCTGATGCTGATGATGATGCTGGTGTTTGTGATGATGATGATGATGATGATGATGCTGCTGATCATGACGATGCTGATGATGCTGATGCTGCAGATGATGCTGATAATGAGGATGATGGTGGTGGTGATGATGATGATGATGATGACAAGGACGAGGATGATGATGAGGATGATGATGATGATGATGAGGATGATGATGGTGATGGTGATGGTGATGGTGATGATGAAGATTATGATGACGTTGATGATGCTGATGGTGATGATGATGCTGAGCCGATGCTGATGGTGGTGATGATGATGAGGATGATGGTGATGACGACGACGATGCTGATGATGATGTTGATGATGAGGAGGATGATGGCGATTATGATGGCGATGTTGATGATGATGTGGATGTTGGTGATGATGACGATGTTAATGACGATGATGATGCTGCTGCCGCTGATGATGATGATGATGATGATGATGATGATGATGATGATGATGATGCTGATGATACTGATGCTGCTGATGATGATGGCGACGATGATGGCGACGATGCTGACGATGATGATGAGACTGCTGCTGGAGCTGATGATGATAA
Source organism: Prorocentrum cordatum (assembly GCA_963575745.1). Classification (NCBI taxonomy): domain Eukaryota; class Dinophyceae; order Prorocentrales; family Prorocentraceae; genus Prorocentrum; species Prorocentrum cordatum. Next base: position 1,081,343 of record CAUYUJ010019170.1, on the reverse strand, counting down.
TCATGATGATGACGATGATGACGAGGAGGAGGAGGAGGAGGAGGAGGAGGAGGAGGAGGAGGAGGAGGATGACGATGACGAGAAGGAGGAGGAGGAGGAGGAGGAGGAGGAGGAGGAGGAGGAGGAGGAGGAGGAGGAGGGCGAGGAGGACAACGGCGGCGGCGGCGGCGACGACGACGACGACAGCGAGTCGACGGCCGCTGGGAGCCTGCCCAAGGAGGGGGAGGACGATAACACTTTCGAGCCCTCCATAACCCTCTTGGAACCTTTCGGGGCATGCTGTCCCGCCAAAGACCTCCCTCCTCGTCCCCCCCTTCCTCCTTCATCTCCTTCTCGTCCGCATTTTCTGTGCGTTGTCCAGGCTAGGGCTGGATGACGGGCAACAGCTTCCGGCGTCAGGGTCGTGGTAAGACGTGCAACCGCACGCGGTGCATACGAGCGCAGCCAAGCAAAACATGATAGGCAAATCGGACAGGATCGCTTTCGCTTGGAGTAGGCACAGCGTGCGGTGCAGTGGAGGAGGAGGAGGTGAACCCTCCTCCTCCTTCTGCTGCTCTCCAAGGTTACAGCGAGCTGCGCATCTGGACTCTATAAAGCGGCACCTGGACCCACAGGACAAGTCCACGCCACAGTTCAATTGTGTCGCCAGGGGCTACCTTCTTCTCATCGTGCGGACCGCCATCTCCGCCACCAAAGATTCGGACGCGTTCCGCTCGTTGGACATAACGTGGACCGACACCAACAATACCAACGTATACAATATCAGGGTTCGCCATGACTTGCCGCTCGACGTCCTTGTGAAGCAGCGTGCAGCCTGTTTATTGTGATCTGGTGCTCTCTTGGGCTTCTTCGTCGTTCGGGCCTATTCTCTTTGATGGTGCAAACTCGGGTCGACGGGCTCCAAGGTCTGATGCGCATCACACGCCAGGGTGCCGTTTGGGAAGTGCTTCGCATCAATTGCTCGGATTTGTCGGGATGAGTGTCGAAGCACTTATCAGCAGCTGGCTCTGGTGGGGAGTTCCCGAATCTGATTTTCAGGCTTGCTGACGGGAGATGCCAGAGCAGCGCGCGCCCGATAGGATGCGCACGATCGATCGAGAAGGAAAGGTCTACCATGCGGGACTTTCTCACGCTGGGCAAGAGGTGATCAGTGCATCATGTTTTCGTTGCGGCACCTTTGCTGCCCCGTTATTGTCTGGTAGCAGTAGCGCCCCCGTTTCTGCCGAGACCCCCGTCCCTGCTCGTTTCTAGCACTGAGTCTACGAGCTCGGACTCAAACAGCCTTGACAGTAAGTTCGAGCTTTGGCTACTCCTCCGCTGATTCCCGATGAAGTGTTCCACTTCCCCCCTTCTGGCCATACTGGACCCGCGCCCCTCCCGTTCCTGCCTGTCAACTTGTGCTCACAGAGGCGTTTCGGACAACTAATGCGCCAGGCGGTTTTGTAGTGTGTGCGCGCGCGCGCGCGCGCGCGTGTGTGTGTGTGTGTGTGTGTGTGTGTGTGTGTGTGTGTGTGTGTGTGTGTGCGTGTGTGCGTGTGCGCGTGTGCGTGTGCGTGCGGGTGTGTGTGTATATATATATATATACATATGTGTGTGTATGCCTTTTAAAGTATACATTGTTGTTTTGTGTGCGAGCTCTTGAAAGTCAGAACCTACATGTCTTTCCAAGTACATTACTACTGATTGCGGCATCCACCTCCTACAGGAAACTCATGGGAATGAGCCCAAGCGAATGTACCCCAACTGGACTTTAAAAGCCACCTCGTTTAGCGATGGTTGTGCTGGATGCACCCCCATCATAATTGTCGCAGGAGCGGGTGCGTGACTGCTGCGGCACGGTCACCACCGTACCCGCCCTGACTGAGCGCATTCTCCAAGTTTCTTGCGGGGGCCATCAAGGTGTGTTGGACAGCATTACCTCCATATCGACCCTGCCATCTCCCGCCCTGCCATTCGGCACAGGCTTCTGGCTATCGCTCGGCATCTTGCGGGCCCCACTTCCGTAACAGCCATCGCAGGAGGCGGCTTCAACTTTGAGGCGTGGGAGAATATGTGTGTGTCACCCATTGCTGCATTCGTCAGTGTGCAACGCCTTGTACACTGTGCCTTCGGCAATGTTCGATCTCAATTCGCATTTCCATCTGCTGCTCGCGCTTGAGGACCCTCTGCGCCGCCGGCTTGTGTGTGTGTGTGCGTGTGTGTGTGTGTGTGTGTGTGTGTGTGGCGGGGGGTGGGTGGCGTGGGGGAACGGGGGGCTAGTGCAGGATGTGTAGCTCGAGGATTGCTCGAGGATTGACCTTGGGCCTGATCATCTTGAGCGGTTTTACCAGGGTACATGTTTGAGCATTTGGTAGAGAAGCATCAGACATAATACGCCGATTAGCTGGTCATTGGGATAAGATTGGGTCACTCGAGCTGTTTGACCGTCCGTGTATCTTGACGCCGACCTGTCAGTTATTAGCTCATGCGCCTTCGAGTGGAATCTTCAATCGGACGCTCAGGGGAATATTCCGGGCGATCATGCAGCGGTACTCGCTTTACTACATGCAACGGTGCCTGCCCAGCGATGGTCAGTGCCAAGGCGGGTCGCTCGCCAACCTCGGTTTCGCGACATCTTTTCCGATCTTTGCGGGAAAGGTCAGCCCCACCCCCTTCCAAAAGCTCACTGAGGTGAACGAGCCGATCTGCGATGCTTCGCGGCGGGCCAGATGCGCAGCGGAACTCATCGGCAACAGCTCCCCATCGCAGGAAATCCCCCAGTGCGCTCCCCGTCGCAGGAAATCCCCCAGCGCGTGGCTTTGCTGCGTTCCCGCGGTAATTCCAAGCCGCAGATCGTCCACCATGTTCTTCGAGCGTTTCTTGTGCCGCGCGATATTAGTGACGAAGGTGTCGGCAACTGGTCTGGCTTCAGTGGTTTTTCTATCTTCATATAGGTAGTCCCATGATAAGGCGCTATGAGCCGGAGGGAAGGGAGGCTCGTGGGAGCTCAGAGCTGTCTCGACACGTGCAGGAGGAGAGCTTGCTGCTGCTTGGGCTCCTGCGCATAGGAGATCGATCATTTTTCCAACAGTGCGGCCCCGTCCAAGGTGTGAGGGCACTCATGCTATTGATCCATTTCTCGAGATGCTCAGGCGCTTGCGCGACTGCACTCTTAGAGTGTATGGCATTCCGTATAGTGCGTGCAAGGCGGGGGGTTCTTCGTCTCGGATGCTGGCTACTAGGCTTATTGATATTTCCTTAAATACGGGCCCCCGGGCTTTGAGTTCAATTGGGCCTGATCTGCGTCTCTACCCGCGGGCTCAGATGGGCCTGATGTTGCTGGACGGACTCGGTCTCCATCCTGTATGTGCCCCTTGGTTCTCTCTACCATGGGTGACAAACTTCTACATGGGGCCCTCGCGTCGCCCGTGGTTCATGCGGCTCGCCATTCCGTTGATGGGCCCCAGGGCCGGATGATGGATTCCGTCATTTACTTTGGTGGCATTCTTGCGATTGAGCGTGCAGTTGCTTTCGAACAGTCAACTGGGGCCACGCTCACAGATTTCCGCGCTGCTTTTCCGTCCGTCAGCAGGAAGCTTATGAGATGCATCTCGTGCAGGGTGAGTATTCCCCGTCTTCTTCATCGGCGCTGTCTTGTCTCGCTACTCCAATTTTTAGGGTCTCCGTGGGCTTTAATGGCGACCGCTCCTCATTCTTCGCGATGGGGCGGCGGGCTGAAGCAGGGGTGTCCCATGAGTTACTTGCTGTATTTCTCGTCATAGACCCCCTTGTCCGTGTCCTGCAGGCTGCCCTAGCCCCGAACGCACATGCCCAGATGTCCTGATTTGCCGACCAGCTGGCTACGTTCTCGATACTGATTTTCGCACCGTGCCGACCTGAGGGATTGGAGCTCAGGGGTGCGATGTCTGGGCTGCGCGTGGACCTATGGGAATGAATTGCTATCCTTCCCGATTTGTTCGATCATGATCTGGTCATTGCTATGTTCGCGCAGCGCGTGGCAGACATCACCGCGTTTCAGCGCAAGACTCGTGGGGTGATATTTGAGGGTTTGCATTGGGCTCGGAGGGCGTGAGCGCCACTGGGGGGAAACCTGCCAGGGAGCTCAGGGCACGTGCTGGGCCTGCTAGGGCCCGAGGGCCCAGCTTCACCGTCAGCGTGCTGGCGTATAACACGTCCGTCACGCTCGTCTTCTCTGTCGCGGCTCGCATCGCCCAGGTCGACGAGCCCGCTCCAGATCCGTGTCGCCCTGAGTCAGGCTTTGCTGTTGCTTGCTGCCTCCCCGAAGATCGCTGTCCCCAACCCTGCCATGAAATCCCACTCCCCGCTCGGATTCGGGTCGGCTCTGCGTGACTGGACGGAGCCTGTGGCGTATAGGCTTGCTTCCGGATCCACCGTGGATCGGCTTGTCTTCTCGAGGCAAGAAGGTTTGCTTAGCAGGAGTGACGGCGTTGCTTCCTTTTTTGCCGAGCCTTTGCTTAGGCAGTGATTTATGGCCTGCGTCAAGATGATGGAGGATTGGGTTTAAAAGCTGCCTCATGTCCCCAGGGGGCTCTTGTGCTTTCGTTCCCAGGCTAAGGTAGCCGCCGCCGCGAAGTCCCTCGCAACCGAAAGCATGCAATGCCGACTCAGATGTGTGTCCCTGGCGTTGCCGCCCAAGATGGCACCGCTACCCTCATCCGCTTCAGCCCCCTTACGCAAACAGTTCCAGCACGGGTTTTATCATCCTTCTCCGAGACGTTGTGTAATGCCTGGAACTGAACCCAGAGATGCCGCATGGGAGCTGTTCGGCGCTGGATGGGCCGTTGTGCTGTTTGGGGGGGGGGGGGCGCCGGCCTCATTATCTCCGATGCCCTGTCCTCCAAGAGCTGACCGCCTCCCCCTCTCTAATGCTCCAAGCTCCTGGGGTCCACTTGCTGTTTTCTCTCAGCTCGTCCTCTCTCGTGTTGTCTTCTCTGGCCCCCTCCGAACCATCGGCTTCGCTCTTGCAGTCGATCTCGCGTGTACGTGCTTAGACCGGCTGGGAGCCAGCGGGCGAGCAGGGTCCGCCGCGGCGGTAAGGCAGGTGTAGGCTCAGCGCTGCCAAGCTGCCCATCTCTCAGCCGCTGCCCGAGGCGTCTTTTGGGGGGACTGAACTTTTCATCCGAGGGCTGCTCTTCCTCCAGCTCCTCCTCTTCCTGCTCTTCCTTCCTCCTGCTCTCCGTGGGCCCTGGGAACGACGGGGCGGCCTCTTTGTCGTTCCTGTTTTGTCCCGGTTCCGTCGAATTTGTTTTTTTCCGGTTCTGGTTCCGGTTTCAGTTCCAATCTCGGACCATTTTTGCTGTGTTACCTGGAACCGCTTTCTTTGGGGGGAACATATGGACCGCTTCATGTTTCAGTGCAAATTTTCGGAAGACGACGATAGGATCGGCCCTCCCGTCTCTGGGGCTCAGTACGCTCCTGCTCCTACTCCCCTCCCCACTTCCTTCTCCTTCTGTTGCCCGCTTCTGCTCCTGTTCCTCGCCCCCTTCGTCTCCCCAAACCACCTCCTTGTCCTCCAACTTTTCTTCCTGCCCCTCCTTCCTCCTTCCTCCTCCTCCTCCTCCTCCTGTTGCTTCTCCCCTCCTTCCTCCTTTTCCTCATACTCTGCCTCCTGCGTTCTTCCCCTCGCCGTCCCCCTCCGTGTCCTTTTCTCTGCATCTCTATCCTCTGCTCCCCGTCCTCCTCCTTCTCCTCGTTTTCCTCCTCCTCCTCCTCCTCCTCCTCCTCGTCCTCGTCCTCCTCCTCCTCTCCCGTGGTCTTCCACGTCTGACTTTTTCTCCTCCTCCTCCTCCTCCTCGTTTTCCGCCAGCCTTCCCTTCTTTCCTCCCCCCCCTCGTCGCCCTCTGCCTGGTTTGCTCTGCCCCTCTTCTTCCCCCTCTTCTTCTTCTCTTCCCCTGCCTTCCCCTCCTCTTCTCATGATCAGCTCTTTCCCCGTTTTCCACTCATGCTCTTCCCTTCCCCCCCCATTTCCCCCTCCCCCCTCGCCCCTTCCCCCCTCGTCTTCTCTTTCCTCTTCCCTTCCTCTTCCCGTTCTCTGCCCCTCTTCCCCGGCGTTCCAGCTCTTTCTCCTGCCGCTCGTACTCCGCCTTCCCTCCTTTTCAATTCCTCTTCCCCTGATTCTCGTCTTCCTCGTCTCCCCCTCCTCCTTCTCGCCCCCCCCGCCTCTTCCTCCCCTTACTCCATTCCTCCCTTCCCCCTTCTACTTCTCTTCCCCCCTTCGTCTCTTTCTTCTACTTATTTGCACACTATGAATACTACTCTCCCCTCTCCCCTGATGACGTCCGGAAGATGTTCGCCCCCCTCCGCGTATTTGGTTTTTACACCGGATTCACGGGAGTTGGTTTATGTTTTGTTTGTTTGTTTGTTTTTTTTGTAAATGTGGCTCCCGCCAAAGCGCTGGCCTCATTTGGTCCCGCTGCAGCGTTGGCCTTATTTCCGCGCCTCCGCTCGTTCCGAATCGTGCTCCCGCTGCAGCGCTGGCCTCGTTTCCGCGCTTCCGCCCGTTCCGAATCGTGGTCCCGCTGCAGCGCTGGCGTCGTTATTGCCAGTGCCATGCCACGGCATGCAATGCGATGCTACGTGGTGTTCCGCTGTGCGATGCCATGCCGTCAGCTGCAATGTTAGGATATGCAGGTCTTGACTCCGCAGTCCCACGCCATGCTATGCCATGCTACGCTTTGATCTTCAACGCCATGCTATGCCATGTTCTGTTCTGTGCCACTGTGCGATGCCACTATTTGCGTTGCAATGCTTCGTGATGCAATTCTTCACAACGTGACGTCACGCCATGCTATGACTTACTACGCTCGGCCGTGCTCGTCTACGCCCTTCTATGTCGTGCTCTACGATGCACCGCGCACCCTCTCGGGATCATTGCCCTGCTCGACATACGACTGTGAGAATGGAGAGGAGATCCACGCTATGGTAAGGGATGGGAGGGAGGGGTAGGACGTCAGATATGACGCGAGCGCACCTAGCTTGTCTCTCCCCCCTCCCCCCCCCGCACTCCTCCAACACCCCTCCCCCCCCTGTCTCTGAGAGGCGTGTTTCCAAGTGCCATGCCTGCAGTCCAGGTGGAACCGTTGCCCCCGGCGGGCTTCGAACCCGGTCCAGGAGGTCCTGGCCTGTGCCAGATTCCATAACGCTTGCCGCGCCTTCTCCTGCTCGCTTCTGAGTTTGCCTGGCAGAGGCTTTCAGGCAGGCCCAGGATGAGGACCCAGACACGTTCGCGTCGCCCAGAAGTCGCGGTGGGACGTTTCTTGCTGCTTTCGGCTTCCGGGGGCTCTCGCCAGGCCTCGGGACCATTTCAAACGACGCGAGATAAAAACACCGGTCCTGGGAAAAGGGGTCGGGACTTCGGGGGACCTCTTCTTGACAATCAAGGCATCGGATGTTTGGGGTCCCAGAGCACTCCGGACTTCTTTCAGAGCTTTCAGAAAGGATCTGGAGCGGCCGCGTCGCCCGATAATCCTCCAGATCTGCCAGCTCTCATCAGAGATTCTCGGTGTGCCCTCGTCTGGATCTGTCTTCACCTCGCCTTCGTCTGAGGCTTCCTGGGGGTGGAACCAATTCATTTCGGCGAGACCTCTCCGACGACCGTTTTATGGAGCGGTCCCCCCAGGGCCCAGTAGGGCGACGCAAGACATGCACGTACAGTCTATAACCCAGAATCCCAGATCTCCGACGTTAGTTTTTTTCGCAATGCGGACCTCCAGAGGTTTAGACCCCTTCCCCAGGGCCAGTTTTTCATTATCCCGAGTCGTTTTTGGCAGTCCTTGGGTCTAGTGAGGGCTCCTGGAGGCCGAACATTGCACAGCCGCCCGTCGTGATTTCTTCTCAACGATCGGAGGTGGGGGACAGAGTAGTAGTCCCGAGATTGGTTTGTCTTAGGCTTCCCTCGTCTCGGCCCCCCACCCCCCTGCCGACCCAAGGGGTTGCTCGCCGCCCAGTTGGGGTCATCGCGCGCTCGCGCGCCGCACTGCGCGCGCGCGCCGAACTGCGCGCGCCGCTGCGATGGCGTCGCTGTTCTCGCAGTCCCCCGCGGACTCGCTCTTCTCGCAGCCTCCGGAGGGGAGGGGAAGAGGACGAGCAGGAGGAGCAGGAGGAGGAGGAGGAGGAGGAGGAGGAGGAGGAGGAGGAGGAGGAGGAGGTCGAGGAGGAGGAGGAGGAGGAAGAGGGGGAGGTGGCGGGGGGGGGGGCGTCCAAGAGGGGGGAGGAGGAGGAAAAGAAGGTGCAGAAACAGGAGGTGGAGAAGATGGAGGAGGTGGAGGAGCATGAGAGGAGGAGGAGGAGGAGGAGGAGGAGGAGGAGGAGGAGGAGGAGGAGGAGGAGGAAGAGGATGAGGAGGAGGATGAAGAGGAGGAGCAGGAAGAGGAGGAGGAGGAAGAGGAGGCGGAGGAGGAGGAAGAGGAGAAGGAGGAGGAGAAGGAGGAGGAGGAGGAGGTGGAGGAGGAGGAGGAGGAGGAAGAGAAGGAGGAGGTGGAGGAGGCCGAGGAGGAGGAGGAGGAGGAGGATAATGATGATATTGATGCTGATGAGGATGGTGATGATGATGCTGAGGATGATGATGATGAGGAGGATGATACTGAGGAAGAGGAGGAAAAGGAGGGGAAGGAGGGCCACTGTAAACCCAAGGCTCATCAACGCTGGTGCAGTTAACCCTTCCTCCAAGCTCCCTTTTCATAGGCCCCTAGAAAGAGCTTCGTTTCCACTGGGGGATATGCCCCGCTGTGGGACAACCGTTTGAAAGTCTTGAGCCGTGCCACAACACCGTTCTTGGGACTTCATCGCCAACAATCAATCTGGCTGTTGCGTCTTGACGGTCCTGAACCACGCCAGAAAATTCAGTCGTGGGACTTCACCACGGCGAATCAACGTAACTGTTGCGTTCCCCCCAAACCGTTTCTGGTACGTTAGCCATGAGAATCAGCGACGTGCTTTCGAGTTCCACAAAAAAAGAGAGTGCGCGGTGCCAAGGCGAGGGCCACCTTTTGAAAAGGAGCTGCAATCCATCTGTGAAGCTTATTCGTGCCTTGAAAACGGATGCACGCGGCGCTAAGGCGAGATCCACATATTGAAAACCACCCGCCTTCAGTCCGTGAAGCTTTGGCAATTGTTTTTAACAAATGTGTGGGGCGCTAGGGCGAGAGCCATATGTGTAACGGTTGCCAAGTGTGGAGCGTCAGGGTATTAAACACGTATGAAGGATTGGGAAGTCTCAGGCGAAACGCCCGGCCCGCCCTTCCGAACGGGAGGGAATGCAAGGTGGTCGGGCCCTCGAAGGTAGTCGGGACCACGTGGTCCACCCTTTTCGCTTAGCGGAACTGGGCAAGCAGGGTGTTGCATGGGCAATGTGTGGCTCGGCTTGCATGGGCCTCGCGCCACTTGCGCTGTCTTCCCCTTGCCCAGGTCAGCCAGCACCGCTCTCCTGGGGTTATTGGGTGTTGGTTAACTTGGCACGGGGAAGGTACCGGTTTAATAAGAAGTGGTTCCTGTTGGATGAGCCGTTGCGCTCGGCTGACCTCACTCGCGCAGGGGAAACGTCTCCCATCCCTGTCGAACTCTCTTCGTGCCATCCGCCGTGAGCCGTTCCACGTGGTCAAGACAACTTTGCCGCGCAGCCTGCGTCTAGGAGAAGGAGGAAGAGGAGGAGGAGGAGGAGGAGGAGGACCAGTGTGAACTCAAGACGCATCAACGATGTTGCAATAAACCGTTCTAGACCCTCCCTCCAAGTTCCCCTCTTCATATGTCCATTCGAGAATGTATGGTCATTGCGGGAATGTCTTCATGGAAGACGGCCGTTTGAGAATCCCCAGTCGGGCCAAAACACCATTTCTGGGACTTCAGCACCGCGAGTCAACATGACTGTGACTGTTGCGTCCTGGCATTTCAATTCCGCACCGCGAGCCAACGATACTGTTGTGTCCTGCCAATTCTAAGCCGCGCCAGGACATCATTCCTGGGAGCTCACCCATACGAACCTCTGAGCCCGTTGCAGACTTTGAGAATGTCTCAGCGCGGCGCTGCGGCGATATCCGCATCTTGAAGGAGGAGTCGCCCTCCACCCGCGAAGCTGCTGCAACTAATGGAAACGAACGTGCGCGGCGCTACGGCAAGAGCCATAGTTTGAAAAAGGAGTCGCCTTTTCACCCGCGAAGCTTGTTGCAACCTTTGGAAGCGACTGTGCGCGGCGCTACGGCGCGAACCATATTTTGAAGCGGGCCCGACCTCCATTCTTGATTCTGCCGCAAAGCTTTGAAACGAGTGTGCCCGGCGGGCACTGAGGCGAGGGCCACATTTTGAAAAGGACCCGCCCTCCGTCCTTGAAGCTCTTGCACTTTTGAGCTGAATGCGCCTGCTACTGGGGCGGGAGCCACATTTTGAAAAGGACCCGCCCTCCATCTTCGAAGCGGGTGCATGTTTAGCGCGACGTGCGCGGCGCCTAGGAGAGCGCCATTTTTTGAACACCAGCCGCCGTCCATGCGTGAAGCTGTTGCACTAACTTGTGAGGAAGGTCCAGACGACGCGCCCAGCTTGCCCTACCAACACGTCTGGGGGTGCGACAGGGAGGGATCACTTGTAAGGAGAAGGGATGAAGGATGACGACGAGGACGAGGATGAGGAGGAGGCGGAAGAGGAGGAGGAGGATGAGGAGGAGGAGGACAAATAATAATATGTAGACGAAGAACCATAGTACGAATACGAAGCATGATGAGAATCATACGGAGAGGAACAATAATAAACACAACAATTATAAGCATACCAAGAATGGTAACGATACTAATAGTACTTAGCAATAATCAGAAGGAGGCGAAACATAGCCATACGAATAATAGTTGTAGTGCGAATACGAACAATACGATGAGTACTACTACTACTACTGCTACTACTACTACTACTACTACTACTACTGCTACTGCTACTGCTACTGCTACTGCTACTGCTACTGCTACTGCTACTGCTACTGCTACTACTACTACTACTGCTACTACTACTACTACTACTACTACTACTACTACTACTACTACTATACTACTACTACTACTACTACTACCACTACTACTACGACTACTACTACTGATAACAATACTAATAATAATTCACTGCGTGGGGATCCCCATATGTGCATCTCCTTGCTGGCGCTCCCTTGGTGGTGGGACTCGGTGAGGACGAATCTGGATTTAAGTGTGACTGAGCTGCCTCTCTCTCTGCTCTCTCTGCTCTCTCTGTCTCTCTCTCTCTCTCTGCCCTCTCTCTGTCTCTGCCTCTCTTTCCCTGCCTCTCTCTCTCTCTCTGCCTCTCTCTCTGCCTCTGCCTCTCTGCTCTCTCTCTCTCTCTGCCTCTCTCTCTGTGCCTCTCTCTCTCTGCCTCTAGTCTCGGCTCGAGAGTGCCCTGCACTCAGACCGCAGCCGCGACGCGAAGCGCCCCGCCTCGGAGTCAGACTCCCAGGCCTCGCGAGACCGGAGGGGTCCCAGCAGGACCCTACTGATTCGCGTCACCTCTCTCCCCACCAGAGCGCCCGCCGCAATGGCCCCCGGTAAGCCGGAGCGCCGTCGCTCTTCCAAGCAGCCGCCGAGCTCACGTCCTGCTGCTGAAGGGTCTCTCCTCCAACGCAAGCAGGACTGCATCGCAGCTTTCAAGCAAGCGGGGTCTGACCGCCCCACGGCCGCATACAACGGGCTCGCCGAGCTGAACGCGGACGAGCTGCAGGCCACGTACGACATGCACAAGACCAACACAAAGAAGCTCGGCAGTGCCTTGATCCGCATGTGTGCCGCCAACCAGATCAGCTACACGCTGGATCACCACCAGCGCAGCAAGCCTAAGCGCATTGGTGGTGACACATCACACCCACCAGCTGCGTCCGCACGTCTTCAGGCTGCGGACGCCCAATTCATTGCCTTGGACCCGGCCTTCTGGAAGGTCCCAGTCCTCGCCGAACCCACATCACTTGACGACGGCAAGACGTACAAGCCCAGTATCAGCCTCCACGACTACGAGAGCGGAGAACGGCTGCTGCAACACCACCTCGTGCAGGGTAAGCGTACCACGGGTCAGCTTGCGATTGCTGTCATGGGCCCAAAAAACGATAACTACGTCGGTACCGAGCTCGCCGTCCCCGTGCTGAAGCGTCACCCCAAGGCGCCCAAAGTGGTCCACACGCACGTCCCCGTGACCGTGTACCAGCTGGGCACCAAGGAAGTCGCCTGCACGGAAAAAGTAGCCGTCGCCACCATCGATCCTGCCGACCACGTATGCTGGATTCGGGTGACCATACATGAAACCGAGGCCATCGCCGCAGTCCCCTCCATGCATCAGGCCTTCGAGGATCAGTTCTCGGGAGGCGCCCCCGTGAACGGTGGTCCACGCGCCAAGGGTCCTTTCCGAAGGGACTCCGCTCCACAGGACAAGGCGCGCCAAAACCAAAAGCACAGGGAGTCCAAGAAAGACGCTCGCCGCCAGGAGCTCGATAGTCAGCTCCAGGACACCTTCAAGGCCCTCTTCCACGGCAACTTTAAAGCCGTCACCATCCTCGAACCCTGCAAAAGCCTAGGCAGGTATGGATCGGGCGTCGGAAAGAGGTCCCTGGCTGCCACCTTCGGCGTCAGTCTTCAAGCGGTTGACAAGGTCTTGGCGGGTTCAGGGCAACTCGGCGCCACCTACGACCTCAGCAACGTAGGTGCAGACGAGCCCACTGCAGACAAGTACCAGACCGTGTGGTTCCCTGAGGACCAGCCCATCACGATGGCAGATGCGTTCCAGAAGTCGGTGGACTTCAAGGCCCTAGGAGTCGTCAGGCACGGCAAGTCAGGCTTATTGGGGATCCGTGTTGCACGAGGGTCAGACGCCGCCAAGGCTGCTGCCGTCAGCATCCGTGGCTGCGAAGCCACCCTCGCCAAGACGCGATACCGCATCACTGGCATTGCGGCACGCCACGCCACGCTGACCCAGCTCGCTAAGACTCTCACGGGCCCGTCCGTCAAATGGGACTGTGAGGTCTACCACACCGCCTGGGACCCAGCCACTTCGGCTCAGTTTGCCTTAGTGCGCGCCCATCGTCCCCCACCCACATATACGGTACAGGTCGCAGGGTGCCCCATCCCGTGGAGCATCACCGAGGCCCCGTTGGCTGAGGTGGTGCCGAAGAGGGACAACGTTACCATTGTCACCCCTACCACTATCACAGAGCCTGTGACGCCGCCAGCCCGTGGTGGCGGCTTCAGCCCCGCCACGGGCACACTCCTAACCAAAGCGGCCCAGAGCCCTTACCTCCACGACCTCATGACTGCCACGCCCAAAGGCAAGGGCGTCGCACCGCTCCTGATCCCCAAGGAGGAGCCTTTAGCCAAGCGCCACCGATCCTCCAGTGGGAAACGCGACGCCACGCCGCACGCAAGATCACACGGCGCCCCAGGCCGCAGCTCCTCTGCACCCCCGCACGGCACGGATGGAGCTGCCGAGCAGACGGCCGTCCAAGGACCAGGTGGTCATGACCCGCAACTTGGCACGGTGGCGGCTGAAGGCGGGGGCCACACGGAAGGGGACGCTGCCACAGCCGCCGAGGTACCAGGCGACGCTGACGACGTCGAGATCCTTTCATCAGGTGATGAATTCAGCGTGGCATCTCACGAACTTAACACCCTCGGCGAACGCTTCGCAACGGCCCCTAAACTGTCCGATGCCGCCACGACCCGCATCCAACACATGGAACAACAGCATGAGCTGCTTGCCAACACGGTGGATAACATGCAGGTTCAGCTTGCGGGCGTTCTCTCATCCCAGGCCACACTCACGGAGCACGTTTCAGGTTTGGAACGCGGGCTTGCCACCGTCGTCACCCAGCAACAGACGGCAACCACCGAAGCTGCTGCACTGCGTGGCGACATCCAGGCCCTCCTCGGGCACCTCACGGGGGGCACCATCCACCTGCCACAGGTGGCCACTCTCGAAACAAAAAAGGAGGAAGCTGCATCAGTTGCCGATCCCGTGGCTGTCTGCGGGTGGATTGACCAGCCAGGCCAGGTCACCCCAGGGACGGGGCCCCCAGGGGCTGACAAAGGCAAAGACAAGGGTCGGGTCACTCAGGAACCCTATTGAAGGTGCCTCAGAGAGCCTGCCTCAGCCCTCCGAGGAAGCGCCTTCAGAGGCATCTCTTCTCTCTTCGCGTCGTATCTCTTTCTTGTCATATCATGTCAGTTTTGGCAGCAGCACGAGCAAGTTATCTGGTGTAGGGACACCCGTCATCTTGCTGTGGGCGTGTTTGTTGCAATGTACATGAGCATGCAGGGGTATCTGAGGATGCGTGCTGACATGCAGCTTTTGGCTCATCGCTCGCGCCGCCCGCCAGGCCTCGCCATCATGTGGCGCCTTGCCTGCAGCCTGGCCCTCCCCTCGCTCGCTGGAGCACACCCGTCTTCAGGCGGTGCGCCCCAGCATGGAGGAGAGGTTTTCCTGCGACACGCTGAACGTGGGACCCTTTTCTACCTCTACGATGACAGCATCTACAAGTACGATCACTGCACCATTTTGGACCCGATCGTGAACAGCACCGTAGCCGCGGGTCCGTGCGGCAACGGACCGCTGGGCGCCATCGTGAGCGCATACACGCCCTTGTCAACTACGACACATGCATCGAAATCCACCCCCAGCGTGGCCTCGACTGCGGTGCAGCAGATCCTTGACGGGGACGTTGATATAGGCCAGGCACACAGTGGCGGCTTCAGCCCCGCTGTCGTGCCCCGCTATTGCCCCACGGGTCTCACCACCCCCCTGTGCGCTAGGGGCGAACCCGAGGAGGACCCTGCTTTCTGGCACCTGATGATGATCCGTGCCCGGCTCATACCGTGTGCGGCGGCGTGGGCACCAGGTGAGGACCACCAGGACGTGTTCTGGGCATGGCTCGAGGACTGCGTCCCGTACATCCTGGCGACGCTTCATCTGCCACAGTACGATCACCTCTTTCAGGAGGATTCTGAGGACACAACCGACGCCCTGCGTCAGCGCACCGCGGTCGACATGTGCGAGGACATCTGGCACAGAGCGGGCCCCGACAGACAGCGCACCAACCGCAACCTCACTCGTATCCAGAGCAGCCGCGAGTACGCCACCCGCTACTTTGGCCTCCTTCTGGAATACCAGGGCGCTCGTGCCACGCTCGTCGGTCCTGAGGCTTTCACGGCACCTTTGCCGCCATACCTCTCACGGGCCCATGCTTTGCTGCCAAGAGGCCTCCCTCCACCCGACCAAGACGCCATGGCGTACCTCGCCGATGTGATCCTGCACCAACCGCCAGACATGCTGCCGCTTGTCGAGGCGGAGCTCGCCGCGGCACCGATGGAACCGCCAAACCCACCTCCGCCAGCTGGCCTCGCCCAGCACGCCACGGGTGATCAGGCCGCAGATGATCCCGTATCATGGCTGCTCCAGCACATCGCGGCCAGCGATACTGGCAACATATCCATGGACTCGTTCCACGCGTCGGACGATAGCCAGGACGGCATCGATACTCAGGATCGTGACGGCACGATACCACCAGGCGACACGGCCCAGCGTGACCGCGACAGTGAACCCCACTTAGGGCACACCTCGTCGCACAACAGTCCGCCCCACAACTCAGCTCAGGCCGACCCCTGCGCACAGCGCAACGACGCTGAAGGCGTCACTGCCGCCGACGCGGCAAGCCATACCACCGCACCGCCAGCTCATGCCAGTCCGTGCAGTGGCGGCTTCAGCCCCGCTGCAGCACTGGCTAGACCTGGACATCCCCAGACCGCAGGTGGCAGCGCCACGCCCCACACCTCTGTACACCGCGACAACGTGACTGACTCCAACCCCAGTGCCATTGGCCACTGGCAGGCCGACATCGACAACGTCCCCATTGATAATGAGTACCCAGATGCCAGCGGTTTCCACGAGCCCCAGCACAGCGCAGCGGCATCACGACATTGTGGCTGCCTCATCTGCCTCTTCGTGGCCACGTACGCCATCGTGATAGCAATGCCGTACAAGGACCAGATCGATGGGTACTTGCCGACACCGAGCCGTGACCCCAGCTACCGACAACGACGACGACGCAAAGCGACGGCACCAGGCCCATCGGTGCCCACCACATCCCGACGCACAACGACATACAACGTCACGTCCGCATTGTGGGCCACTCTCAAATGGACCAGCGTCAAACTCAGAGATAGCGTCTCGGGCGGAGCCACCGCAGTCGGGGTCGGCCTCGGGGGTGTCCTGAAATGGGCCAGCGGCAAGCTAGGGGCTATTGCCACGGGGGGAGTCGTGTGTGGTCTTCTACTCGTCGGTGCCAAACTTCTTGCCCAGGGAGCTGTCGGACACGTAGGAGCCCGCATCTGTGCGCGGGCCCTGGACTCATCCACAGCCCAGTGGCGCCTCCGCTGTTGCCAACCGAGCAGGAGGCCGCGTGATGAGGCCACATACAAAATGCCGTGCACGCTCGCCGACGAACACGACGACCAGCACGTGCACGCACTCCGACATCCGCTGCTGCAGGAACACTACGCCGCAGCAGTTGCCGCCGCAGTCGCCGATGTCACTACCGCCACCACCGCCGCCATCGTCGAAGTCACTGCCGCCGTATCGCGAGCCTCGTCTGTCACACCAAGATCGACCAGCCCGTCTCCACGAGACGGCTCCAAAAGCGGCGCGGCATTCGGTAACCTACCGACTAACGAGGATGCCACAGCACACGGCAGCGACACCGAGGCAAGGGAAACACGTGAGCGCACCCACGATAGCCCGTGGTCCATCTTCCGACATGCTGATGCTCGTGGTTCCTCTCCCGACGCGGACACCCAACCACCACGACGGCGAGCGCGCTATGCATCACCTGACAGGCCCCAGGCGCCTTCAGGCCCTGGTATGCCTTACACAGCCCTCAAGCCACCGACACGAAACTTACGCAACACCATCCAGCGCGACCCAGCGGTCCCCGTGCCGCCGAAGAGCATACTTAACGCCCTGTATCAAAACGGCTTTGCGCTAGGTAACAGTGGCGTGTCTACAGAGGACATCAAAGACGCTCTGCGACTCCACGACCATCCTCGATTTACTCATGATCCAACACTCCAAGCGCTGGGGCCGTGGACGGACATCATGCAGAGGCCACCGAACCGCCTCACTTGGGTGCTGGAAGACTCGGGCGGGAACTCAGGCGAGACAATCTTCCCATACCTCACGTGGGACCTCCGCCAACCCACCACCGACGCGCCCACTGTCTTCTGGCATGGGACCCGCGGCGACCTTGCGGCCCGTCTTGCTGCCAGTGGAGGGCACCTCTTGCCAGGTCCCCGCCGTGAAGCGAAGGGCCGAACTGGCACCAACGTTGGCCGCGCGTACGCGAGCGTGCACCCTTCGCTGGCTGCGTGGTGCGCAATGCCGCCCCACCCGCCCTACAGTCTCGAAGACGACACCCTCGCGTGGGGACCCATCGCACTCTGGATGTGCGAGGCCACCCAACCACCGCGGGGGGAAAACAGGCACAACTTCGTGAAAGGGGAGGCCCACGGAGCGCGCCTCATTTACCCTCGGGTCCTTAGCCTCCTCATCCGCATGGACTGGTGCGCCCCCACAGAAGCTGCCTCCAGGTGCCGTGCCCTACCACACGCCTATGGCATGGGCGACTGCGCGCACGCCCTTCACATCGCTGGCTACGATCATCCAGATCTCCGTGAGGCGGCTGAAGCTCACGACCAGGAAGCTAGCACCAGGCGCAGACCAGCCATCGCGGCAGCGTGGCCACCGCCGCAGGCACTATACTCGCCAGAGGCAGCGCGAGTATGGGCCAAACAGCACTACGACACTGAAGCAGCCACCAGGGATGACCCTAACCAGCCCCGCCCACGCGTCTCGCTTCACATGCTCCAGCTGGACCCGAAACCACTCATCGACCTGGTGTACACTGGCTTGCAAGCTGTCCCCGTGCGGGGGCATCCTGACGCACGCGGGTCGCGCCCCAGCGGCTCCAGCCCTGGGGCCGCGTCGAGCCCACCACGCACTTACAAGTCAGGCACAGCCCTGGCGCACAGTCCAGACCGCTCATCAACGTCATCAGGAGCCGACGAACGCCGTACGCCTTCCCTCATCAGCGCGGCCGCCGCCCTCGCCCGAGGCCGTGCCCGCCCACGGCGATCTGCCTCTCGCTCGTCACGACAGAGTGGCGGAAATTCCACCTCAGACAACAGTGGCATCGAGACGTGGGAGCACATTGTGACGGAAGAGGAGCCGACTGCCTACCACGTCCTCGCCTACCACGTCCGTGATGTGCGGACCCGTGTCAATGCCCCTGGCATCGAGGTCTGGCTTGACCCTGGTGATCACCACGACGGTGCCTACTTACCGTGGGGGACGACAGTCATGGGCCACCGCGTTATTGACCCTGCGGTGGCGGGGCGGGACGGCTGGGTCATCCTCCACCACGACCACGGCGACACCACTACTAAGCTCTGGGCACCGACCCAAGTCCACGTCAAAGCGGACGACACCTGGCGCACCGTCATGGTACCAGCGGACATGGGGCCCCAGTGGATCAGGTGCCATGCCGAGGACGCTCGCCTCCCCGCCGAGGTTGTCCGCACTACAGGCCAATCCTGGTTTGCTGACGTCTGGCCCTTGTGGGATCGCCCTCGACCCCACCCAGACGACCCAGGCACAAACGAGCATGCGCTCCCGCCTCTACAGGACGCTGGTCTTGCCTACAGTGTCGATTCCAATGCTGTCAGTACTGTGCGGCTCGCCGCAACACGCAGCTCGGCACCTCGGGCCAACCAACGTGCCCAGACTGCGCCCGCAGCGGACTGCGTACACTTATGGACTGGTCCACGGACTACTCTTGCAACAGTTGGACGTGTGCATACAGCACCAACAACAGGGACTCCGACACATGCTGCCTGTCCAGCAGGTGCCCCCATCCCCCCAGTCCACACAGCCTGCTCGACGTCCGTGCCACAGGGATGCCGCCGCACATCCTTGCCCGCCAATTCGGCAACGCGCCAGCCCTCCACGACCTTAAGGAACCCCCCCGAGCGCCTTCAGGCCCCGGGGGGGAACCTCCACAACCAGGGCAAGCAGGTTACCAGGGTCAATGGTACTTCCCACCGCAGCCGCGGCGCGTCCCCAGGCAGGGACTGCCTGACGGCACAAGGCGGCCACCTGGATTCACAGGAACGGGGATGCCCGAAGAACCTTTCCCCGACCAACCTCTTTGGAGGGAAGGCTACGTGCTCTTCAGTCCCCACCAGGCCCTCAAGGAGGAATTCACCTTCAACAAGACGGTCCGCCGACCCTACTCCCTAGCCATCGCCAACATGTACAGGGACCGTGTCACGGTCAGGACCGTCTGCGAGTCGATCGCCGAGCGCATCCACACTACCCGCACCCGCTGGCGAGATGTGGTACTGTACTGGGACGCCGAGGGTGGTCCTGGGCCTCAAGCCCTCGACTACGACATGCGACTCTGCGACGCCATGGTGAGCCGTGCCACGACTGAAGCCGAGCTAAACCACGACCGCAGCAACCGTGGTAGTTTCTGCCTCTATGGACCAGCGCACCAGCGAGCCGTCAACATCACGGCGATCTCCGAGCCGCAGAACATCGACTACATGGAGCATGTGCGGCGATACTCACCCGTAGGGGGGACCTACCCTGACCACGCCTTCGAGCACGTCTATCGGGGCTGGCAGCGGCCCGACGTGCCCACCATCCTCCCCGACACCCGTCCCCTCTCGAGAGCCGACTGGCAGCGACACCAACAGCACCAGCAGCGCATTCAGCAGCGGGACCAACGTGACGCAGGACAGCAGGGCACGCCACGCTACCGCTCCCCCGCGCGAGTCCCGACAGGCGGTAACACGGCCTACGACGGGGTTGCCGCCTACTACCGTGGCCCCATAGGTGCCAGGCCCGCGGCTGCTGGAGCAGCCGCCTCCAGCTACGGCCACGCCCCCCACGCCAGGGTACACCCAGCGGTCATCGGCTACCCGCGTGCACCCGTACAGGCCCTCCCAAGGGCCACCTCGCCAGTGCCAGGATCCACGCGCGCCTGGGGCCTTTACTCAGGCCGACATGATGGCACCTCCAGCAACCAGCCC
Organism: Prorocentrum cordatum; assembly: GCA_963575745.1. Classification (NCBI taxonomy): domain Eukaryota; class Dinophyceae; order Prorocentrales; family Prorocentraceae; genus Prorocentrum; species Prorocentrum cordatum. The sequence continues at coordinate 1,061,214 of CAUYUJ010019170.1, read as the reverse complement.
GCAGTGATAACCCCTGCGGCTTCAGCCCAGGGGGCTGCAACAAACCGTGGCAGGACTGGGCGCCCCGAAGGATGGCGTGATGCGAACGTGCGCGCTTGGCAACCGCGCCAGCACACGCCCCCGCCAAACGTGGCTGCAGCACTGCGCCCTGCCCAGGCAAAACCTGCCCCACCTGAGCGGGAGAGGCAGCCGCTTACCCCGCTCGTCCTCACGCACATCCAGGCGCATCACAGCGCCTCCCCGCGGCACAGCGAGGGAAGCGCCCACCACGTCAGCCCCCGCCCCGACGCTGTCGACCCTGACCAGGCCACAGCCACGGCGGAGGGCGGCACAAGCGCCTCTCGCCAGCCCAGCCCATCACCCTGCGCGGCGCCGATCCGATCCCCGAGCAGGGCGGATTCCGAGCGCGCTAATGCCCAGGCGACCTCGCCACGCGACCGCCACACGGGCGGGCGCGTCCCGCGCAGCAGGACCTGCAGCCGCCACAGTTCACGCACGGCCCCAGGGAGCTCCACGAGCTCGCCGCCTCGCGAGACTCAGGCTGATGGCCGAGCCCCCGAAGTGGTGCCACGCTTCGGAGCCAGCGTCATCGAACCTGGCCAGGTCGACCTCGAGCCGACACCGTCCACGGACCACGAGCCGCCGCTGCCCACCCGCGTGATCGTCCCCATAGACGAGGCGCCAACCTTCGACCCGTTCAAGAACAAGTACCGTGTCAAGAACCTTGTGGCGGGTTTCGGCGGTGGCTCACCGCTCTCACCTCAGAGTCGGGGCGGTGCCCCCGCCACCTCAGCCGCTGCCGCGGCAGCGGCGGCCCCGCGGGGAATCAGCCCTGTCCGCAACGTGGGCCTCACGGCAGCGGGCATGGACGAGGCCCAGCGCCAGGCCTCCGACCGTGCTGCTGGAGCTGTTCCACCAGAGGCTGCTCATCAAGATACTGACGGGGCGGGCGCGCCACCGCAGGACGGACCAGCGGTGTCGCGTGCGCAGTATATGCGCGTGCGTTGTGCCGCTGCCGCGCCTAGCCGCCGCCGCTGGTTCGCTTTTGCTTTTGGGTTCGGCAGGACGGATCGAGGAGTCGCCTCCCTCTCCCTCTGCTGCCGTCTCACCTCTCCTCCCCTCGTCCCCTATGGTACAGGAGTGAGGAGGATTTTTCGAGACAGTTTTACTGACGTTTATGAACCCCCCTGGCGCAGTGCCGACCATGTCCCGCCTATACTTCTGGCCTGACGGCGGCTTCAGCCCCGGTCAAGCTAATCCATAGGAACGCCATGAGCTCCTACTGTGGCCAAGCCCTCTACCTGGGCGAGGGCCAGGCTGACCTTCACCGTGCGGGGCGTGCAAACCCCAGCTCCACCGATGGAGACGGGCCAGGTCGCTCCATACACCTCGTCAGCCTTAACATCACCAGTCTCTCAGCGAATTGGCCAACCATCACCGCTCTTGGTGTCGACCACAACGCCGCAGTCATAGCACTGCAGGAGACCCGACATGCCAAGCCGACTAGACAAGCCATCGCTACCAGCGCCGCCAACCCACTCCACGGAGGATACCACGCCAGTCTTGGACCTGACCTAGATCTGGCGCGAGCCCAGCGCAGAGCTGCCCACGGCGGCACAGACCACACCGTCGTGGGCAACACTGGCGCCTCGGGAGGGGTCGCCATCCTCTCTAGGATGCCATTGTCGACTCCACTGTCGACGACAATGCGCCCTGTATCGTCGCCCTCAAGGCCAAGAAAAGATGGCACGAGGTCTTTCTCCCGCTCTGCACTCAACACCGCCGCAGGCGGCGACGAAACAACCACGGGCCCGCGGGGATCTACATAGCGAGCCTCTACGGTATTGCTGGAGGAGACAGCACAGCTCTTTTTCGGCTCGCTGACTGCGCCGCCGCTAGGGTCGGCTCAGCCCCCTACTTCATCTGCATGGACGCCAATACGAACATCGACGACAATCCACACCTTCTGCACATGTTGCAGCACGGATGGTTCAACGTCGCTGAGGGCACACCAGACCACACCATGCACACATACGGCAATATCCCTGACTGGGACCGCGTCACCAAGTGCCCCCGCACTTCGCGCATCGATTATATCATTGCCAACCAAGCGGCGCGATCCCTTGTCACCGACTTCTGCTACCTTCGCGACTTGCCAGCGAAGTCTCATGTTGGCCTGCAGGTCACGCTTGACCTCAGTCGCCTCGACCATACGGCCCGACGTCTTCTTGCCCCCACGCCCTACCCTCCCGACGATGGAGCTCATGAGGGTCACGAGCTGCAGGCACTAGGGACCCTCATCGCTGGGCGATATCAGGACCGCATGGAACAGGCCGACACACGCGACGACGTGGAGCGCATGTTCGCCCTGGCTAACGAGGCCAGTCATGAGTACCATCTCACCCGTCTGCGCGACCTGCCACCTCCACCGCCCGACCACCAAAAAAAGAAGCCCCCCACCATGCACGGGCTCACGCCCACGTTCGAAGAGCGACCAGTTGTCCCCCGCGCCTTCCCCACCTACGGAGCTTCCACGATACACATGAACCGACTGCGCAAGCTCCATCGGCAACTCTGTGAGCTTCGTTTCATCGGACAGCACCATCATTTGGATTGCCGTGCTATCCCGCCGTACCTCGCGCAGCGCATCGACTGCACGTGGACCGCGGCCCGCCTCTTATGCCACAAGCTGCGCCCCACGGTTCTCCTAGACTTCCCCGAGGCCTGGTCCCCCGACGAGCCAGTGCCGCACGGAGAGCACCTTGACGTTTTGATCCAACACCTCGACTTGGAGCTGGCGCGACGCGCGAACCGTGCCAAAGCTGAGCGCATCAGGATATGGGCCGAGGGCGTCCGTGAGCCAAGCGGGCGAAAGGCGGCCATATACGCACGGGCTGCTGACAGCTCGCCCACGGCGTATCTCCGCACGCCTACCACTCCTGACGACACGCAACTCCACTGCGACACCAACGCCTTTAAACCGGACGAAACTTGCACGGACGACAGCGAGGCTGACACCGAAGCTGGCGGCTTCAGCCCCAGCGACGGTAGTTCGCCCGACACGGACAGCGACGAAGACCACACTCGTGAACCACCACCTGCGCAAGTCCCCGACATCCTCCCTGCCAACGCCATTGTTGCTAACACCAAGGACATGCTGAAGCTCATGGTCGACACCTGGGAGCCCATCTAGGGCAGGTACCGTGCACGTGCGGGACATGACGCCGAAGCCATGCCGACGTGGGCCGACTTCTACGACGAGTACCGACAAGAGCTGCCTACGCCATCACCAGCTACCCCTTTCCACCTCACCGACGACCAACTCATCCACTTCATTCGCACCCGTTCACCGCGCCGTGCGGGAGGACTGGACGGCTGGACTACTAAGGAGGCTAAGGAGTTACCCGACGACATTCTTCGCCTCTTCGCCAGCGTCCTACGCGCTATGCAACGCACTGGCACCATCCCAGAACCCCTCCTCCACGTGCAAAACCCGTGCCTCCGAAAAGGCCGAGGCGAACTCCCAACGGACCAACGACTTCTCTCGGTGCTTTCCGTCTGGATGTATGCGTGGGAAGCGCCAGCTTACCGCAGCCTCACGGACTGGCGGAAAGGATGGACCCACGCCACGAGTTTTGGCGCTGTCCCCAAAGCTACCCTTGGGGACGTCAGCACCTCTCTTGCCCTGCGCATCGAACACGCCAGGGCCTTACTCCTTCCCTTAGCTGGGGCTGCCCTGGACCGACAGAAGTGTTTCGACTACCTCATCACGGACATCTGCCTTAACCTTGCGCTCCACGCGGGGTGCCCCCAAGACATCGTTACTGTCCGCAGAAACTTCTACAGTCGTCACAAACGCTACATCCGCAAGAACGGTGCGTACTCTAAGGAACTGGCCAGGACAAACGGTCACCTCCAGGGAAGCTCTTGGTCCCTGGACGACATTAAGCTGCTCATGTGTGTGTGGACCAAGAGACAGCATCGATACGTTCCGCGATCACTCAGCACTACCTTTGTTGACGACAGCAACTCACTACTCACACCGCGCCTGAGTTGCAGAAATCTCTTGATGAAACCGCCAAGTTTGATCGATTTTCTGGTCAACGCATTCACCCTGGCAAAGTGGCGGGGTGGGCGCTCACCGACGAGCTTCACACCGCCGTTACCCAGCTCACTCTGGCGGAACGGCCCTTACGCGTGGTCGACTCCTTCAAGCTCGTCGGGAGTTACATCAACGCCGAGGCAGCGCCGGCTCCAGCCGCGCTTAACCTCACGGCCACCGCTGACGCCCGTGTTCGCAGGGCGACTAGTCGCCTGCCGCGCATTGGCAAGCTCCCATCACCGATGCTTATTAAGGCGCGGCACGCCCGTTCCCTTGCTGCCAGTGTCTGTACCACGGGCACCGACATTCAAGCCCCATCAGGTCCCGTCAAAACTGCCTACAACCATGCCCTTAAGGCGGCTATCCGCCCCAAGGGAAACAGGTGGGTCGAGTTTTGGACCCTCATGGCCGTGTGCGTCCCAGGACACGCCCTGGAGATTGACGCCATTACGCAGCGTGAAGTCTTCCTGTGTCTGCGGCGACAGGTTAACCGCGACGCCACTCTCTGCGGTCTCGTCAGGGATCTCCAACACCATGTCCAGACCCTATTCGGGGGAGGACCTGTCGGACGACTTGTCCAGACGCTTCAGCAGCTCCGTTGGACCTGGCCCACATTTGGCATCATGTACGACGACTGGGGCTGTCAGATCAGTTGGCTGAACTTACCCCAAAACGCCTTCCTTCACATGCTGCGAGCCTCACAACGCAGAGCCTTTCTGAGAAAGATCAAGCCACGGCGTCATGACCTTGGACACCTGGCCTCTGTCAGACAGGGCCTCGACCTCTTCGCCAGCACGTGGCTTGCCCGAACGAAAGGAGCAGCCAAATGCAATGCCTGGCAGCTGGCGCTCCTCCTGAACTACCTGTCGGGCGGGGACCACACCCAACAGCGACGATCCCGATCAAACACGTCTGCTGACCCCAGCCCCATCTGCCGATACTGCGACGAGGAAGAGGAAACTCAGGAGCACACTGTCCGCGACTGCAAGTGCTGGGCCCGAGAAAGAGTCCCTCTCACCACCCTCATCAGTGACGAGCAGTGGGCCCGTCTTCCGCCGCACACAAGACACTGCGGGCTCTTCGATGAAGACCCAGCCCTCCTCGACCTGCAGGCCGACCTCGCGAGGGACCCGCTACCTCAGCCCATACCGCGGCCCCCACCTGAGGGAGATCCTGCGGCTTCAGCCCAGGACTCCTACACCACCTACCTTGACCACGACACTGGTTGGACATGGGTCTACGCTGCCACGGACGGTGCATGCACCAACCAAGCCATCCCATTGCTTGCACGAGCGGGCTACGGCGTCTACTACGGCATCGACCACCGCATGCACTACAGTGCACGCGTCCACGGCATTACGCAGAACGCACAGCTTGCGGATACCCTCGCCATTGTCCACCTCACGGCATGTGCTGAACGGCCCGTACACGTTTTCGTGGACAACCAGGCGGTGGTTGATGGGTTCCAAAGGATCATCGACGGACACTCACCACCGCAGGGCACGCACGTGGAGCTCTGGGAAAAGATCCACCGATGCGCCATGGCCAAGCCCAACATGTTCCGCGTCGAAAAAATCGCAAGCCACCAGGGCGACATGGGCATCGACCTCGGGATCATCGGGCCCATCGCGGAGGAGTTCAATCGTCAGGCTGACGCCCTCGCCACAACGGCGGCACGTACTCATAACCTTCCAGACGACATTGTCGAAGCTGCCAAAACACGACATCGCCAAGCGACCGTGCTTCATGGAGTCGCTGTCGCCATCTACGAGCGTAGACACCGTACACTCCCCCTCCCACACCGCAGGGCTGGGTTCACAGCTGCGGAACTCAACAAAATGGAACCAAATCCCCTGCTGTCTGACCAGGCACCACCCGCGGCTGGACCAGACATCCCACAGAACCCGGACGAGCTCTGGGCCGAGGCCCAACGGGCGATATTCGACGAACAGGAGGACGACCCGTTCGGCTTTGGTGGGGGCCTGGACTTCCTGGGCGACGGGCCAGCCAGCGCAAACCCTGCCTCGTCGGGCACCCGCACGGCGCCCCCGACTCCGCCATTGAGAGCGGCAGCGCACCCACATGACAACGCCGTTCATTTTCAAGACGCTGACGAACAGGAGGATAACCTGTTCAGCTTCGGTGGGGGATCGGACGCTTTGGACGACGGACCAGCCAGCGAAAACCCCGCCCCGTCGGGCAACCTCTCGATCCCTACTGCGACTCCGTCCCCGAGAGCGACATCGCCCACATACGATGATATCGGCCACCGCCAAGACGCCGACCACGACCTGGGTGACCCCCGCGGACTGAGTGGCATGGAGGACGCACCGCCGATACCACACGCTGCCGACCATGCCGCCCTACCGAGACGCCAACCTTCTACGCGACCGACCTCAGAGCCCTTGCACGGCATCATGACTGGTCCCACCGCGCAAACCACTCCGCCCCCCCACCGCCGGCAGCCCGCGGGGGCGGCTTCAGCCCCCCCGCAGGGCACTAAACCAGACAGGCCCTCGTGCCCCGTCCACGCTTCCATCGTTGCTGAGCGAGAGGAAGCGGCTCTCCCGACCTCTCGGGGCGTGGCCCTAGCGGCTCCAGCCCTGGGGTCGCGTGTGCCCCTCCAGTCACCCTTCAAGGGTGACGGACGACAGCGTACAGGGTGCCGCACTACGCTAGTCCACCATTTGGACAGGCGTACCGAGGACCTCGCCTCTGTCTCGAGGCTCTCGGCTGCTGGCACTGAGCAGCCACCCCTCACCGACCGCGAAACCGAGCTGTCACAGGCTATGGCTGCTCTCCAGCAGAGGTGCTTAGCTCTCGCCGCGGACCTCGCCGCCGCCCAAGCTCGCCAAGGCCCTCTACTCCAGCGCCTCCACAGCGCTGGGCGAGCCTTTGCCGAGCTGCTCACGGCCTCGCCCGATGGTGCCGTGCCGTCACTCACCATCCAAGCTATGCTGTCATCGTTCCGCGGCGCTCCACCTGGTGCCCCGCGCTAATCTCCTCCTTTCTGCCTGCCCGTGTGTACGCGTGGCTCCGCGTCCACGGTGTCAGGGCGTGGGGGCGGGGGGTGCCCCGTCACTGCGCGCCGCTTAGCGGCCAAGAGCCCAACTGGCGGTCTGCCAAGCCGCCTAGCCACGTGTCAGCACGTCGCCTTTCTTGTTGGGGCCTCTTTCTTTACGCGGTCTGACAGGTGAGATCATCATCGTCTGTCCGCCGTCTGTAGCGTCTGTCGCACTGCGCCGGGGGAGGGGTTTTTTTGTTGCCCGCCCTCGTATCTAAAGGCTGCACCGCCGCAAATAGTGTTTAGCGAGTTGTCGCACCGCAGTGCGCCTCGCGCGAACCGAACCTCCCCCCCATGGTCCGCCACTTGCGACTCTCTCTCTCTGCTCTATCTTTTATCATGCCTCTCTCTCTCTCTCTTCCTCTCTTCCGATCTTATTCTCTCTCTGCTCCTTCCCTCTCTCTACTCACTCCCCCTCTCTCCCTCTCTTCTCACGCCTCTCTTCGCTGCTTCTCTTCTCTTCTTCTTCTCCTCTATCTAATCTCTCTCCTCTCTCTTTCTCTCTCCTCTCTCTTATTTCTCCGCTCTCTCTTGCTCTCGTCTCGCTCTTCGTCGCTCTCTCTAGCTCCTAATCTTATCCTCTCTCGCTCTCGCTCGCTCGCTCTCACTCGCTCTCTCTCCCTCCTCTCTCTCTCTCTCTCTCTCTCTCTCTCTCTCTCTCTCTCTCTCTCTCTCTAGTCTCGGCTCGAGAGTGCCCAGCACTCAGGCCGCAGCCGCGACGCGAAGCGCCCCGCCTCGGAGTCAGACTCCCAGGCCTCGCGAGACCGGAGGGGTCCCAGCAGGACCCTACTGATTCGCGTCACCTCTCCCCACCAGAGCGCCCGCAGCAATGGCCCCCAGTAAGCCGGAGCGCCGTCGCTCTTCCAAGCAGCCCCCGAGCTCACGTCCTGCTGCTGAAGGGTCTCTCCTCCAACGCAAGCAGGACTGCATCGCAGCTTTCAAGCAAGCGGGGTCTGACCGCCCCACGGCCGCATACAACGGGCTTGCCGAGCTGAACGCGGATGAGCTCCAGGCCACGTACGACATGCACAAGACCAACACGAAGAAGCTCGGCAGTGCCTTGATCCGCATGTGCGCCGCCAACCAGATCAGCTACACGCTGGATCACCACCAGCGCAGCAAGCCTAAGCGCATTGGCGGTGACACACCACACCCACCAGCTGGGTCCGCACGTCTTCAGGGTGCGGACACCCAATTCATCGCCTTGGACCCGGCCTTTTGGAAGGTCCCAGTCCTCGCCGAACCCACATCACCTGACGACGGCAAGACGTACAAGCCCAGTATCAGCCTCCACGACTACGAGAGCGGTGAACGGCTGCTGCAACACCACCTCGAGCAGGGTAAGCGTACCACGGGTCAGCTCGCGATTGCTGTCATGGGCCCAAAAAACGACAACTACGTCGGCACCGAGCTCGCCGTCCCCGTGCTGAAGCGCCACCCCAAGGCGCCCAATGTGGTTCACACGCACGTCCCCGTGACCGTGTACCAGCTGGGCACCAAGGAAGTCGCCTGCACGGAAAAAGTAGCCGTCGCCACCATCGACCCTGCCGACCACGTATGCTGGATTCGGGCGACCATACATGAAACCGAGGCCATCGCCGCAGTCCCCTCCATGCATCAGGCCTTCGAGGACCAGTTCTCGGGAGGTGCCCCCGTGAACGGTGGTCACGCGCCAAGGGTCCTTTCCGAGGGGGACTCCGCTCCACAGGACAAGGCGCGCCAAAACCAAAAGCACAGGGAGTCCAAGAAAGACGCTCGCCGCCAGGAGCTCGATAGTCAGCTCCAGGACACCTTCAAGGCCCTCTTCCACGGCAACTTTAAAGCCGTCACCATCCTCGAACCCTGCAAAAGCCTAGGCAGGTTTGGATCGGGCGTCGGAAAGAGGTCCCTGGCTGCCACCTTCGGCGTCAGTCTTCAAGCGGTTGACAAGGTCTTGGCGGGTTCAGGGCAACTCGGCGCCACCTACGACCTCAGCAACGTAGGTGCAGACGAGCCCACTGCAGACAAGTACCAGACCGTGTGGTTCCCTGAGGACCAGCCCATCACGATGGCAGATGCGTTCCAGAAGTCGGTGGACTTCAAGGCCCTGGGAGTCGTCAGGCACGGCAAGTCAGGCTTATTGGGGATCCGTGTTTCACGAGGGTCAGACGCCGCCAAGGCTGCTGCCGTCAGCATCCGCGGCTGCGAAGCCACCCTCGCCAAGACGCGCTACCGCATCACTGGCATTGCGGCACGCCACGCCACGCTGACCCAGCTCGCCAAGACTCTCACGGGCCCGTCCGTTAAATGGGACTGTGAGGTCTACCACACCGCCTGGGACCCAGCCACTTCGGCTCAGTTTGCCTTAGTGCGCGCCCATCGTCCCCCACTCACATATACGGTACAGGTCGCAGGGTGCCCCATCCCGTGGAGCATCACCGAGGCCCCGCTGGCTGAGGTGGTGCCGAAGAGGGACAACGTTACCATTGTCACCCCTACCACTATCACAGAGCCTGTGACGCCGCCAGCCCGTGGTGGCGGCTTCAGCCCCGCCACTGGCACACTCCTCACCAAAGCGGCCCAGAGCCCTTACCTCCACGACCTCATGACTGCCACGCCCAAAGGCAAGGGCGTCGCACCGCTCCTGATCCCCAAGGAGGAGCCTTTAGCCAAGCGCCACCGATCCTCCAGTGGGAAACGCGACGCCACGCCGCACGCAAGATCACACGGCGCCCAGGCCGCAGCTCCTCTGCACCCCCGCACGGCACGGACGGAGCTGCCGAGCAGACGGCCGTCCAAGGACCAGGCGGTCATGACCCGCAGCTTGGCACGGTGGCGGCTGAAGGTGGGGGCCACACCGAAGGGGACGCTGCCACAGCCGCCGAAGTACCAGGCGACGCTGACGACGTCGAGATCCTCTCATCAGGTGATGAATACAGCGTGGCTTCCCACGAACTCAACACCTTCGGCGAACGCTTCGCATCGGCCCCTAAACTGCCAGATGCCGCCACGACCCGCATCCAACACATGGAACAACAGCACGAGCTGCTTGCCAACACGGTGGATAACATGCAGGTTCAGCTTGCGGGCGTTCTCTCCTCCCAGGCCACACTCACGGAGCACGTCTCAGGTTTGGAACGGGGGCTTGCCACCGTCGTCACCCAGCAACAGACGGCAACCGCCGAAGCCGCTGCACTGCGTGGCGACATCCAGGCCCTCCTCGGGCACCTCACGGGGGGCACCATCCACCTGCCACAGGTGGCCACTCTCGAAACTAAGAAGGAGGAAGCTGCATCAGTTGCCGATCCCGTGGTTGTCTGCGGGTGGATCGACCAGCCAGGCCAGGTCACCCCAGGGACGGGGCCCCCAGGGGCTGACAAAGGCAAAGACAAGGGTCGGGTCACCCAGGAACCCTATTGAAGGTGCCTCAGAGAGCCTGCCTCAGCCCTCCGAGGAAGCGCCTTCAGAGGCATCTCTTCCCTCTTCGCGTCGTATCTCTTTCTTGTCATATCATGTCAGTTTTGGCAGCAGCACGCGCAAGCTATCTGGTGTAGGGACACCCGTCATCTTGCAGGGGGCGTGATTGTTGCAATGTGCACGAGCATGCAGGGGTATCTGAGGATGCGTGCTGACATGCAGCTTTTGGCTCATCGCTCGCGCCGCCCGCCAGGCCTCCCCATCATGTGGCGCCTTGCCTGCAGCCTGGCCCTCCCCTCGCTCGCTGGAGCACACCCGTCTTCAGGCGGTGCGCCCCAGCATGGAGGTGAGGTTTTCCTGCGACATGCTGAACGTGGGACTCCTTTCTACCTTTACGATGACAACATCTACAAGTACGATCACTGCACCATTTTGGACCCGATCGTGAACAGCACCGCCGCCGCGGGTCCGTGCGGCAACGGATCGCTGGGCGCCATCGTGAGCGCATGCACGCCCTTGTCAACTACGACACATGCATCGAAATCCACCCCCAGCGTGGCCTCGACCGTGGTGCAGCAGATCCTTGACGGGGACGTTGATACAGGCCAGGCACGCAGTGGCGGCTTCAGCCCCGCTGTCGTGCCCCGCTATAGCCCCACGGGTCTCACCACCCCCCTGTGCGCTAGGGGCGAACCCGAGGAGGACCCCGCTTTCTGGCACCTGATGATGATCCGCGCCCGCCTCATACCGTGCGCTGCGGCGTGGGCACCAGGTGAGGACCACCAGGACGTGTTCTGGGCATGGCTCGAGGACTGCGTCCCGTACATCCTGGCGACGCTTCATCTGCCACAGTACGATCACCTCTTCCAGGAGGACTCTGAGGACACAACCGACGCCCTGCGCCAGCTCACCGCGTTCGACATGTGCGAGGACATCTGGTATAGAGCGGGCCCCGACAGACAGCGCACAAACCGCAACCTCACTCGTATCCAGGGCAGCCGCGAGTATTCCACCCGCTACTTTGGCCTCCTTCTGGAATACCAGGGTGCTCGTGCCCAGCTTGTCGGCCCTGAAGCTTTCACGGCACCTTTGCCGCCGTACCTCTCACGGGCCCACGCCTTACTACCAAGAGGCCTTCCCCCACCCGACCAAGACGCCCTGGCGTACCTCGCTGATGCGATCCTGCACCACCCGACAGACATGCAACCGCTTGTCGAGGCAGAGCTCGCCGCGGCACCGATGGAACCGCTTAACCCACCACCGCCAGCGGGCCTCGCCCAGCACGCCACGGGTGATCAGGCCGCAGACGACCCCGTATCATGGCTGCTCCAGCACATCGCGGCCAGCGACATCAGCGACACACCCCTGGACTCGTTCCACGCGTCGGACGATATCAGCAACATATCCCTGGGCTCGGTCCATGTGGACGATAGCCAGGACGACATGGAAACCCAGGATCGCGACGGCACGACACCACCAGGCGACACGGCCCAGCGTGACCGTGACAGTGAACCCCACTTAGGGCACACCTCGTCGCACAGCAGTCCGCCCAACAACTCGGCCCAGGCCGACCCCTGCGCACAGCTCAACGACGCTGAAGGCGCCACTGCCGCCGACGCGACAAGCCATGCCACTGCATCGCCAGCTCATGCCAGCCCGCGCAGTGGCGGCTTCAGCCCCGCTGCAGCACTGGCTGGACCTGGACATCCCCAGACCGCAGGTGGCAGCACCACGCCCCGCACCTCTGTCTGCCGTGTTAACGTGACTGACTCCAACCCCAGTGTCATTGACCACTGGCAGGCCGACATCGACAACGACCCCATCGATGACGAGTACCCAGATGCCAGCGGTTCCCACGAGCCCCAGCACAGCGCAGCGGCATCACGACACTGTGGCTGCCTCATCTGCCTCTTTGTGGCCACGTACGCCATCGTGATAGCAATGCCGTACAAGGACCAGATCGATGGGTACTTGCCGACACCGAGCCGAGACCCCAGCTACCGACAACGACGACGACGTGAAGCGGCGGCACCAGGCCCATCTGTGCCCACCACATCCCGACGCACAACGACATACAACGTCACGTCCGCATTGTGGGCCACTCTCAAGTGGACCAGCGTCAAACTCAGAGATAGCGTCTCGGGCGGAGCCAGCGCAGTCGGGGTCGGCCTCGGGGGTGTCCTGAAATGGGCCAGCGGCAAACTCGGGGCTATTGCCACGGGCGGAGTTGTGTGCGGTCTTCTACTCGTCGGCGCCAAACTCTTGCTCAAGGAGCCGTCGGACACGTAGGAGCCCGCATCTGTGCGCGGGCCCTGGACTCATCCACAGCCCAGTGGTGCCTCCGCTGTTGCCAACCGAGCAGGAGGCCGCGCGATGAGGCCACATACACAATGCCGTGCACGCTTGCCGACGAACACGACGACCAGCACGTGCACTCACTCCGACATCCGCTGCTGCAGGAACACTACGCCGCAGCAGTTGCCGCCGCAGTCGCCGATGTCACCACCGCCACCACCGCCGCCATCGTCGAAGTCACTGCCGCCGTATCGCGAGCCTCGTCTGTCACACCAAGATCGACCAGCCCGTCCCCGCGAGACGGCTCCAAAAGCGGCGCGGCATACGGTAACCTACCGACTAATGAGGATGCCACAGCACACGGCAGCGACACCGAGGCAAGGGAAACACGTGAGTGCACCCACGTTAGCCCGTGGTCCATCTTCCGACATGCTGATGCTCGTGGTTCCTCTCCCGACGCGGACACCCAACCACCACGACGGCGAGCACGCTATGCATCACCCGCCAGGCCCCAGGCGCCTTCAGGCCCTGGTATGCCTTACACAGCCCTCAAGCCACCGACACGCAACTTACGCAACACTATCCAGCGCGACCCAGCGGTCCCCGTGCCGCCGACGAGCATCCTCAACGCCCTGTACCAAAACGGCTTTGCGCTTGGTAACAGTGGCGTGTCTACAGAGGACATCAAAGACGCTCTGCGACTCCACGACCATCCTCGATTTACCCATGATCTAACACTCCAAGCGCTGGGGCCGTGGACTGACATCATGCAGAGGCCCCCGAACCGCCTCACTTGGGTGCTGGAAGACTCGGGCGGGAACTCAGGCGAGACAATCTTCCCCTACCTCACGTGGGACCTCCGCCAACCCACCACCGACGCGCCCACTGTCTTCTGGCATGGGACCCGCGGCGACCTTGCGGCCCGTCTTGCTGCCAGCGGAGGGCACCTCTTGCCAGGCCCCCGCCGTGAAGCGAAGGGTCGAACTGGCACCAACGTTGGCCGCACGTACGTGAGCGTGCACCCTTCGCTGGCCGCGTGGTACGCAATGCCGCCCCACCCGCCCTACAGTCTCGAAGACGACACCCTCGCGTGGGGACCCATCGCACTCTGGATGTGCGAGGCCACCCAACCACCGCGCGGGGAAAACAGGCACAACGTCGTGAAAGGGGAGGCCCACGGAGCGCGTCTCATTTACCCTCGGGTCCTGAGCCTCCTCATCCGCATGGACTGGTGCGCCCCCACAGAAGCTGCTTCCAGGTGCCGTGCCCTACCACATGCCTATGGCATGGGCGACTGTGCGCACGCCCTCCACATCGCTGGCTACGATCATCCAGATCTCCGTGAGGCGGCTGAAGCTCACGACCAGGAAGCTAGCACCAGGCGCAGACCAGTCATCGCGGCAGCGTGGCCACCGCCGCAGGCACTATACTCGCCAGAGGCAGCGCGAGTATGGGCCAAACAGCACTACGACACTGAAGCAGCCACCAGGGACGACCCTAACCAGCCCCGCCCACGCGTCTCGCTTCGCAAGCTCCAGCTGGACCCGAAACCACTCATCGACCTGGTGTACACTGGCTTGCAAGCCGTCCCCGTGCGGGGGCATCCTGACGCACGCGAGTCGCGCCCCAGCGGCTCCAGCCCTGGGGCCGCGTCTGGCCCACCGCGCACTCACAAGTCAGGCACAGCCCTGGCGCACAGTCCAGACCGCTCATCGACGACATCAGGAGCCGACGAACGCCGTACGCCTTCCCTCATCAGCGCGGCCGCCGCCCTCGCCCGAGGCCACGCCCGCCCACGGCGATCCGCCTCTCGTTCGTCACGACAGAGTGGCGGAAACTCCACCTCAGACAACAGTGGCATCGAGACGTGGGAGCACATTGAGACGGAAGAGGAGCCGACTGCCTACCACGTCCTCGCCTACCACGTCCGTGATGTGCGGCCCGTGTCAATGCCCCTGGCATCGAGGTCTGGCTTGACCCTGGTGATCACCACGACGGCGCCTACTTACCGTGGGGGACGACCGTCATGGGCCATCGCGTCACTAACCCTGCGGTGGCGGGGCGGGACGGCTGGGTCATCCTCCACCACGACCACGGCGACACCACTACTAAGCTCTGGGCACCGACCCAAGTCCACGTCAAAGCGGACGACACCTGGCGCACCGTCATGGTACCAGCGGACATGGGGCCCCAGTGGATCAGGTGCCATGCCGAGGACGCTCGCCTCCCCGCCGAGGTTGTCCGCACTACAGGCCAATCCTGGTTTGCTGACGTCTGGCCCTTGTGGGATCGCCCGCGACCCCACCCAGACGACCCAGGCACAAACGAGCATGCGCTCCCGCCTCTACCAGGACGCTGGTCTTGCCTACAGTGTCGATTCCAATGCTGTCAGTACTGTGCGGCTCGCCGCAACACGCAGCTCGGCACCTCGGGCCAACCAACGTGCCCAGACTGTGCCCGCAGCGGACTGCGTACACTTATGGACTGGTCCACGGACTACTCTTGCAACAGTTGGACGTGTGCATACAGCACCGACAACAGGGACTCCGACACATGCTGCCTGTCCAGCAGGTGCCCCCATCCCCCCAGTCCACACAGCCTGCTCGACGTCCGTGCCACAGGGATGCCGCCGCACATCCTTGCCCGCCAATACGGCAACGCGCCAGCCCACCACGACCTCAAGGAACCCCCCCGAGCGCCTTCAGGCCCCGGGGGGGAACCTCCACAACCAGGCCAAGCAGGTTACCAGGGTCAATGGTACTTCCCACCGAGGCCGCGGCGCGTCCCCAGGCAGGGACTGCCTGACGGCACGAGGCGGCCACCTGGGTTCACAGGAACGGGGATGCCCGAAGAACCGTCCCCCGACCAACCTCTCTGGAGGGAAGGCTACGTGCTCTTCGGCCCCCACCAGGCCCTCAAGGAGGAATTCACCTTCAACAAGACGGTCCGCCGACCCTACTCCCTAGCCATCACCAACATGTACAGGGACCGTGTCACGGTCAGGACCGTCTGCGAGTCGATCGCCGAGCGCATCCACACTACCCGCACCCGCTGGCGAGATGTGGTACTGTACTGGGACGCCGAGGGTGGTCCTGGGCCTCAAGCCCTCGACTACGACATGCGACTCTGCGACGCCATGGTGAGCCGTGCCACGACCGAAGCCGAGCTAAACCACGACCGCAGCAACCGTGGTAGTTTCTGCCTCTATGGACCAGCGCACCAGCGAGCTGTAAACATCACGGCGATCTCCGAGCCGCAGAACATCGACTACATGGAGCATGTGCGGCGATACTCACCCGTAGGGGAGACCTACCCAGACCACGCCTTCGAGCACGTCTATCGGGGCTGGCAGCGGCCCGACGTGCCCACCATCCTCCCCGACACCCGCCCCCTCTCGAGAGCCGACCAGCAGCGATATCAACAGCACCAGCAGCGCATTCAGCAGCGCGACCAACGCGACGCAGGACAGCCGAGCACGCCACGCTACCGCTCTCCCGCGCGAGTCCCGACAGGCGGCAGCAGGGCCTACGGCGGGGCTGCCGCCTATTACCGTGGCCCCATTGGCGCCAGGCCCACGGCGGCTGGAGCAGCCGCCTCCAGCTACGGCCACGCCCCTCACGCCAGGGTGCACCCAGCGGTCATCGGCTACCCGCGTGCACTCGTGCAGGCCCCCCCCACGGGCCACCTCGCCCGTGCCAGGGTCCACGCGCGCCTGGGGCCATTACTCAGGCCGACATGATGGCACCCCCAGCAACCAGCCCGCAGTGATAACCCCTGCGGCTTCAGCCCAGGGGGCTGCAACAAACCGTGGCAGGACAGGGCGCCCTGAAGGATGGCGTGATGCGAACGTGCGTGCTTGGCAACCGCGCCAGCACACGCCCCCGCCAAACGTGGCTGCAGCGCTGCGCCCTGCCCAGGCAAAACCTGCCCCACCTGAGCGGGAGAGGCAGCCGCTTGTCCCGCTCGTCCTCACGTACACCCAGGCGCATCACAGCGCCTCCCCGCGGCACAGCGAGGGAAGCGCCCACCACGTCAGCCCCCGCCCCGACGCTGTCGACCCTGACCAGGCCACAGCCACGGCGGAGGGCGGCACAAGCGCCTCCCGCCAGCCCAGCCCATCACCCTGCGCGGCGCCGATCCGATCCCCGAGCAGGGCGGATTCCGAGCGCGCTAATGCCCAGGCGACCTCGCACCGCGACCGCCACACGGGCGGGCGCGTCCCGCGCAGCAGGTCCTGCAGCCGCCACAGCTCACGCAAGGCCCCAGGGAGCTCCACGAGCTCGCCGCCTCGCGAGACTCAGGCTGATGGCCGAGCCCCCGAAGTGGTGCCACGCTTCGGTGCCAGCGTCATCGAACCTGGCCAGGTCGACCTCGAGCCGACGCCGTCCACGGACCACGAGCCGCCGCTGCCCACCCGCGTGATCGTCCCCATCGACGAGGCGCCGACCTTCGACCCGTTCAAGAACAAGTACCGTGTCAAGGACCTTGCGGCGGGTTTCGGCGGTGGCTCACCGCTCTCACCTCAGAGTCGGGGCGGAGCCCCCGCCACCTCAGCCGCTGCCGCGGCAGCGGCGGCCCCGCGGGGAATCAGCCCTGTCCGCAACGCGGGCCTCACGGCAGCGGGCATGGACGAGGCCCAGCGCCAGGCCACCGACCGCGCTGCTCGAGCTGTTCCACCAGATGCTGCTCATCAAGATACTGACGGGGCGGGCGCGCCACCGCAGGACGGACCAGCGGTGTCGCGTGCGCAGTATATGCGCGTGCGTTGTGCCGCTGCCGCGCCGAGCCGCCGCCGCTGGTTCGCTTTTGCTTTTGTGTTCGGCAGGACGGATCGAGGAGTCGCCTCCCTCTCCCTCTGCTGCCGTCTCACCTCTCCTCCCCTCGTCCCCTATGGTACTGGAGTGAGGAGGAGTTTTCGAGACAGTTTTACTGACGTTTATGAACCCCCCCTGGCGCAGTGCCGACCATGTCTCGCCTATACTTCTGGCCTGACGGCGGCTTCAGCCCCGGTCAAGCTAATCCATAGGAACGCCATGAGCTCCTACTGTGGCCAAGCCTTCTACCTGGGCGAGGGTCAGGCTGACCTACACCGTGCGGGGCGTGCAAACCCCAGCTCCACCGATGGAGACGGGCCAGGTCGCTCCATACACCTCGTCAGCCTAAACATCACCAGTCTCTCAGCGAACTGGCCAACCATCACCGCTCTTGGTGTCGACCACAACGCCGCAGTCATAGCACTGCAGGAGACCCGACATGCCAAGCCGACCAGACAAGCCATCGCTACCAGCGCCGCCAATCCACACCACGGGGGATACCACGCCAGTCTTGGACCTGACCTGGATCTGGCGCGAGCCCAGCGCAGAGCTGCCCACGGCGGCACAGACCACACCGTCGTGGGCAACACTGGCGCCTCGGGAGGGGTCGCCATCCTCTCTAAGGATGCCATTGTCGACTCCACTGTCGACGACACTGCGCCCTGTATCGTCGCCCTCAAGGCCAAGAAAAGATGGCACGAGGCCTTTCTCCCGCTCTGCACTCAGCACCGCCGCAGGCGGCGACGAAACAACCACGGGCCCGCTGGGATCTACATAGCGAGCCTCTACGGGGTTGCTGGAGGAGACAGCACAGATCTTTTTCGGCTCGCTGACTGCGCCGCCGCAAGGGTCGGCTCAGCCCCGTATTTCATCTGCATGGACGCCAACACGAACATCGACGACAATCCACACCTGCTGCACATGATGCAGCACGGATGGTTTAACGTCGCTGAGGGCACACCAGACCACACCATGCACACATACGGCAATATCCCTGACTGGGACCGCGTCACCAAGTGCCCCCGCACTTCGCGCATCGATTATATCATTGCCAACCAAGCGGCGCGATCCCTTGTCACCGACTTCTGCTATCTGCGCGACTTGCCAGCGAAGTCCCATGTTGGCCTGCAGGTCACGCTTGACCTCAGTCGCCTCGACCATACGGCCCGACGCCTTCTTGCCCCCACGCCCTACCCTCCCAACGATGGAGCTCACGAGGGTCACGAACTGCAGGCATTAGGGACCCTCATCGCTG
>CAUYUJ010019170.1:1032288-1039788 GCA_963575745.1 Prorocentrum cordatum | reverse complement strand
CATTTAGACTGCCGTGCCATCCCGCCGTACCTAGCGCAGCGCATCGACTGCACGTGGACCGCGGCCCGCCTCCTATGTCACAAGCTGCGCCCCACGGTTCTCCTAGACTTCCCACCCCCGACGAGCCAGCACCTCACGGAGAGCACCTTGACGGTTTGATCCAAAACCTCGACCTAGAGCTGGCGCGACGCGCGAACCGTGCCAAAGCTGAACGCATCAAGATATGGGCTGAGGGCGTCCGCGAGCCAAGCGGGCGAAAGGCGGCCATATACGCACGGGCTGCTGACAGCTCGCCCACGGCGTATCTCCGCACGCCTACCACACCTGACGATACGCAACTCCACTGCGACACCAACGCCTTCACACCTGACAAAGCTAGCACGGACGATAGCGACGCTGACACCGAAGCTGGCGGCTTCAGCCCCAGCGACGGTAGTTCGCCCGACACGGACAACGACGAAGACCACACTTGTGAACCACCACCTGCACAAGTCCCCGACATTCTCCCTGCCAACGCCATTGTTGCTAATACCAAAGACATGCTTAAGCTCATGGTCGACACCTGGGAGCCCATCTTGGGCAGGTACCGCGCTCGTGCAGGTCATGATGCCGAAGCCATGCCGACGTGGGCAGACTTCTACGACGAGTACCGACAATAGCTGCCTACGCCATCACCAGCAGTCCCTTTCCACCTCACCGACGACCAACTCATCCACTTCATTCGCAACCGTTCACCGTGCCGCGCGGGGGGACTCGACGGCTGGACAACTAAGGAGGCCAAGGAGTTACCCGACGACATCCTTCGCCTCTTCGCCAGCGTCTTACGCGCTATGCAACGCACTGGCACCATCCCAGAACCCCTCCTTCATGTGCCAAACCCGTGCCTCCGAAAAGGCCGAGGCGAACTTCCAACGGACCAACGACTTCTCTCGGTGCTTTCCGTTTGGATGTATGCGTGGGAAGCGCCAGCTTACCGCAGCCTCACGGACTGGCGGAAAGGATGGACCCACGCCACGAGCTTTGGCGCTGTCCCCAAAGCTACCATTGGGGACGTCAGCACATCTCTTGCCCTGCGCATCGAACACGCCAGGGCCTTACTCCTTCCCTTAGCTGGGGCTGCCCTTGACCGACAGAAGTGTTTCGACTACCTCATCACGGACATATGCCTTAACCTTGCGCTTCACGCGGGGTGCCCCCAAGACATCGTTACTGTCCGCAGAAACTTCTACAGTCGCCACAAACGCTACATCCGCATGAACGGAGCGTACTCTAAGGAATTGGCCAGGACCAACGGTCACCTCCAGGGAAGCTCTTGGTCCCTGGACGACATTAAGCTGCTCATGTGTGTGTGGACCAAGAGACAGCATCGATACGTCCCGCGATCACTCAGCACTACCTTTGTTGACGACAGCAACTCCACTACTCACACCGCGCCTGAGTTGCAGAAATCTCTTGATGAAACCGCCAAGTTTGATCGATTTTCAAGTCAACGCATTCACCCTGGCAAAGTGGCGGGGTGGGCGCTCACCGACGAGCTTCACGCCGCCGTTACCCAGCTCACTCTGGCGGAACGGCCCTACGCGTGGTCGACTCCTTCAAGCTCGTCGGGAGTTACATCAACGCCGAGGCAGCGCCGGCTCCAGCCGCGCTTAACCTCACGGCCACCGCTGACGCCAGTGTTCGGAGGGCGACTAGTCGCCTGCCGCGCATTGGCAAGCTCCCATCGCCGATGCTTATTAAGGCGCGGCACGCCCGTTCCCTTGCTGCCAGAGTCTGTACCACGGGCACCGACATTCAAGCCCCATCAGGCCCCGTCAAAACTGCCTACAACCATGCCCTTAAGGCGGCTATCCGCCCCAAGGGAAACAGGTGGGTCGAGTTTTGGACTCTCATGGCCGTGTGCGTCCCAGGACACGCCCTGGAGATTGACGCCATCACGCAGCGTGAAGTTCTCCTGTGTCTGCGGCGACAGGTTAATCGCGACGCTACACTCTGCGGTCTCGTCAGGGATCTCCAACACCACGTTCAGACCCTGTTTGGTGGAGGACCTGTCGGACGACTTGTCCAGTCGCTCCAGCAGCTCCGTTGGACCTGGCCCACATTTGGCATCATGTACGACGACTGGGGCTGCCAGATCAGTTGGCTGAACTTACCCCAAAACGCCTTCCTTCCCATGCTGCGGGCCTCACAACGCAAAGCCTTTCTGAGGAGGATCAAGCCACGGCGTCACGACCTTGGATACCTTGCCTCTGTCAGACAGGGCCTCGACCTCTTCGCCAGCACGTGGCTCGCCCGAACGAAAGGAGCAGCCAAATGCACTGCCTGGCAGCTGGCGCTCCTCCTGAACTACCCGTCGGGCGGGGACCACACCCAACAGCGACGATCCCGATCAAACACGTCTGCTGACCCCAGCCCCATCTGCCGATACTGCGACGAGGAAGAGGAAACTCAGGAGCACACTGTCCGCGACTGCAAGTGCTGGGCCCGAGAAAGATCCCCTCTCACCACCCTCATCAGTGACGAGCAGTGGGCCCGTCTTCCGCCGCACACAAGACACTGCGGGCTCTTCGATGAAGACCCAGCCCTCCTCGACCTGCAGGCCGACCTCGCGAGGGACCCGCTACCTCAGCCATACCGCGGCCCCCACCTGAGGGAGATCCTGCGGCTTCAGCCCAGGACTCCTACACCACCTACCTTGACCACGACACTGGTTGGACATGGGTCTACGCTGCCACGGACGGTGCATGCACCAACCAAGCCATCCCATTGCTAGCACGAGCGGGCTACGGCGTCTACTACGGCATCGACCACCGCATGAACTACAGCGCACGCGTTCACGGCATTACGCAGAACGCACAGCTTGCGGAGACCCTCGCCATTGTCCACCTCACGGCATGTGCTGAACGGCCCGTACACGTTTTCGTGGACAACCTGGCGGTGGTCGATGGGTTCCAAAGTATCATCGACGGACACTCAGCACCGCAGGGCACGCACGTGGAGCTCTGGGAAAAGATCCACCGATGCGTCATGGCCAAGCCCAACATGTTCCGCGTCGAGAAAATCGCAAGCCACCTGGGAGACATGGGCATCGACCTCGGGCTCTTCGGGCCCATCGCGGAGGAGTTCAATCGTCAGGCTGACGCCCTCGCCACAACGGCGGCACGTACTCATAACCTTCCAGACGACATTGTCGAAGCTGCCAAATCACGACATCGCCAAGCGACCGTGATTCATGGAGTCGCTGTCGCCATCTACGAGCGTAGACACCGTACACTCCCCCTCCCACACCGCAGGGCTGGGTTCACAGCTGCGGAACTCAACAAAATGGAACCAAATCCCCTGCTGTCTGACCAGGCACCACCCGCGGCTGGACCAGACATCCCACAGAACCCAGACGAGCTCTGGGCCGAGGCCCAACGGGCGATATTCGACGAACAGGAGGACGACCCGTTCGGCTTTGGCGGGGGCCTTGACTTCCTAGGCGACGGGCCAGCCAGCGCCAACCTTGCCCCGTCGGGCACCCGCACGTCGCCCTCGACTCCGCCACTGGGAGCGGCATCGCACCCACATGACAACGCCGCTCACCTTCAAGACGCTGACGAACAGGAGGATAACCTGTTCAGCTTCGGTGGGGGATCGGACGCTTTGGACGACGGACCAGTCAGCGAAAACCCTGCCCCGTCGGGCAACCTCTCGATCCCTACTGCGACTCCGTCCCCGAGAGTGACATCGCCCACAAACGATGATATCGGCCACCGCCAAGACGCCGACCACGACCTGGGTGACCCCCGCGGACTGAGTGGCATGGAGGACGCACCGCCGATACCACACGCTGCCGACCATGCCGCCCTACCGAGACGCCAACCTTCTACGCGACCGACCTCGGAGCCCTTGCACGGCATCATGACTGGTCCCACCGCGCAAACCACTCCGCCCCCCCACCGCCGGCAGCCCGCGGGGGCGGCTTCAGCCCCCCCGCAGGGCACTAAACCAGACAGGCCCTCGTGCCCCGTCCACGCTTCCATCGTTGCTGAGCGAGAGGAAGCGGCCCCCCCGACCTCTCGGGGCGTGGCCCTAGCGGCTCCAGCCCTGGGGTCGCGTGTGCCCCTCCAGTCACCCTTCAAGGGTGACGGACGTCAGCGTACTGGGTGCCGCACTACGCTAGTCCACCATTTGGACAGGCGTACCGAGGACCTCGCCTCTGTCTCGAGGCTCTCGGCTGCTGGCACTGAGCAGCCACCCCTCACCGACCGCGAAACCGAGCTGTCACAGGCTATGGCTGCTCTCCAGCAGAGGTGCTTAGCTCTCGCCGCAGACCTCGCCGCCGCCCAAGCTCGTCAAGGCCCTCTACTCCAGCGCCTCCACAGCGCTGGGCGAGCCTTTGCCGAGCTGCTCACGGCCTCGCCCGATGGTGCCGTGCCGTCACTCAACATCCAAGCGATGTTGTCATCGTTCCGCGGCGCTCCACCTGGTGCCCCGCGCTAATCTCCTCCTTTCTGCCTGCCCGTGTGTACGCGTGGCTCCGCGTCCACGGTGTCAGGGCGTGGGGGCGGGGGGTGCCCCGTCACTGCGCGCCGCTTAGCGGCCAAGCGCCAAACTGGCGGTCTGCCAAGCCGCCTAGCCACGTGTCAGCACGTCGCCTTTCTTGTTGGGGCCTATTTCCTCACGCGGTCTGACAGGTGAGATCATCATCGTCTGACCGCCGTCTGTAGCGTCTGTCGCACTGCGCCGGGGGAGGGGTTTTTTGTTGCCCGCCCTCGTATCTAAAGGCTGCACCGCCGCAAATAGTGTATGCGAGTTGTCGCACCGCAGTGCGCCTCGCGGACGGACCCTGGTCCGCCTACTTGTCCGATCTCTCTCTCTCTGCCTCTATCTCTGCCTCTCTCTCTCTCTCTCCTCTCTCTCTTCTCTCTATTCTCTCTCTGCTCTCTCCTCTCTCTCTCACTCTCCCTCTCTCTCTCTCTCGCTCTCTCTCTTCTCTTTTCTTCTCTTCTCTCTCTCTCTATCTCTCTCTCTCTCTCTCTTTCTCTCTCGATCTCTCTCTCTCTCTCTCTCTCTTCTTTCTCTCTCTCTCTCTCTCTCTCTTTCGCTCTCTCGCTCTCTCTTGCTCTCTCTCGCTCTCTGTCGCTCTCTCTCGCTCTCTCTCTCTCTCTCGCTCTCACTCGCTCTCTCTCGCTCTCTCTCGCTCTCCCTCG
This sequence comes from Prorocentrum cordatum, assembly GCA_963575745.1. Classification (NCBI taxonomy): domain Eukaryota; class Dinophyceae; order Prorocentrales; family Prorocentraceae; genus Prorocentrum; species Prorocentrum cordatum. Next base: position 1,034,593 of record CAUYUJ010019170.1, on the reverse strand, counting down.
CTCTCTCCCGCTCTCTCTCTCTCTCTCTCTCTCTCTCTCTCTGCTCTCTCTCTCTCTCTCTCTCTCTCTAGTCTCGGCTCGAGAGTGCCCAGCACTCAGACCGCAGCCGCGACGCGAAGCGCCCCGCCTCGGAGCCAGACTCCCAGGCCTCGCGAGACCGGAGGGGTCCCAGCAGGACCCTACTGATTCGCGTCACCTCTCCCCGCCAGAGCGCCCGCAGCAATGGCCCCCAGTAAGCCGGAGCGCCGTCGCTCTTCCAAGCAGCCCCCGAGCTCACGTCCTGCTGCTGAAGGGTCTCTCCTCCATCGCAAGCAGGACTGCATCGCAGCTTTCAAGCAAGCGGGGTCTGACCGCCCCACGGCCGCATACAACGGGCTTGCCGAGCTGAACGCGGATGAGCTCCAGGCCACGTACGACATGCACAAGACCAACACGAAGAAGCTCGGCAGTGCCTTGATCCGCACGTGCGCCGCCAACCAGATCAGCTACACGCTGGATCACCACCAGCGCAGCAAGCCTAAGCGCATTGGCGGTGACACATCACACCCACCAGCTGGGTCCGCACGTCTTCAGGCTGCGGACGCCCAATTCATTGCCTTGGACCCGGCCTTTTGGAAGGTCCCAGTTCTCGCCGAACCCACATCACCTGACGACGGCAAGACGTGCAAGCCCAGTATCAGCCTCCACGACTACGAGAGCGGTGAACGGCTGCTGCAACACCACCTCGAGCAGGGTAAGCGTACCACGGGTCAGCTTGCGATTGCTGTCATGGGCCCAAAAAACGACAACTACGTCGGTACCGAGCTCGCCGTCCCCGTGCTGAAGCGTCACCCTAAGGCGCCCAAAGTGGTCCACATGCACGTCCCCGTGACCGTGTACCAGCTGGGCACCAAGGAAGTCGCCTGCACGGAAAAAGTAGCCGTCGCCACCATCGACCCTGCCGACCACGTATGCTGGATTCGGGCGACCATACATGAAACCGAGGCCATCGCCGCAGTCCCCTCCATGCATCAGGCCTTCGAGGGCCAGTTCTCGGGAGGTGCCCCCGTGAACGGTGGTCCACGCGCCAAGGGTCCTTTCCGAAGGGACTCCGCTCCACAGGACAAGGCGCGCCAAAACCAAAAGCACAGGGAGTCCAAGAAAGACGCTCGCCGCAGGAGCTCGATAGTCAGCTCCAGGACACCTTCAAGGCCCTCTTCCACGGCAACTTTAAAGCCGTCACCATCCTCGAACCCTGCAAAAGCCTAGGCAGGTTTGGATCGGGCGTCGGAAAGAGGTACCTGGCTGCCACCTTCGGCGTCAGTCTCCAAGCGGTCGACAAGGTCTTGGCGGGATCAGGGCAACTCGGTGCCACCTACGACCTCAGCAACGTAGGTGCAGACGAGCCCACTGCAGACAAGTATCAGACCGTGTGGTTCCCTGAGGACCAGCCCATCACGATGGCAGATGCGTTCCAGAAGTCGGTGGATTTCAAGGCCCTGGGAGTCGTCAGGCACGGCAAGTCGGGCTCATTGGGGATCCGTGTTTCACGGGGGTCAGACGCCGCCAAGGCTGCTGCCGTCAGCGTCCGCGGCTGCGAGGCCACCCTCGCCAAGACGCGCTACCGCATCACTGGCATTGCGGCACGCCACGCCACGCTGACCCAGCTCGCCAAGACTCTCACGGGCCCGTCCGTTAAATGGGACTGTGAGGTCTACCACACCGCCTGGGACCCAGCCACTTCGGCTCAGTTTGCCTTAGTGCGCGCCCATCGTCCCCCACTCACATATACGGTACAGGTCGCAGGGTGCCATCCCGTGGAGCATCACCGAGGCCCCGCTGGCTGAGGTGGTGCCGAAGAGGGACAACGTTACCATCGTCACGCCTACCACCATCACAGAGCCTGTGTCGCCGCCAGCCCGTGGTGGCGGCTTCAGCCCCGCCACTGGCACACTCCTCACCAAAGCGGCCCAGAGCCCTTACCTCCACGACCTCATGACTGCCACGCCCAACGGCAAGGGCGTCGCACCGCTCCTGATCCCCAAGGAGGAGCCTTTAGCCAAGCGCCACCGATCCTCCAGTGGGAAACGCGACGCCACGCCGCACGCAAGATCACACGGCGCCCCAGGCCGCAGCCCCTCTGCACCCCCGCACGGCACGGATGGAGCTGCCGAGCAGACGGCCGTCCAAGGATCAGGTGGTCATGACCCGCAGCTTGGCACGGTGGCGGCTGAAGGTGGGGGCCACACCGATGGGGACTCTGCCACAGCCGCCGAAGTACCAGGCGACGCTGACGACGTCGAGATCCTCTCATCAGGTGATGAAT
>CAUYUJ010019170.1:978861-1032188 GCA_963575745.1 Prorocentrum cordatum | reverse complement strand
GGGCGGACCCTAACGGGCGGGTCGGGTCGGGTCGGGCGGACCCTAGCGGGCGGGTCGGGTCGGGCGGGCGGGACATTAAAGTATGGTGCGCGTGCACTTGACACGCGTGAACCCTGACGGGCGGGTCGGGTCGGGTCGGGCGGGCGGGCCCTAACGGGCGGGTCGGGTCGGGTCGGGCGGACCCTAACGAACGGATCGGGCCGGGCGGGCGGGACGTTAATGTATGGTGCGTGTACACCTGAGACGCGTGACCCCTAACGGGCGGGTCGGGTCGGGTCGGGCGGGCGGACCCTAACGGGCGGGTCGGGCCGGGTCGGGCGGGCCCTAACGGGCGGGTCGGGTCGGGCGGGCGGGACATTAAAGTATGGTGCGTATACACTTGACACGCGCGACCCCAAACGGGCGGGTCGGGTCGGTCGGGCGGGCGGACCCTAACGGGCGGGTCGGGTCGGGCGGACCCTAACGGGCGGGTCGGGTCGGGCGGGCGGGACATTGCAGTATGGTGCGTGTGCACTTGACACGCGTGAACCCTAACGGGCGGGTCGGGTCGGGCCGGGTGGGCGGACCCTAACGGGCGGGTCGGGTCGGGCCGGGCGAACCGTAACGGGCGGGTCGGGCCGGCCGGGCGGGACGTTAAAGTATTGTGCGTGTGCGCTTGACACGCGCGAACCCTAGCGGGCGGGTCGGGTCGGGCGGGCGGGCCCTAACGGGCTAGTCGGGTCGGGTCGGGCAGACCCTTACGGGCGAGTCGGGTCCGGCGGGCGGGACATTAATGTATGGTGCGTTTACATTTGACACGCGTGAACCCTAACGGGCGGGTCGGGTCGGGTGGGGCGGGCGGGCCCTCACGGGCGGGTCGGGCGGGCCCTAACGGGCCGGGTCGGTTTGGGCGGGCGGGGCATTAAAGTATGGTGCGTGCGCACTTGACACGCGCGACCTCCAACGGGCGGGTCGGGTCGGGTCGGGCGGGCGGACCCTAACGGGCGGGTCGGGTCGGGCGGACCCTAACGGGCGGGTCGGGTCGGGCGGGCGGGACATTGCAGTATGGTGCGTGTGCACTTGACACGCGTGAACCCTAACGGGCGGGTCGGGTCGGGTCTGGCGGGCGGCCCCTAACGGGCGGGTCGGGTCGGGCGGGCCCTAACGGGCCACGACCAGGCTCCGAGGAGACCCAGAAAAGGGCACCTTTGAATTTGTGCGCGAAACCCAGGCGCGGGCGCGGGATGGGCCGAGGGCCGCTGGACACTTTCGAAAGCCACTCCTTGGAGCACGACGTGGCGAAGAAAGTGCTTCGCCCCACCTCGCCTGGGCGCCTCTCGTTTGATCCGCGGAAGCCCTGGTGCACGGCGGGGGTGACGCCACGACGATGTCTCCACAGCATGGCGTAGCAATGTTTGGACAGAGCGACGAGCGGCCGCTCTGCGGTTGAACGGCTATCCGTGGATATGTTGTTCCGAATCCCTTCCTCTCCTCTCTCCCTCCGCCCATTCCTGCCTCTCCTGCCCTCCCTGCCCCCCCCGTTTTCCCTCCAGCCCCCCCGCCCTCGCCCTCCCCTCTCTGCCCCTCCCGTTACACAATTCCACAATATGGACACTACTTTCCTCTCCCCCCCTAGTCTGTGCAGAGAGTCCCCCGCCCTGTCCGCGTATTGTTGTTTCACACAGGATTTGAAAAGTTGATATGTTTTATGTGTTATTCCATTCCGATTGTTTTCGGGTGTTCAAAATGTTGCTCCCGCTGCAGGGCTGGCCCCGCTTCCGCGCCTCCAATTGTTCCACATCGAACTCCCGCGGCAGCACCGGCGTGTTCGGTCCTTCCAGTAATGCCCACGGTGCAAAGATAAGCCCTCCGAAAAGAGCATCGGTCGTGATAGCACATCCGGAGTCGATTCGCTGAATTGTTGGGGCTTTGAAGGCCCCGCCCTTGAGGGGCGTCGTCGTTGTTCTGAAGCAGTATCAAGCAGGAGCCCTGTTTCAGCTTCGAACAGGCGATGTTGAAAGCAGAGCCAGCGGGTTCTATCCGACAGCCCTTCTTGTGAGGGGCTTTTCGGGGAGCCTAAGGAGCTGGACATGGAGCCGCGGCTCCAGACGGGCCCAGACCTCTCCACGACGATCCACTTACCCTCCGAGGAGTCAGGCGCCATGCCATGACATGCTGTGCGGTGCGGTGTTGTGTTCCGCGCCGCTGTGCGACGCCACGCTTTGGGTCCAGACCATGACCGATGCTGCCAGCGACTTTGTCGCCGATGACGTCACCATTACACCGGCAAAACCCATGCCCGTGGCCGTGGCCGTGACCGTGACCGTGGCCGTGGCCGTGGCCGTGGCCGTGACCGTGACCGTGGCCGTGACCGTGACCGTGACCGTGACCGTGACCGCGACCGTGACCGTGACCGTGACCGTGACCGTGACCGTGACCGTGACCGTGACCGTGACCGTGACCGTGACCGTGACCGTGACCGTGGCCGTGACCGTGACCGTGACCGTGACCGTGACCGTGACCGTGACCGTGACCGTGACCGTGACCGTGACCGTGACCGTGACCGTGGCCGTGACCGTGACCGTGATCGTGACCGGGACCGGGACCGGGTCCGGGTCCCGGTCCGGGTCCGGGCCCGGGTCCGGGTCCGGGACCGTGACTGTGACCGTGACCGTGACTGTGACCGTGACCGTGACCGTGACCGTGACCGTGACCGTGACCGCGACCGTGACCGTGTCCGTGACCGTGACTTGATCCAGCGCCTTACTGGTTGTGGGGCGGTTTGGGGAACTTCTTGGGCGGTTTTGGAGCGTCGGACACCCGAAAAAGCGAGGACGCTGAAAACATTGAACAACCAATGGGAAAGTAGCAATTTGGGGATGTTTTTGGAGCCTCACCGGAGCTACTTAGGGGGCTCCCCGAGGCCCTGTGGAGCTCTCTTGGGGCCTCCTTGGGCCTTCTCGGGGCGGGAGGCTCGTATTTTCAGTTCGTGGTCCCCCCTGGGGCCCCTTTTTGGGCCGTCTTGGAGCATTCGTGGGCCATCTCGGGCGCGTCTTGGACCGTCTTGGGGCGCTCTCAGCGCGCTCTGGGAGCTTCTTTGGCCGTCTTGGAGCGGTTTTGCGAGCTTCTTAGGCGGTTTTGAAGCGTCGGAAACCCGAAAAAGCGAGGACGCTAAAAACATTGAAAAACCAATGGAAATTCAATGATTTTGTTCTCTCGGGCCCCCTTTGAGAACGGTCTTGGGGCTCTCGCGGAGGGTCTTCAAGGCTACCCGGGTGCTATCCTGGACTGTCTTGGGTATCTTTGTGGGCTTGCGCCGACCGATTTGGCATTGCCGCCCGCCTGCGTGCACGCCTTGGAAAGGATTTTCGGCCGCCCCCGTGGCACGGATCCGGGGGGGCCCGTTTCGGGGGGGGGGTCCGCACCCCCGGAATTATAAGATTATCCCAGTGCGACCCTACCTAGGAGTTGGAGCCCCTAGGAAAGCAGCATTAGTAGTTACAGTAAAGCTAAGCTAAAGCTAAACTGAAGCTAAGCTAACGCTAAGCTAAATCTAAGCTAAAGCTAAGCTAAAGCTAAGACAAACCTAAGCTAGATCTAAGCTGAAGCTAAGCTGAAGCTAAGCTAAAGCTAAGCTAAAGCTAAGCTCAAGCTAAGCTGAAGCTAAGCTACAGCTAAGCTAAAGCTAAGCTACATCTAAACTAAGTTAAAGCTAAATCTAAGCTAAAGCTAAGCTAAGCTAACGCTAGCGCTAAGCTAACGCTAAGCTAGAACTAAGCTAAAGCTAAGCTGAAGCTAAGCTGAAGCTAAGCTGAAGCTAAGCTAAAGCTAAAGCTAAAGCTAACGCTAACGCTAAAGCTAAAGCTAAAGCTAAAGCTAAAGCTCCCAGGGGACTGGGGGAACCGCTCCCAGGGGACTGGGGGAACCGCCCGGGGCGATTTCCATTGCCCAGCCCTTTAAGCTAAGAGAGTAAGAACCCTTCTAGGCAGAGCCTAGGTAGGGAAATATAGAAACAAGAATATATATATATATATATATATATATGTGTGTGTGTGTATATGTATATGTATCGCCGCGTCGTTTGTTCCGACGCGCGGTCTTCCGTTTTGGAGAGGGTGCTGCGGGCACCAGGGCAAAGGCTGCTTCGGCCGCGGCGGGCTTGCCGTGGGCTTTGCCGCGGTGCTGGCTGTTTCCTTGGGCGCGGGGCGCAGGGCTTGCCGCGGGTTTGCCGTGGTGTCGGCGTCGTCCATTTGGGCGCGTCGAGATCAAACGGCGCGGCGACATATAGCATATAGCTCTTTTCTCTCCGCCCAGGCTACCGTGCATGCACATATTCCACGCGAGCTGCGCCTCCCCGTGGCTGCTGCAAGCAGGCGCCCGGGAGCCCGCTCCCCCGCTCGTTCCCCTCTCCGAAGGTTGGAGGGGGCCGCATGCCTTCGCGTCGATGGGGGCGCTCTCTGTCTCTGTGGGGGGGCCCCTCTGTCTCTCGCTGTCTGTGCTTCTCTCTCGCTCTCCGTCTCTGCCTGCCCCTCTGTCCCTTTCTCCGTCTCTTACTATCTGCTTCTCTCTCTCTCAGTCTCTTTCTCTGGGGCGCTCCTCCACCTCTCTCTGTCTGTCTGCCCCATCCTCGGCAAATGCCATGTCGCAGAGGGCCGCGATAGCGAACGAGGTGGCGCCCACCTGGGAGGATTTTTCAGCGGAGTGCCACGGGGAACTCCCGGAGCCAGCACCAGCCGATCCGTTCACCCTGACGGACGAAGATCTCATCGACTTCACCAGGACGAGGCCAGCGGCCAGAGCCGGTTGGCCTGACGGATGGACCGCCACAGAAGCCAGAACGCTTCCTGACGGAATCCTGCGCCTCTCCGCCAGAGCGCTTCGGCGCTTCGGGCCATGCAGCGGCCGTGTGTCGTCCCCGAGCCGAGGAGGAGGAGGAGGAGGAGGAGGAGGAGGAGGAGGAGAGGATTGAGAGAGGAATGGGGAGCGAGAGGGAGGTTGCATCACAGCGGGGCAAGAAGGAGGAGGATGAGGAGGAGGGGGAAAAGGGATGACGAGGAGGAGGGAGAAGATGGAGGAGGAGCTGCGATCCTTTGTTCAAGCCCCCCAGCACCTCACTCGGTGTGCGCCCGCCCCTCCGCTCCTCCCAGGCGGCGCGAGGTGGTTGATCTGGCTTGGCCGTGCTCTGTCCCCGTCCCGTCCTGGCGCGTCTTGTGGCGCCGCGTCCCGTCGCGTCGCCTACCATCCCGTCTCGTCTCGTCTCGCATCCCGCCATGTGCCAAGAAGGTCATGAGGAAGTGGATCCTGGGCCTTGGTTCCGTGCCGGAAGGTTAGAGAAAATGCTACAGTCGGTACGTCAGAAAAGAAATCGGCCTGCTAGCAGGTGCCCCACGGGAGCTTCTCATCCCCCGATAGTTCTGGGCGACCTACAGGGGCCTTTGGTTACTTCGGGGAGCTCCAAGCCAGATGACAAGCGTGCCCCCAGGTGGATTCTACGTAGCAAGATATCTGGTATTATTTGTTTACTGTACATAAGGATCCAGGGAAGGCTACCCTGCTGCATGGAACCCGCATCAATTCCTTCTGGCAAGCGTCCCGTCCCACCTTGCCTCGCCTTGCCTCGCCCGGGTCTCGTCACGTCCTATGTCTCTCCTTGTCTCTTTGCGTTTCTGCCCGTCGGCGTTTGCAGGGAGGACGCTTCACGTCAAACATATACTGTTCAGATGGTAATATGTTTCGTCCGTTCGACCCGAATCCACACACGGCGGCATGGCAGATACGAGTTAAAACCATTTCTGTATGTTTGTCTGGCGGTCCGTTCGTCTGCCTGTCTCACTCTTTGTCTGTCGGTCCCTCTCTCTCTTTCTCTCTGCGGTCTTATCCCTTTCGTATTTCTTGTTCACTGCTTCAATATCTTTGCCTTGCCGTCTTCATACTACTTTGTTGGCTTAGTAGTCTCATCCGCAGTAGTCTCACCTTTATTAGTGTATGCATGCAATATATATACATATATGTATGTATGCATGTATGTATGTATGTATGTATATATATATATATGTATATGTATATGTATATATATACATAAATATATTTTCTAGACGCTTCGCGTATCACCACCAGCTTGGCGCCGCAAGGGCGACTTCTCCCCCCCGTTCCGTTGCCGTTGCCGCGCCCTTTGCTTCCCCACCAGCAGGGCTGTCTGGGCCGGTCACCAGCTGACGCTGAAATGCGTCTCAATGAGGGGCATTTTGTCCCTGGCATGTGCATGCGCCGCTGCGCGCCAATTATCTACGTACCGCGCCCCGGACGTTGTGCCCGCTCCATGTCCTTCGCCTTGGAGCCGCGAACCAAAAAGTATCACCACCAGCCGAGAGAATGATGGCTGAGGAGGGGAAATAGGGGGTGGGGGGCGTCGTAGCCGTTCTGTCGCCAGGCAGCCAGGAATTCGTCGCAGGTCTTTGGGACGAGACTGGGACGAGTTGCTCGACACTCGGTCCCGCAACGCGGACTTTCCACCAATTTCGACCGCACGCGCCAGGACCACGCGACGGACGACTGGAGCAACGCCGGGCGCCCAGGCAAAGGGCTAGTTTGCGATGTCTCCGTGTTGCGAAGTGACAAGCAGGACAAGCGCAGCCACGGCTGAGACGAACCTGCTACCGACAAGAGACACCGCTTGTAGCCACCTTCCACCACTCCAACGCACTTTCCTTTCCGCGCCCCACCTTGGGTGGGCTTCTCTTTAGTGCTTGCAGCGATCAGCTGCCTTCCCCTCATTCCCCCCTTCTCCTCCTCCCTGGGGTTCTTCTGCATCACCTTGGGTATACCTCTGCCGAGGTCCACTGTGTTTCTTCAGCGATCAGCTGCCAGCTCTACCTGGGGTATACTTCTGCCGAGGCCATCCATTCCGTCGATGTGATCAGTTGCCTGCTCCACCGTGGGTATTCCTCAGCCGAAGATTTCCGTGTGCTTGCAGCTATCAGCTGCCTCATATGAACCTCTTGTGGATCTGGTCCGGCTGGTGCGGCACCAGCTCCCCTGGGGCATCACTGTCGTCCGTCCCTCCGCGTGATGGCCGCAAAAGGGTTCATGTCGGTTGGGCTCGGACGAACGTGCCCCTTCCTTGCCAGTGGCCCCCATTCGGTTGCGTCACGGTCCCCCTAGGATGCATGTGCGGGCGCAGGCCTCATCATGGCCACCCGCCGCTCCACCCTCGGGCTACCTGATGGGCGGCACTCACTTGCACGATCCTCTCGTTCCGGTCATCTTCAGTTTGCAGTTTCGTGCGTGCGTGGCGCACGGCACTGGTCGTGTCGATTGGCCTGCTATCCTGCCTGTACGACAAGGTTTGTTCCTGTCTACCCAGCCCTCGGGCATGCGCCGCCCGAGTCTTCTCGGATGACCTGCTGACGCTGGTAATGTGCGGACTGTGGTCCTACATGTACGACAAGTTTTGTTCCTGTCTACCCTCGGGTTGCGCCGTCCGCGTCTTCTCCGACCTGCTCTACACAGGCGGGGGAGCCCAGTGTTGGCACCAGCGCTGCCCGCGCACCCCGGCCATCGAGGGGCCCCCTCCCGTGCCATTTCGGCTGCGTCACCGCTCTCGGTGCTCGCGCGCGGTGAAGTTCTACCCGTACGTGCATGGTGTACCACCTCTTCCGCCTGCGTTTCGGCTCTCTCGCGCCACTTTGGCTGCGTCTACCACTCGCTTCTGGTGCTCTCGGGCCCTACTTCAAGTTCTCCCTGTACGGCAAAGGTGGCTCCGCCCCTGGTCTTCGTGCTCTTCGTTATCGGCACACACTTCTGGCGGCAGCTTCGCGGGTTGGGCAGTACTTCTGTGTGCTTCCCTTCTGCCCGTTGGGTTCCGCTCGCCTTATTGCTTTTCCAATGGAGCGCGGCCCGCCCTAGTTTGTTCGGCGTTCGACTCGTCTTCGCGCGCCCGCGGACCAAAAAGTATTCCCACCAGCCCATCCGGAAACGATGTCCTGGCGAGTTGAGGTGACCAGGGAACTGCAGGAGCAAAGAGGTGGACGGTTGAACCGTGCGAAGGAGGAAGGAGGAGCAGGAGGAGGCTGGATGGATGGGTGATGGAGTGGTGAGAAGGAATACGATTATGACGATGATGATGATGATGGTGATGATGATGATGATGATGATGATGATGATGATGATGATGATGATGATGATGATGATGATGATGATGACGATGTTGATGATGATGCTGATGATGATGATGATGATGATGATGATGATGATGATGAGGAGGAGGAGGAGGAGGAGGAGGAGGAGGAGGGTGAGAAGGAGTAGGAGGAGGAAGGGGGGTAAGGAGGGGGAGGACAAGCAAAAGGGCTAGGGGTCTCTTGGGTGCCTCTCAGAGCCTCTTGGGATATCTCTTGGGCGCTTTTTGGAGGCCTCTTGGGACGTCTTGGGGGTTTCTCGGCGGTCCTGGAGGGCTCTTGGGCGTTTTGGGTGCCTCGGACGGGCCTCTTGGGGACGCTAGGGGTCCTCTTGGGGGCCCTCCCGGAGCCTCTTGGGGCCATTTTGGATCCATCTTGGGGCCATCTTGGGGCCTCTTGGGGCCTCTTGTGCGCCTCTTGGAGCCATCTTCGAGGAGATTGATCAAAAAAGGGGGGGGGCGCAATTCGCGCTGCCCTTCGGGGTCAAAATGGGGCCCAAGCCCGAGTCAAACCATTGAGTTTGGCTTCCTCGCCAAGGCCGTCTTGGACGCTCCAACGACCTGCGAAAAAAAAGGCCCCGTCCAGGTCCAGGGGGGGCTAAGAGGGGAGGGGTCAAGACACCTACTAGGATCAAGCCGTGTAGATAACTCCCCCCCCCGCCCCCCCAATACATAGGTAACACCTGACCAAAGGGCCCAACATGTGAACTACCGAAGGAATATAAAGAGGAAAAGGAGTAGGAGGAGGAGGAGGAGGAGGAGGAGGAGGAGGAGGAGGAGGGAGGAGGAGGAGGAGGAGGCGGAGGCGGAGGAGGAGGAGGAGGAGGAGGAGGAGGAGGAGGAGGAGGAGGAGGAGGAGGAGGAGGAGGAGGAGGGGGAGCACGAGGAGGAGGGGGAGGAGCAGGAGGAGAGGAGGAGGAGGAGGAGGAGGAGAAGGAGGAAGAGGAGAAAATGGAGGAGGAGGAGGATGAGGAAAAGGAGGTGGAACAGGAGGAAAAGGATGAGGACGGGGAGGAGGAGGAGGAGGAGGAGAGAGGAAGAGGAGGAGGACGAGGAGGAGAAAGAGGAGAAAGAGGAGAAGGAGGAAGAGGAGGAAACGGACGAGGACGAGGACGAGGACGAGGCAGGAGGAGGAGGAGGACGAGCAGGAGGAGGAGGAGCAGCAGCAGCAGCGAGGAGGAACAGGGATGAGGAGGAGGGGGAGGAGGAAGAAGAAGTGGAGGAAGAAGAGGAATCACAATAATCATAAGAATAATAATAAGAAGAATAAGCATACTAAGAATAATAATGAGCAGTAGAAGAATAAGAATAATAATTGGAGGAGGAGGAGGAGTAAGGAGGAGGAGGGAGGAGGAGGAGGAGGAGGAGGAGGAGCACAAGGAGGAGGAGGAGGAGGAGGAGGAGGAGGGAGAGGACGAGCAAGAGGAGGAGGAGTCAGGAGGAGGAGGGAGGAGGAGGAGGAGAAGGAGGAGGAGGAGGAGGAGGAGGAAGAGGAGGAGGAGTCAGGAGGAGGACGATGGAGGAGGAGGAGGAGGAGGAGGAGGAGGAGGAGGAGGAGGAGGAGAGCGGAGAAAGAGGGAGGAGGAGGAAGAGGAGGAGCAAGGCTCCAAACTGAGAGCGGTGACGTAGCACGCGGTTACCAGCAAGGCTCCCAAGAGCGAGCGGTGACGCAGCAGGCTCTTACCAGGAAGGCTCCCAAGAACGAGCGTCAACGTAAGCATCTCTTGGCACGAGGGCTCTGAACAGATAGCGGTGACGCAACAAGCTCTTACCAGCAATGTTCCCAGTGACGTAACACGCGCTTACCAGCAAGGCTCCCAAAAACGAGCGGTGACGCAACAAGCTCTTAACACCAAGGCTCCTTTTGAGGCCTCTTGGGGGGCGTTGGGGGGCCTCTTGGGGCATCTTTTTGAACCTCTTGGGGGCATCGTGTGGCCTCTAGGTGGCCTCTTGGGCCCTCTTGGGGGCCTCTTGGGGCCTCCTGGGGGCCTTGATGCGGAAAGCTCAAATTCTCGGTTCGTGTTCCCCCTCTTGGGGCCCTCTTGAGGCCGTCTTGGGGCCCTCTTGAGCGATCTTGAGCGCCTCTTGGGCCGTTTGGGGGCCCTCTTGGACCGTCGTGGGACCTTCTTGGGGGCCTCTTGGGCCGTCTTGGGGCGGTCTGTTGGGCCTCGTGGTCCGTTTTGGAGCGTCGGAAGCACGAAAGGGCGATAGCCCCAAAAACATTTGGGAAACAAACACAATTAGAATCAATGATTTCTGCCTCTTGGAGCCCTCTTGGTAGGCCTCTTGGAGCGCTCTTGGAGCCTCTTGGAGGCCTCTTGGGCCGTCTTGAGGCCATCTTGGGCGTCTTGAAGCGCTCTTGGGCCGTCTTGGAAGCCTCTTGGGCGCTTCTTGGGGCCATCTTGGCTCGTCTTGGGGCCTTGTGGCCTCTGGAAAATCCACGCGACCGAGCCCAAGAGCGCCCAGATGCTCCGATGTGGAGGCAGAGTGTGTTTGATATTTTTTTGACAGGGGTGGTGGCATGGTTCCGGGTTGGCTGCCGGCCAGGCGGAGGAGGGGGTGTTTATCAACAGGGAACAGTGATACACCCTTCCTCGAGGGGGAAGAGAGAGGGGTGGAAGAGGAAACGCTCTAAACCACCTACGCCCAGAGGGCTGGTGGGACTCCTCCTCTTTTCCATCGCCCAGTTTCCCGAGTCGCCCAGTTCCCCCTTTTCTCCTCTCACTTCCCCCTTCTTTTGCCAAGTTGACATCTCCTCTCCCTTGCCACCTCCGTCACTTTCCCTCCCTCGCTCCCTCTCATGTCGGCTGTGGGCCTCATTGGCGACCCCGCACTAGCGGTTCTTGCGCCTTGACGAGCGTTTTTGGGAGTCTGGCCGCAGTGACGAGACGCCTCTCGATAGCTTCTGGCATGGCAGCTATCACGCAGGGATTCGCCCAACCCGCCCAAGACGCATGGCACGACCATGGGGCGGGTCGATGGGTCAGCGTGTGCCCACATTCCGCTGGGCCTCCAGGGAGTTCATGACTGTTGCCACAGGTGAGCGTGCGGCACCATCTGGGGATGCGAGGCCCCGCTTGGTCTGCGTAAGACGTCACTCCGCTGGGCCCCCCAGGAACACACGAAGTCAGTGGCAGCGGCGCAGTTGGCAGCGCCTGGGGAGGTGAGGCCTCAAGGCGACATGACTGTCAGCTCGCTGGGTCTCCCGGGTGCTCGCGAGCGCGGCGTCAGCTGCGCAGTTGGCAGCGCCCGGGGAAGCGCGCTCCTCGCATGCTCTGCTTGAGACCTCGCCGAGGCAGGCGAGGTCTCATTGGATCTGCGTGGGAGCGCCACCCCGCTGCGCCTCCCAGGGGCCCACAGGAGCGGCGACAGCTGCGCAGCTGGCCTCGCTCAGGGAGGCGTGGCCTCGCTTGATCTGCGTGGGACACCGCCCGGCTGGACCCCCGCCCCCCAAGGCGTGCAGCCTGGCAGCATCCTGGCCAGTCCTGGCAGCACCGAGGCGGCAGCGAGTCGGTAGAAACCATGATCAAACGTAGGAGTGTTGTTTTCGGGGGGCGGGCAGCAACGCGGTGGTATCTCGCTTTCCTATCTCTCTCTCTCTGTTCTCTCTCTGTCGTTGTTTGTTCCTCTCTCTCTCTTTCTCTCCCTCGCTCTTTCCCCCTCTCTCTCTGATCGACATATATGTTTGCATATTGATGTTTCTTTCTTCTTATACGGATCGAGATATACCTATTTCCTTTCTCATATGAGGCCTCCCCATGACCTCTTTGTTATGTGTGTTGTTTCACCCTCTCTCTGTCACACGCTCTCTCTCCTCTCTTTCCTTTATCCTTCACTGGCGACCACCCATCTTTCGCAGCCCCCCCGCGCGCGGCCCGTGCGAGGCACGTGTCCTGTGTGCCTGACGGACAGCCCGATTGCAACGCCGCCCGTCCGTGGCGCCCACATGCTTGAGGAGGATGGCGAGGAGGAGGAGGAGGAGGAGGAGCAGGGAGGAGGAGCAGGAAGGGGCAGGACGAGAAGCAGGAGGAGGTGTCGGAGGTGGAGGAGGAGGTGCAGGAGCAGGAGGAGGAGGAGGAGGAGGACCAGTGTCAACCCAAGCCGTGTCAACGATGTTGGAGCAAACCTTCCCTCCAAGTTCCCTCTGCATGCGTCGCTACAAGAGCTTATTATCATTGCGTGAAGTGCCCCATTGGAAGACAACAGTCTGAGAATCCAAACCTGTGCCAACACACCACACCTGGAACTTCAACGCCCAGAATCAATGGACTGTTGCGTCCTGGCAGTCCTAAGCCGTGCCAGAGCACTATCCCTGAGACTTCAGTACCGCGAATCAAAGGCATGGTTGCGTTCTGGTAATCCTAAGTCCTGCCAGAACACAATTCCTGGGAGTTCAACCATACGAGCCCTTGAACTTGATGTAAACTTCAAAACGAGTGTGCGCGACGCTCTAGTGATAGCCACATTTTGAAAAGGGAGCCGCCCTCAACCAGTGCAGCCGTTGCACATTTGTATGACGAGTGTGCGCGGCGCTAGATGGAGAGCAGCATTTTGAGAACGCCCCATCCATCGTGGCAGCTTTTGTGTTGACACAAGGGCACGGCGAGAGCGACATGTTGACAACGTCCCACCCTCCATCCCTGAAGCTGCTGCGAACTTTCACACGCAGGCGCGCGACGCGAAGGCGGTGCCCACATGTTGAGAAGAACCCGCCCTCCGTTCTCGAAGCTGCTGCAAACGTTTTAAGACGAATGCGCGCGGCGCTACAGTCGGGGCCCTGAAGAAGGAACCCTTTCGGTTGGGGAGGGGCTCCGCGTTCCTTAAGTGTTTCACAGCTTGCCTTAGATTTCCCTTAGGTTTTCGATACGAAATCGAAGTTTAACTGATGGAAAAAGGGGCCTCGTTCCCGGGTCAGCGCCCCGACTGTAAGGCGAGGACCACATTTTGAGCACCGCCCGCCCTCCAGCCGTGAAGCTGCTGCGATTGCCAAAAGCTTCAGGGCCATACGTGGTGAAGGCGTCTCGGGCACCACGCCGGCCTGCCCTGCGGACACGCCTGGGGGGGGGTGCGACGGGGAGGAGTTGCCTATACGGAGAGGAGTGGAGGATGAGGAGGAGGAGGAGGAGGAGGAGGGGGAGGAGGAGGAGGAGGAGGAGGAGGAGGAGGAGGAGGGAGGAGGAGGAGGAGGAGGGAGGAGGAGGAGGAGGAGGAGGAGGAGGAGGAGGAGGAAAGGGGGAAGGGGATGAGGCGGGTGTCGGCGGGAGGAAACGTCGTCGTCGTCGTCGGAGGAGGAAGTGGTGGAGGAGGAGATGGTGGAGGAGAAGGTGGAGGGCGGCTTCTTCAGCGGCCCCCTAGCCCGCGCAAGAAAAGAAAAGCAGGAGGAGGAGAAGGAGGAGGAGAAGGAGGGGGAGGAGGAGGAGGAGGAGGAGGAGGACGATGACTGTGTGAGGAGGAGGGGGAGGATGTGGAAGAGGAGGAGGAGGAGGAGGAGGAAGAGGAGGAGGAGCAGGAGGAGGTGAGGGAGGAGAGGGAGAAGGAGGAGAACGACGTTCTGTAAGTCCCACGAGTCCCCTGGTGGCCTCCGTGGGCCTCTGGAGGCCTTGCAAGGGCAAGTAAAAACAAACAGCGTCTGGATCCTCGGCCTTCCTCATACAAGGATGAGGGCGAGGACGAAAAAGGGGGGAGGAGGACGTTGGAGGAGGAGGAGGAGAATGGCGATGATGATGGTGTCTATGATGATGCTGCTGCTGATGATGCTAATAAGTATGATGCGATTCTGATGCTGATGCTGATGCTGCTGATGACGATGACGATGTTGCTGCTGCTGATGATGATGCTGATGATGCCGATGATGCTGATGACGACGATGCTGCTTCTGATGATGATGATGCTGCTGATGCTGATGCTCATGCTCATGCTGATGGTTGTGATGATGATGGTGATGGTGATGCCGACACTGATGATCATGCTCATGCTGGTTTTGACGTTGATTATGATGAATGTGTTCCCGATGGCGCTGTCAAGCTTGTTGTTGATGATGATGATGCTGATGATGCCGATGATGCTGATGACGACGACGATGCTGCTGCTGATGATGATGCTGCTGATGCTGATGCTCATGCTCATGCTGATGGTTGTGATGATGATGGTGATGGTGATGCCGACACTGATGATCACGCTCATGCTGGTATTGACGTTGGTTATGATGAATGTGTTCCCGATGGCGCTGTTAAGCTTGTTGTTGATGATGGTGATGGTGATTATGACGATGATGATGCTGCTGATGATGATGCTGATGAGGATGATGCTGATGCTGGTGATTTTGGTGATGCTGCTGATGATGCCGATGATGATGATGATGCTGATGCTGATACTGCGGATGATGCTGATGAGCAGGACGGTAAGGAGGAGGAAGAAGACGGTGAGGTCGAGGATGGGGATGATGATGATGATGAGGAGGAGGAGGAGGAGGAGGAGGAGGAGGAAGACACAGAGCAAGGTAGGAAGAGGAGAGGGCGGAATCGAGATAGGACGAGGAGTCGGAGGAGGAGGAGGAACATCATTTTCGAACATTATTTGCTATCACATTCTCCTTGCTCGTTGTCCTTGCTGCGTTGCTGTTCCCGTATGGCGCTGCCGTTGTCGTGCACGCTCTGTTTCTTCCGCTTAGTGTCCGAGGAGATACGGCACAGCCTGTGTGCTTTAGCTGTGATGCTTGTTTTCTAAGCTGGCGGACTCGTTGGAGGAGCACAGAGTCTTCCAGCGTGGATCCCAATCAGTGAATCATTTCACTGTGATGGTGGAAGCAATGCGAGGTAAGCTACGCGGTGTGAGCCTGGAGCTAGACTGTAAAAGTCATGTGGTGTAAGACCTGCTGCGTAACTTATGCGGGGCAAGCAATGTGGTGCAAGCCATGTGGTGTAAGTGCTGTGGTGTAAGTTGTGACCATTATGTAGAGTGAATCTGTGGTTTAAGGTGTTTTGGGTGAGACTTTGGATGGAAGCTAAGTTATGCAATATCTGTTTCAGCTCTACCTTGTAAGCTAGATGGAGTGAGCTGTGTGGTGCGAGCTATGCGGTGTGTGTGCTATGTGGGGTACGCTACGTTGTGTAAGCTAGGCGCCGTAAGCTAGGCGGTGCAGTCTAAGCGGTGGAAGCACCAGGCGCCCACGAGCGGGCGCGGGCGCGGACGTGGAACGACCTCGGGAACCCATCCGGCGCACGGAGCGGCCACGATCGGGCACGGGCGCGCACTTGGCGAAGCCTCGGTGCACTCGCCCAGCGCACGGGGCGCCCACGAGCCGGCACTGGCACGAGCGTGGCGAGGCCCGGGAAGCCCACCCGGCACACACGGGGGGCCCAAGAAGCGCCCACGAGCGGCCACGGACGCGAACGTGGCGAAACCTCGGGAAGCCCATCCAGCGCACGTGGGCGCCAACGCGGCGCCCACGTGCGGGCACGGCCGCGAGCGTGGCCCGGGAAGCCCGTCCAATGCTTCCAGGAGCTGGAGAGCCAGACGCCCCTCTGCGCCAGCGCTGGCTGGCGGGTCGGAGCGCTGCCGGGCGTGCTCGCCGCCCTTCGTCCGCCCTGGGGCTCGACGCCGCCCCGCCTGGAGCCACGCGGGGGCTCTGCGGGCCCGGGGCCTGCAGTGGGCCCCCTCGGGTCCGAGTCCTGCCCCGAGGAGACGGCTGGAAGAGCAGGAGGAGAAGAATGACGAGGGCTGCGTCCTTCCCCTCGTAGACGTCCACGACAGAGCGACCTTCACGTCAGAGCCAGTGCGGCCCCGCTGCCAACGTCGAGAACGCGCAGCCCGCACCCAGCTCAGGGTAGCGACTGCACGGCGGCTACAAGACGCTCATCACCAGCGAGCAGCCACCACCGCCACGACAAACACGAGGCGTGCTCTCCCTCCTCGGCGGGTGCGTGCCCCTACTGCAGTGGGCTGTCTGCACTGATGGTAGGCAGGCGCGCAGGACTCGAGTGACCTGGCCATCACATTGCGACGCGCCGCCCTGTGGGCCGTGCCGCCCTTCGCCCTCCGCCACCCTGCGAGGTCGTGAACTTGGCGCCAGGGGGAAGGAGAGAAGTAGGAGGAGCAGAATCGGAAGGACGAGAATGATGAGGAGGACCAGCGCAAGTCTGAGCTGCATCAGCGATGCTGCAACACAAGCTCTCCAATCCCAAGTCCCCTCACACAGACAGGGCACCACCTTCGGCGCGTTCCTCCTTCGGCGGAAGCCGACAGAAGGCCAGCGGAAGCTGGAAGTCAAACGACGGCATCTCTGCCAGCGGAAGCAGGGGGGTCGCCGGCGGAAGCAAAGCACGACGTCAAGCATTTTTGGGTCCATGTATTTCGGACGCTGGCCATGCGCATTTGCCGTAGCATCTTTTGGGCCCAGCCGTTTCATTAAAGGGCCTCCCCGGCCGCCCTTTCGGACGCCCCCTTCCCTTGGGCTATACACGCAATAGTGGCATTTCTCTCCGGATGGAAAAATCGACACAGACACACATAATCGTCGATGCCCATGGAAATATGGGAAGTGGAGGGGAAGACGAAAACCCATTGAATACGTAGCACCCCGTAGATGCGGATAAGAGTGAGGGGGCGGTGGGGACGTCGGCAGTCTGCGAGACTTTGGAGAAGCCCGCCGCAGGCGCCAAAGTTTCACAAATTATACAACGAGCCCGCCGCAGGCTCCGATTTTTTCTTCAAACCAATGTGTATCGGTCGCGGGTGGGTCGCGAGTGGGTCGCGGGTGGGTCGCGGATGGGTCGCGGATGGGTCGCGGAGTGGGTCGTGGCTGGGTCGCGGGGTGGGTCGCGGGTGGGTCGCGGGTGGGTCGCGGGTGGGTCACGGGGTGGGTCGCGGGTGGGTCGCGGGGGTGACGACGACAACAACAAACAAGAACAACATCAACAACAACAGTACCAACAACAACAACACCAACAATCGTTTTAAGACTTTTCGCTCTTATCTGCTCGAGCGTCCGTTAACGAGTATTTCCCAAACCCTCGATACCCGCACTCTTCGTCTTCGATCGTACCCCTTTTGGGGGGTATATTTTTCTTCCCTGCAGGCCGGGCCCCAGCAAGGTGCGGGGCGGCCGCGGACCGTCGGCCTGGCCAGCGGCGGCGCTGATCTGCGGCAACCCGACCCCACGAGGGACGGACAGGGGACCGACCGCGACGACGACGACGTCGACGACGACGACGACGACGGCGACAACGACGACGACGACGACGAGCGAAAGCGAGAGCGAGAGAGAGAGAGAGAGAGAGAGAACGACAGTAGGGCCACGAAGGGCACGAAGTAGGCCACGAAGGGCGGCAGCGGGGACACGAAGGGAATGCGTTTGGGGCCACGAAGAGCGAGAACGAGCGGGGGCCACGAAGGGCAGATAATGCGGGGCCACAGAAGGCACCGACGAGGCAACCGAGGGTAGCAACTGGGCCACGTAGGACAGCGAGGGGGGCACGAAGGGCGACAGCGGGGCCACGAAGGGCATGGACATGGGGCCACGACGGGCGCGAACGAGCGGGGGCCACGAAAGGCATGCGTATATTGGGCCGCGGAGGGCAACGACGGGGCCACTGAGGGCAGCAACGGGGCCACGAAGGGTAGCGAGGGGGCCACGAAGGGCGACAGCGGGGCCACGAAGGGCATGCACATGGGGCCAGGACGGGCGCGAAGGAGCGGGGGCCACGAAAGGCATACATAAATGGGGCCACGAAGGGCAGCGAGGGGGCCGCGAAGGGCTGCACATGGGGCCACGAAGGGCAGCGAGGGGGTCACGAGGGGCTGCAACGGGGCCGCGAAGGGCAGCGAGGGGGCCACAAAGGGCTGCAACGGGGCCACGAAGGGCAGCGAGGGGGCCACGAAGGGTTGCAACGGGGCCACGAACGGCAGCGAGGGGGCCACGAAGGCAACGGGGCCACGAAGGGCAGCGATGGGGCCACAAAGGGCTGCAACGCAACGGGGCCACGAAGGGCAGCGAGATCCCGATTCCTAAATAACCTGCGAGAGAGTCCTAAGCGTGAGCGCGACTCCTGGGTGCCCGAGTGTCGGGAGCGCGGCGCTTCAGCAAATCACGGGAAATTCCAACGCAAGGGCGTTATTCTTGAGTAAATTGCAAGCAAGTCTCCAGCGAGAGCGCGACTCCAGAGCGCCGAGAAAGCGATTCCAGAATAAATTGTAATGAAGTCCAAAGCGACATCGCGATTCCTGAATAAAATGCGCGGGAATCTCAGGCGGGAGCGGGAGTCCTGGCTAAATTGCGAAGAAGTCTCAGGCGGGAGCCGTTGTCGTTGGTGTTGTTGTTGTTGTTGTTGTTGTTGTTGTTGTTGTTGTTGTTGTTGTTGTAACCTGGGGGCCAGGGGCCCAGTTTGAGGAGAAACATTTTCCTTGATTAAAAAACGGGGTGCGAGCGCCGGGAGGGGCACTTCAATTGAAAAAGCAGTGTGCACCGGAGGGGGGATCAACAATAATTATTCTTCAGTCGTGAGAGTACAAAACAATAACAACGCAACGAGCATAATCCTGACCACGGATTCTCGCTTCAGGCACGCACCCAGGGACAATGAACGACCGTTCAGCCTCCCCACCCTGATGTAAAAGCAGATGGGATCCTACGATCTGTGTCTGTTTATCTTTGCGTCCCTGGGCCCCCTCGTGCTCGCCGGAGCGACCTCTGGTGCGCGGCCTTCGCGCGGCGCGCGGGGGGGGGGGGCAGACCCACAGCACGCAGGCAGCTCCTCCGCCGCGCCGCACGCAACGACCGCCACGCCGCGCACCAGATGAGGCGTTCCCGAAGGGGTTTCGCCATCGAGGGTCGAGGAATTTGCCGCCGTTTCCTGGGCGGGATGGCGGAGGAGGGTCGGCGCAAACCCGCAGAAGCCAAGCGAGGCTACCTGCGCCAGCGGAAGCCGGCGGAAGACCGGTGGAAGGCGGCGGAAGTAAAAGGTACGCCCCCGAGAGATAGCATGCTTGGGGGGTCCAGGGTCCCCGGCGTCGGCCAGATGTCACTCCTGCCCAGGATCATTGGGGAAACCCAAAGACATCGAGACGGGTACTCCCTGGTGTCTCTCCCGGGGTGCGGTCGGACTAGACTTCCGAGGCCACTGCAGCCGTGGCGACGAGGGCCTCCCAGGAGCCCCCAGAGGTCGAGACAACGAGGTTCGAAGGCAGCGGCATCGGCACCACCTTCTCCTCCGAGTCGCTCGCGCGCGGGGCCGACCTCCGCGGCGGCCATGCTGGCGGTGCGGCTCCGCGCAGCGCTGCGCGAACGACATTCGGGCGTTGCCAGAGGTGTCCCTGGCCCGAGGCTTGGCGGCGCGCACAATGGGCTTACAGGGGGAGCTAGGGAAGAAGGCTCCTCAGAAGGAGGCTGCTTCTTAGAAGGCGTGGGCCCTGGAGATGTAGACAAGGCTGGCGCCTTCAAAGAAGCAGCCTTCCTCTCAGAAGCCTGCCCCTCTCCCCCGATCCCCCTGTGCGCGCCACCAGAACGTGTCCCCAGGATTCCTGGGAAGGCCCAGATGGCTTCCAGAGTACTCCAGATTTCGTAATAAAAGGGAGGGGGTCTGGACCCTCCAAGACAAGCCATTTCAGACCTCCCCCGTGGGAGAACCCTCCAAAACATCGTCCCCAGACCCCCCCAGGCCCTCCAAGATAGCCTGGAAAAGACCCCCCCCGAAATGAGACCCCCCTCCCTTTATTACGAAATCTGGAGTACCTCTCACGAGGCTCAGATGACCCCAGGAGTTCCAGAACGGAGCGAACAGCTGCGGGCACCCCAGGAGCCCCCCGGACGTCATGTGTTTTTCCATGACGTGGGCCCCAGAGGTCTCGACCCCTCCCCCAGGACCAGTCTTTTCTCTCCCGAGTCCTTCGGTCGGCAGTCCCGGGGCCCCGGGAGGCCGAAAAACGTGAAGAACCGCGCGCCGTGTCTTGACTCGACGGGGTCTGGGACCTTGGGGCCAAGACCACCCCCAGCAACACCCGAGTCTTTTGGTGGACAGTCCCAGGGCCCGGTCAGGGCCCCCAGGAGGCCGAAAAGAGTGAAGAACCGCGCGCCGTTTCTTGACTCGACCTCGACGGGGTCTGGGACCTTGGGGCCCAGACTCAGGAGGGGAAAAAACACACAGACACAATGACTCGACGATCCCGGGGAAAATATGGGAAGTGGGGGGGAAGACAAAACCCAGAAAATATAAGAAAATATGGGGAATCTTTTTATTTGTGTGTACCTATTTGTGTGTCTCAGGGCCCCCTCAAAGACCACCCCCGGCAACACCCGAGCTATGTGGCCCCGAGGGCGGCGCCCACCCTCCGCGGCACCGTCGAGCGCCGGAGCGCCCGGTACGCGTCGTCGACCGGCGGTGGTCCTCGGCAGGAGGCCGCGAGGAGCGAGGGCGCAGCGGCCGCCGAGCGGGCCAAGGTCCTCCTCCTCCCTCCTCCCTCCTCCTCCTCCTCCTCCTCCTCCTCCTCCTCCTCCTCCTCCTCCTCCTCCTCCTCCTCCTCCTCCTCCTCCTCCTCCTCCCTCCTTCTCCTCCCTCCTCCTCCTCCTCCTCCTCCTCCTCTCCTCTCCTCCCGCTCCTCCTCCTCCTCCTCCTCCCCCTCCTCCTCCTCCTCCTCCTCCTCCTCCTCCTCCTCCTCCTCCTCCTCCTCCTCCTCCTCCCCCTTCTCCTCCTCCATGGCGCAGGCGTGAGCAGGCCTCGCGCTCCCTGAGATCCTGGCGTCTCAGCTCCATCGAGCCGGGCGCATTCGCAGGGTTTCTTCGGGCCCCAGGGCCCTCACAGATCGATCCGGCCCAAGAAATGGCGCAGCAAGACGGGGCCCATGTGGAGGCTGGTGCCACTTATGCGACTTGCAACGTAGCTACACGTAGCTAAGGTATCTTAGCTGCTTACGCTAGCTACTGAGGGCCACATATAAGGTACTGATTCAGCTACTTAGGCTGCATGTTGCAAGTTCCATGAGGGCTATTTAAGCGTTGCTTATAACTACATTTAAGTTTTTACCTCTGATTGCTGAGAGGCCCACTCTTCCTCATCGCCCCACTTCTCCCTTCGAGTCTATTCGCCCTTGCCCCCATGGAATATTCCATGTCGAAGCCCATGGATGGTGGAACCCATGGCGTCATCTATGTCGCAACGCATGGAACAATCCATGGATGGCGCAGCCATGGCGCAACCGTGGGGCAACCCATTGCTCCACCTGTGTTGCTTTTGCACGGAAGAGCCCAGGCTGGCCTCGGAGGAGGCGGCCACAGAAGGAGGATGCGGAGGACGACGACGACGACGATACCGATGCCGAGGAGCAGGCCGACGGGGCCCACAGTGGTTGGCCCGCTCGGTTCTACGGGCTTGCGCTCGATGTATGCTCGCCGTTCGGGCTGGCGCCGGGGCCAAACGATGATCTGCCGTGTGATCATCGCTGCCCGCACCCGTGGCAAGCTTTATCCGTCCACACCACCACCCCATCCCACTCCCTTCACTCCGACCGTCTTCCCTCCCTTCTCCCCTGTCCCCTCTCTTCGCTCCGCCCTTTCCCCCCTTCCCTTATGTCCTGCCTGGTTCCTCCGATCTCATGTCCCTTCCCCTCCCACTCCCTTCCCTCTCGTCCCCCGTCCCTCCCCCTCCTGCTTTCCTCACTCCTCCCTCAATCCTCTCCCTCCCTCTGAACGCCCTCCCTCCTTCCCCGTTCCATCCCTCACCCCCGTTTTCCTTGTCATCCTCCATCCCCCTCCCTCCCTCCCTCCCTCCCTCTGTCCCACTCTCGCCCCCTCTATCTTCGCCCGCCCGCCCTCCCCCCTTCCCGCACCTGCGTCGCACTCCCATCCCCCATCCTCGTCTCCAATCCTGCTGCCACCATCCCCCTCCCCTTCTCCATGCTGCCTCGCCCTCTCGTCGTGTTTCTCCTGACGGTCGCTGGGGCGGGCAAGGGGGGGAGGGGAGTAGGGAGAGGGAGTCGGGGGACCAGCGCTCAGGAGGGATGGGCGGCTGCGATCACGTTCATGCGGTCGCTTTGGGGAGTTGTGATGACGATGTCGGGGGCAGCGAGTGCGATCTCAAGAAAATGGGCAGCGAATGCGGCCGCACGCAAGCCAGCATCGTTCAGTTACTTACACGCGCTAAGTAGCACACGTGGCACAAGTATCACCCAGTGTTAGATGTTGGTGTGCGATGATATATGTTAGTATGTGTTGCTATATCTTGCTACCTTCTACACACCGAGAATGATGCCAACCTGCAACACACCAGATGCTACACTATAACAACATGTAATACACAATAGATGCAACCTGCAATACACCAGATGCCAACCTGCAATACACCAGATGCTACACCGAGAATGATGCAACCTGCAACACACAGATGGGCCTTGCGTCCGTTCTACGCATGAGTGTGATCCCGTCGCACTGTATTCGGCCATCCTGGGCCCAAATGCATCCAATATCCACCACCACCACCACCCTGGGCACCTGGGAGGTCAGCTCCCAAGGCGGTGGGTCTGTAAACGTCCCCGCCTCGAGCCAAGGACCAGATGAGAGAGCAGGGGCCACCGCCACCCACCCCTGGGCGATGGCACGCCTGTGAGTCGTCCAGCACCAGACGCTCGGACGGCCATCGCCCAGGGGTGGCCCCCCCCCCTCCCCCAATGAGGGCCCCAGACCACCCGCGCTGCTCCTGAGGGGCCCGCTGGCCAGCAGGCCGGCGGACTCAGCGCGCTCTGCTCCGCTCCTCCCCCAGATGGGTTGTCGGTGGCGGTGGCCTCTTGTCTCTCCTCTGAATGGATCGAAGATCCTCAGGATGTGTGTTAGCCCAATGCGTTTTTGGCCCGTGTCGTATCGAGGGGCTTTGCTGGACAAGCACGCGTTGGCGCTAACACCAGCCCTGAGGATCCTCGAAAGGAGTCGCAGCGCCTCTGGGACCTGGCGGTGCCGGAGCGCAACTGGGACATCCGGCACCCCTTCCTCCCCGCGCTGCTGCTGGGCATTCTGGGCATGCAGCCGCCGCGGTCGGCTGGGCGCGGCAGGCGGCGGGGAGGAGCGCCCAGTGGAGCGGCCAGGCACAGCCTCCGAGGGCCAGTGAGTCTGCTGCTGCGCTGTCCACTTCAGAGAAGCCTCCTCCCGGCTTCGCCTCGGCCCCACGTCTCTGCAGAGGGCGCCAGCTATACTACCCCCTACGCAGATCCTGGCCCTACCCGCCCTGGGCCCCAAATCGGCTTCAACATACACACACGTCTATCAAAGTGAGGGGGCCGAACGGTCGTTCATTGTCCGTGGGCGTGTGGCTAAAGTGAGGTTCTGCGGTGAGGGTTGTTGTTGTTGTTGCTGCTGTTGTTGTTGTTGCTGCTGTTGTGGTTTTGGTTGTTGTTGTTGATGATGTTGTTATTGATATTGTTGTTGCTGTTGTTGTTGTTGCTGCTGTTGCTGCTGCTGCTGTTGTTGGTTGTGGTGGTGGTGTTGCTGCTGCTATTGTTATTGTTGTTGCTGTTGCTGTTGCTGTTGCTGTTGCTGGCTTGAGCAACCGGCGTGCTCGACCTGGCCTCCTGGGCCCTCCTTCCCGACCCACCTGGTAGGGTGTACCCGCCCGATCTGCCCGTCTGGTTCTGCCACGTATTTTCTACTCCTAGCCCGTGCTTCATCCTTCTCCCTCCCCCTTATCCTTTCTTCCATCCGTCCTCTCTTCCCCTGCCTCAGGGGCTGCGCGAAATACACGTTGCAGGTAAGAAAGATATACCCCCAGGGGGTGCGATCGAGGACGAAGAGCGCGGGTACCGAGGGTTTGGGATATACGTGTTGAATGGCACGCGTCCTAAACTGTTTGTTGTTGCTGTTGTTGTTGTCGCTGTTGTTGTTGTTGCTGTTGTTGTTGCTGTTATTGTTGTTGTTGTGGTATTGTTGATGGTGTTGTTGGTGGTGGTGTTGTCGTTGTTGTTGCTTGTGTGTTTGTCGTTTGTTGCTTGTTGCTTTTGTTTGTTGTGTGTTGTGCTTTTTGTTGCTTGTTCCCCACATCCAAAGTGGGGCTCTTTCTTCCTCTGGACACCCCGCTCAGAAATTCACCCACTTACCGCTCATTCACTCACTCACATTCATCATCACCATCATCGTCATCATCCTCATCATCATCATCATCAGCATCATCATCATAATCATCATCATCATCAGCATCATCATCATCATCATCATCATCATCGTCATCACTGCCACCATCATCATTATCATCATCATCATCAGCATCATCATCAGAAAAGTCCTGGACTTGCCTGCCGCTGTCGGGGGGGGCTAGGCGGCTGCTCCCCTTGTCGGAGCGCCGGCAGGCAACGGCTCACATGCGGGGCGCGGCGGGCGCAGGGCGCGCTTGCGCGTTTCGCCCCGCGCCGTGCGGCCGCGACTGGACGCCGCGTCGGCCATGTCGGCTTCGGCGACCTGGGAGGCGGAAAAGGCCGGAAGATCTCCCTGGATCATCCTGGCCCTGCACTGCTTGCTGGCGAATTTGAGGTGGTGGAGCGCGCGAGGGCGCGTGAAAAAGTCCGTTGAGCAAGCTGGGCATATCGTGCCAAGGATATGATAGCGCCCATGCATTTTTATGCCGTGCGCGTGCCTCCTGTGGGCGGCCAAGCCTTTGGAGCAGCGGCATTCCTTCTGGCAGTCAGGGCACGTAAGACTCGGGGCCGGCGCGAGCAGCCGCCCTGGCGGGGGAGGTTGCTTCCCTTGCTGCCGGCGCAGAATCGTTTGGGATTGTGGGGCCTCGCATGGAGAAGCACGAAACGCATGACACAGACGTCTCCATCTCGCGGGCTCCGAAGCTATGAACTCGCGCCAGGCACCCGGAAAGTGGAACGGGTCCCCGAGGGTCTGGGCTTCTGTCGGGAATGCGGCTGCGAGCTGCCCAAGGTCTGCCAGAAGCTGATGTGCCGATGCGGGCTTGGGTACGGTTGTGATGCAGCGTAGCACCAGCGGCGGCGCACGCAGCTGCGAGCCCAGGCCTGCCGAGCGTTGCGCACGCACCAGAGAGGCGAGCGGGGGCGCCTGCAGCGCGGTCCGCACCTCGAGGTCCGTCGGCGTGCCGGGGGCCCCGTAGCGCATCGAGCCGCGAATGCGGCGTGGCACTCGGTGGTACTTCACCACATACCAGACCACCCCAACCCAACCCGAAGGCCTCAATTTGCCCTTCATTTCCAGTGGGGGGGGGTCGGGGAACGTCGAAAAAACACATGGAACCCGTACCCCCCCCAACCCGAAATTCGGGTCAAATTCGGGTCTTCGGGTTGGGTTGGGGTGGTTTGGTAGGTAGTCAGTACTGGGCCTCCAGAGGGAGCCAACCCTTGCCTGCCGATTTGGGGAAGGTTGCATAGTCCCCCAGCGCCGCCTGTCGGCGCTTCCACATCTAGCTCCCTCGGCGGGCGCCCGCAGCACTGCCTGCAAATTGGGACTCCTGGTCTGCCTCTGTGCACGGCCGGAGCCGCTCCACATCTGTCGGCCTCCCGGATAGCCTGGCATCGCTTGGACGTGTGCATTGTTTTCTCGGCGAGAACCATCGAGGAGCATCCTTGATCATGTGGCGAAAAAGCCACGCACGAAACCGAAAAAAACACAGGGAATGGACGTCCGAGCGATGGCGAGATAGGATATCGAAGGTTTTCCACCCACGCGGTGGTTTTTCCCTTCTGACTGCGCTTGCTCATCTAGCCAGCGCGGCCTGCAGGCCTCGCACTGCGCCGCCAGCATTCTCGCACACGTGCTTCAGCTTCGCCTACAGCCGGCACGAATCGAATCATCATCGTAACTATCACCTTCACTTACCCACTCATACTGACTCACTCACTCATCTCAGGCGGGAGCCTCGTCTGTGAGTGAACCCAGAGGAAGTCTCAGGCGAGAGCCCTCTCCCTATGTGGCCCGCAGCTCATGTTTGTAATCCGAGCGGGTCATCGGAAACCTTTACCTCTCGTCGCTTTTGGGCTCCAGGCGTGTAAATATGGAGGAACTATGAGGCGGGAGCTTCGTCAGTGAGTGAATTGCGAAGAAGTCTCAGGCGTGAGCCCCCTCCCTATAAGGCCCGCAGCTCACGTTTGTATTCCGAGCAGGTCATCGGAAATTTATACTGTCGTCACTTTTGGCCCCCTGAGGCTTGAATATGGAGGAAGTATGAGGCGGGAGCTTCGTTTGTGAATGAAGTCTCAGGCGGGAGCCCCCTCCCTCCTTATGGGGCCCGCAGCTCATGTTTGTAATCCGAGCGGGTCATCGGTTACCTGTAACGCTCGTCACTTTTGGCATCAGGGCGTTTGAATATGGAGGAAGTATGGGGCGGGAGCCTCGTCTATGAGTGAATTGCGAAGAAGTCTCAGGCGGGAGCCCCCTCCCTGTGGGGAATGCGGCTCACGTTTGTAATCCGTGCGGATTATGGGAAACCTGTAACTCTCGTCACTGTCGGGGCCCCTGAGGCTTGAATACGGAGGAAGTATAAAGCGGGAGCCTCGTTTGTGAATAAATTGCGAACGAGTCTTAGGCGGGAGCCCCCCCCCTTGAGGCCCGCAGCTCATGCTTGTAATTCGAGCAGGTTATGGGAAACCTGTAACTCTCTTCAACTTTGGGCCCTGGAGGCCTGAATGTGGAGGACGTATGAGGCGGGAACTTCGTTTGTGAGTGAACTGCGAGGAAGTCTCAGGCGGAGGCCCCTCCGTATGGGGCCGGCAGCTCATGTTTGTAGTCCGGTTATCGGAAACCCGTAACGGTCGTAATTTTTGGGCTCCTGAGGCTTGAATATGGAGGAAGTATGGGGCGGGAGCTTCGTTTGTGAATGAATTGCGAGGAAGTCTCAGGCGGGAGCCCCCTCCCTGTGGGGCCCGCAGCTCATGTTTGTAATCCGAGCGGGTCATCGGGAACCTGTAACTGTCGTCACTTTTGGGTTTTTCAGGTTTGAGTATGGAGGAAGTATAACGCGGGAGCCTCGTTTGTGAGTGACTTGCGAAGCAATCTCAGGCGGGAGCCTCCTCCTTTTGGGGCCCGCGGTTCACGTTTGTATTCCGAGCAGGTCACCGGAGGCTTGTACTGTCGTCATTTTTGGGCTCCTGAGGCCTGAACATGGACGAAGTACGAGGCGGGAGACTCGTCTATGAGTGAACTGCGAGGACGTCTCAGGCGGGAGCCCCCTCCCTATGGGGCCCGCAGCTCATGTCTGTAGCCAGTTTATTGGAAACTTCTAACGGTCGTAACTTGTGGGCTCCTGAGGCCTGAATATGTAAGAATTATGCGGCGGGAGCTTCATGTGTGAGTGAATTGCGAGGAAGTCTCAGGCGGGAGCCCCCTCCCTATGAGGCACGCAGCTCATGATTGTAATCCGAGCGGGTCATCGGGAACCTGTAACTGTCGTCACTTTGGGGCCTTTCCAGGTTTGAGTATGGAGGAACAGTATGAGGCGAGAGCCTCGTTTGTGAGTGAATTTCGGAGAAGTCTCAGGCGGGAGCCTCCTCCTTTTGGGCCCCGCAGCTCACTATTGTAATCCGAGCAGGTCATCGGACAATTTACACTGTCGTCACTCTCGGGTTCTTGAGGCTTGACTATGGAGGACGTATGAGGCGGGAGCCTCGTCTGTGAGTGAACTGCGAGGAAGTCTCAGGGGGGAGCCCCCTTCCCTATGGGACCCGCAGCTCATGTTTGTAATCCGAGCGGGTCATCGGGAACCTGTAACTGTCGTCACTTTTGAGCTCCTCAGGCTTGAAGATGCAGGAAGTGTCAGGAGGCATCCTCGTCTGTGACTGATTTGCAAGGGAGTTATGTTGGGGGCCGTCCGAGGAGCTATTTGGCTTTTGGGTTCGTCGCATTATGCGAGGCGAGAGCTTTGGGCCTCGTCAGGTATGCGAGCCTCTGGCCGCGTACGACTCTTGTATGATCAGCCAGCGTCGGCGAGAGCCTCTGGCCTCAGGCCTGAATTCTTTGGCCTGTGGCCTGAGGCTTGTGGCCTCGGCGAAGAGGAGGAGGAGGAGGAGGAGGAGGAGGAGGAGGAGGAGGAGGAGGAGAAGGAGGGGGGAGAAGGAGGAGGAATGCCCTGGGAGGCCCCAGGAGGTCCCGGGAGGCCCAGAAGGCTCCAGGAGACCTCAAGAGGCCTCAGGAGGCCCAGGAGGAGGCAGGAAGCCTAAGGAGGAGGCAGGGAGGAGGAGGAGGAGGGGAGAGGAGGGGAGGAGGAGGAGGAGGAGGAGGTGGAGGAGGAGGAGGGAGGAATATGGAGACGAGGAGGAGGAGGCGGAGGAGGGGAGAGGAGAGGAGGAGGAGGAGGAGGAGGAGGAGGAGGAAAGAGAAGAGAAGGAGGAGGCGGAGGAGGAGGAGGAGGGAAAAGGAGGAGGAAGAAAAGGAGGAGGAGGAGGAGGTGGAGTAAGCAAGAGGAGGAGGAGGAGGAGGAGGCAGGGGTTGAGGCAGGAGGAGGAGCAGGCAGGAGGGGAGAAGGAGGAGGCAGGAGTAGGTGGGAGAAGGGAGGGGGCAAGAGGATATCCCCAGGCAGGTTAAATACATTATCGTGCTGGGCCCCACCGTCGGAGTAACTGTTTGGTGCTTGTTGTTGTTTATTGTTGTTTGTTGTCGTTTTCCCTCCCCGCGACCCGGCCCGCGACCCACCCGCGACCCACCTGCGACCCACCTGCGACCCACCTGCGACCCAGCGTGCGATCCAGCCGGGACCCGCCCGCGACCCTCCCGCGACCCACCCGCGACCCACCCGCGACCCCGCGACCCACCCGCGACCCGACCCGACCCGCCCGCGACCCGCTCGCGACCCACCCGCGACCCACAAGCGACCCACCCGCGACCCACCCGCGACCCACCCGCGACCCGACCCGCGACCCACCTGCGACCCACCCGCGAACCACCCGCGACCCACCCCACGACCCACCCACATAGTTTTGATGAAAAATCGGCGCCTGCAGCGGGCTCGTATAATTTGTGAAAATTAGGCGCATGCGGCGGCCTTCTTCAGAGCCTCGCAGACTGCCAACGTCCCCGCCGCCCCCTCTCTCTTATCCGCAACGGCGGGGTGCTACGTATATACATATCATGCATGCATTGCAGCATGCATTTGTGTCTGTCTGTCTGCCTGCCTGCCTGCCCGCCTGCCTGCCTACCTGTCGCTCTGTCGCTCTGTCGCTCTGTCTGTCTGTCGGTGTGTCTGTCTGTCTGTCTGTCTGTCTGTCTGTCTGTATGCTGGTATGTAAGTATGTATGCAGGTATGGAGGTATGTATGTATACATGCCCTGTGTGCAGCTTGCGCTCTCCCATCTCGTCGGCAGTCTCCGGGCCCGGTGTCGCAGTCCCCTGCGAACCCCAGGGGCTGTGCGTGGAAGGTTGGCCCAGCGGTTGCGCACGATCTGCGCATCAGCAAGCTGACTCGGGTTTTCTCTGGCGACCTTACATCCATCGCCTCGGCTGTAGAGTCAGAGAGGCAGATGGCCCGCCCATCAAGATCGCCCAGCTCGCCGGCAGGGGGTTGTTGGCGTGGGCGGTGGCCTTCTGAGAAGGCAGGGGTTGGGGTTTCTTGGGTTGTCGGTCTTTGCCGAGGCTCCTCGGATGGCGGGCGGGCTTTGTTGAGCCGGGTCGGACGACAGGGCGGGATAGGGAAAGGGGGCGTGGTGTTTTCGTCTTTGCGTGCAGCTGGTTTCGTCTCCGCCGTGGGGCCCCTTCCTCGATCCATTGGCGACTCTGGCGCCGGGAGGCGCTAAGAAAATCAGCTGCGTGAGCTGACTTGCTAACCCCCCCTGTCGTCCGACCCGACATGGGCCTTTTGACTTCTCAGAGGGCTGCCCCCCCGCGCCTGGGCCCCGTGCTGCGCGCCTCAGGCCATCGGCCGACCTTGATCGGCCAGTGGGTCCTGACTCGCCTCATGCCGGAAGCGGCGATCAGAGCCAACAGCCCAGGGGGGGAGCAATACACGTATCTAGGGGCCATGGGCGCCGATGGTCCATGTCTTTGGCGAGGCTCCCTGGCCAATGCGTGTGATGCCCGCCCCCGGTCTATTCGCCCCTTTCGTCGCCGCCCAGCATGGCCCCCCCCCTGGCCCGCAGCGCTGGCCCCGCGAGCCGACCGCGGCTCCAGTGGGCCATCAGCAGCTCCGCGACCACGACCGAGGAGAGCGAGGCGAGGGATGCCGAACGTGCCAAGGCCGAGCTCGCAGAGCGCAGAGCACGACGGGTCGCGTAGGGGCGCGGCCGCCGCGGAGGCACTGCCGCGCAGAGGTGCCGCTGCCGCGGAGGCGCCCCCAGCGCGGAGGCGCGGCTGCCGCGGAGGCGCCGCTGCTGCGGAGGCGCGGCTGCCGCGGAGGCGCGGCTGCCGCGGCGGCGCCGCTGCCGCGGAGGCGCCGCTGCTGCGGAGGCGCGGCTGCCGCGGCGGCGCCGCTGCCGCGGAGGCGCCGCTGCCGCGGAGGCGCCGCAGCCGCGGCGGCGCCGCAGCTGAGGAGGGACGGGGTGTGAGGAGGAGGGGCGTGCGGAAGGCGAACGGGCTCTCTGGGCGCGGCTCGGCGGGCGCACGCGCGCGGGTCAGCGCGGAGGGGCGCGCCCGCGCGCGGGCGCGCAGGCGGGCGCGGAAAGGCCGCCGCGCGCACGAGGCGGAGGGGTGTGCGGGTGGTGGCTAAGACCTCCTGGGCGTCTGGAGTTTTCTTCGCTGTCCAGATGCTGTCGGCAAGGGCCCACCACTGCATCAGATCAGCGCTCCGAGCGGCGACCTGTTCAGGGGAGCTCGCATGGAGCACCAACACGTGGCACCGTGCCGGAATCCACGGGGCAGCCGTGACATGTGGCACGCTTTCCTGCTTCGTGTCGGTGTGCTCCTCGTTCTCGGTGTCGTCCTCGGCCTAGGCAGGAGTCTCAACGATATAGCGCTGGACGTTTGCATCCTTCGGCGTTCTGGATGCCGGTTGCGCTGTCGGCCCCCCCGCGGACGACGGCAATGCCAATGACAGCGCCGATACCGATCACGCCGATTAGGATGATGGTGCCGGCGATGAAGGTTTTGCAAGGATTTCGGAATGCGCGCGCGACGGCGATGCGCTCGACTGGCCTGCATCGTAATATTGACAGTGATCGCGTTGTCCCCAGCACGCGCGCAATGGCGTTCGAAAGATTTGGACATGCGCGCGCGACGGGCCCGTTTGGTTACATTTTATGAAACAAGGAACAAGACAATGGCTGTCTTCAGAATTTGCGGGAGCGTGCGCACAGTTTTTAAATTCATGTTTCAACACCACTTGTTTTACAGATTTTCGGGACACTCGATTTCGACACTGCGGATGCTCCGTATTGTTCGGCATGCGCGCGCGTGTGGATTTCGTGGCATGTTTTGCTACAGCGGGTTCTTGCAAATCGATGACGTTTGATCCACCAGTGCGCGCGCATATGACTTGTGCAAAGGATGGCGGGGCCAGGCGATACCCGCTTGGTTGGGGTGCTGTGACTTCATATGTGAAGTTAACCAGGAGGCACCATCCTATCTTGCGGTACAAACGAAGGACCGGATAGTCGGTGGGGGATATAATCAATTTTTCTGCTCAGGAAGGATAGTCTAGGTAGTGCAATGTATGTGGAGCGATCGACGTGGTGCAAATCTTTTTTTGTTCGCGGCGAGTTGTCAACTCCACTGCTCGTGCAATTTTCCCACCCACCAGCAAAATGGTTTGCAAACTCATGAGGCGGCAATTGTGATGCCTGTGTGCGCTGGCTGGCGCACCGCAGCGGCCGCGTGCAATCTACGTGGTGTAACTAATTTCTGTTCGCATTGAGCTGTCCACTCCATTGCTCGCGCAAACATCCCACACACCCACCCGCAACTTGCTTTGCAAAACCTCTTAAGACCGTCACGGTGGCACTTGGCAACGACACCGACGCCGACGACGACAGCGACAACGACGACGACGGCGCCGACAACGACTACGACGACACCGACGACGTCTCCAACGACTTCGACGACGCCGACAACGACGACGACAACGACACCGACGACAACAACGACGACGACCACGCCGACGACGACGACGACGACGATGACAACAACGACGACGACGACGCGGACGACGACGACGACGACGCCGACGACGACGAAGACGACGACGATGACGACGACGACGTCGCCAACGAAGACGACGACGACGAGGGAGGATGGAGGACGACGACGGCGGCAACGACGACGACGACGACGAGGGAGGAGGGAGGACGGCGACGACGCGAACGATGAAGAAGGAGGGAGGACGGCGACGCCGACGACGACAACGACGACGACGACGCCGACGCCGACGACGACGACGATGACAACAACGACGACGACGACGCGGATGACGACGACGACGCCGACGACGACGAAGACGACGACGATGACGACGACGACGTCGCCAACGAAGACGACGACGACGAGGGAGGAGGGAGGACGACGACGGCGGCAACGACGACGACGACGACGAGGGAGGAGGGAGGACGGCGACGACGCGAACGATGAAGAAGGAGGGAGGACGGCGACGCCGACGACGACAACGACGAGGGAGGAGAGAAGACGACGACGACGACGACGATGACGGCGACGAAATAGGAGGGGCAACGACGAAACGCCCAGAAAGACGACGAGGGAGGAAGGACGACCACGGCGACAACGACGACGGAAACGACGACGACGCCAAGACGACGGCGACGAGGGAGGAGGGAGGACGGCGACGACGACGACGACGCAAGAGAGCGCGCGCGCTTTTGCTGAATATCCGTGTTGCGAAACCCAGTGTTTTCGTATGTTGTTTTACACTCGATGTTTACATCCTTCCGAAACCGAAGGTTTTTGAAGGGTGCACGCGCACTTCGTCCCATTTGTTGCAGAGGATTCTCGCGACGGCACGCGCGCAAGGGCGTTCGAAAGATTTCGACATGCGTGCGCGCGAAGCCCGTTTGGCAATATTTCGTGAAAATAATTTTGGTTTTCTTAAGATTTCGCAAGAGCGCGCGCGTAAGTATTTCTAGCACATCAGTGTTGCGAAACCCTGTGTTTTGTAGGTGTTTTGGAAAACTCGATTTTGAAATCCTTCAGACATCGAGAGTGTTTGAAGGATTTCGGCATGCGCGCGCGACGACTCGCGCGTGCGCACTTCGTCCCATTTGTTGCAAGGGGCTCTTGGCAACTTATGGCTCTTGATAAACTAGAGTGCGCGCGTAGTATTTGTTGAAGATGATGGCGGGGGGGGACTGATACGCGCTTGGCGGGGATAGTATCAATTCATTTTTCGGGTGGACAGTGGGGCGGAATCATCCGTAAATTGCAATACGGAAAGGCGTATCGTGAATTACGGGGTGGTGGTGTCCATTCTTCTCTCTAGAAAGGAGAAGCAAGGAGGTGCAAGTATTTGAGGTTCGCGTTGGGTTGTCAACCCCATTGCGCGCGCAATCATCTCACCGACCAGCCCGCAACTTGACTGTTGTAAACCCATGCGGCGGCAATTGTTCAGGAGGGGAAAAAACACACAGACACAACTAATCGGCGATTCCCAGAAAATATGGGAAAAGATGGGAAATGGGGGGGAAGACAAAAACCCAGAAAGTATTGGAAACTAGGGGGAATATTTTTATCTGTGTGTATATATTTGTGTATCCCAGTTCCCCTTCAATTGTGGTGCCTGCCCGACGCTGGCTGGCGCACCGCCGCGGCCGCGCCAGCGGTTGCGGGGGCGCCGGCCCGCGCGCAGAGAGCGGCCAGCCAGTCTGGCGCGATCGGGGCGGCGCCGCGGTGGCGCAGACCGCTGGGGACACCCAGGCCCTCCTCCTTCTCCTCCTCCTCCTCCTCCTCCTCCTCCTCCTCCCTGTCCTCCTCCTCCTCCTCCTCCTCCTCCTCCTCCTCCTCCCTGTCCTCCTTCTTCTCCTCCTCCTCCTCCTTCCCCTCCCGGTGGCGCAGCCGCGGTGCGTCTCACAGGCCGCGCTGTCGCGCGGGCGCGGCAGTGCGAGTCGGTGATTCGGGCGGGCGCGGTATCATGGCGACGTCGACAACAACGGTCGGCACGATGTGACGATTTGGGATGGCAGCGGTGCGAATGGCGACGATGACGACGGTGATGGTAGCAAGGAGAAGCATGGCGCAGATGCTGCTCACGCCAATGGCGATGATGGTGCCCACGCGTCGGTGATGACGGTTTTGGAACACGTTTGACATGCGTGCGCGGCCAACGGGCGCGAATGGTCCGCATGGTGTGCTTTGATAGGGGTCGCGCCCCCACCCCCCACGCAGCATGCACGCCAGGGCGTTCGAATGATTTCGGCATGCGCGCGCGCGAGAAGCCCGTTTGGTCGCGCTTGGCGAACATGCTGAACAACCGATGGTTTTCTGGGGCATTCGCAAGATCTTGCGCGCGCCTTCTCTGTTGAAAAGTGATGTTGCGACACCATATGTTTGTGCATGTGTTCGAGGCATTGAATTTTAAATCCCTTTACGCAATCGATGACTCATGAAAGGTTTCGGACTGCGCGCGCGACGACTCGCGCACGTACACTCCGTCTTGTTGTTTTGCAAGGGATGTGTGGTAATAGATGAATTGTGGTAAACGAGTATGCGCGCATTGTGTTTTTTGAAGAGATTGGTCTGGTGGTGGGGGGCGATACTGGTTGGGCTGGGATGATATGGCTTCATCTCCAGAATGAGCAAGAAGGCGAAACCGAATGGAAATTTCATTTTCCCAGGGCAGGGGGATCATCCCAGAGGGGGTAGGTTTCAAATCTTTGTAGAAAGGAGAATCTATGTGTAGCAATCCATGTGGTGCTTCCCAAGTACTGCAATATAGGAGGTCAATCGACGTTGTGCAATCTATATGGGGCAATCTACATGGTGCAATTAATCTTGACCGTCTTGAAGCTGTCCT
This sequence comes from Prorocentrum cordatum, assembly GCA_963575745.1. Classification (NCBI taxonomy): domain Eukaryota; class Dinophyceae; order Prorocentrales; family Prorocentraceae; genus Prorocentrum; species Prorocentrum cordatum. The sequence goes on along the minus strand of CAUYUJ010019170.1, from coordinate 997,172 downwards.
CTCCACTGCTCGTGCAAACATCCCACCCTCCCACCCGCAACTTGGCCGCAAGACATCTTCAGACAAGACCGTGACGGTAGGTACTGCATGGCACTTGGCCACGACACCGATGCCGACGACGACAGCGACATCGACGACGACGGCGCCGCCGACAGCGACTGCGACGACACCGACGACGTCTCCAATGTTTTCGACGACGACAACGACGACGACGACACCGACGACGACGACAACGACGCCGACGACGACGACGAAGACGACGACGACGTCGCCAACGGAGACGACGACGAGGGAGGAGAAAAAACGACGACGGCGACAACGACGACAACGACGATGGAGGAGGGAAGACGGCGACGACGCCAACGACGAAGAAGGAGGAAGGACGGCGACGCCGACGACGACAACGACGAGGGATGAGGGAAGACGACGACGATGACAACGACGACGAAGACGACGACGACGGCGACGAAATAGGAGGGACGACGACGAGACGCCGACGACGGACGACGACGACGAGGGAGGAGGATAACGACGAGGGAGGAGTGAAGACCACGACGACGACGACGACGACGACGGCGACGAAATAGGAGGGACAACGACGAGACGCCGACGAAGACAACGAGGGAGGAAGGACGACCACGGCGACAACGACGACGGAAACGACGACGACGCCAAGACGACGACAACGACGACGAGGAAAGACAGAAGACGACGACGGCGACGACGACGACGACGACGAGGGAGGAGGGAGGACGACGACGACGACGACGCAAGAGCGCGCGCGCACAATTTTGTTGAAAACCCGTGTTGCGAAACCTTGTGTTTTTGTAGGTTTTTTGGACGCACGATTTCGAAATCCTTCCGAAACCAAAGGTTTTTGAAGGATTTCGGCATACGCCCGCGACGACGCGCGCGTCTGCACTTCGTCCCGTTTTTTGCAGAGGATTCTCGCGACGGCACACGCGCAAGGGCGTTCGACAGATTTCGACATGCGCGCGCGAAGCCCGTTTGGTAGCATTTTGTGAAAATCTTGGAAAACCTATGGTTTTCTTAAGATTTCGCAAGAGCTCGCGCGTAAGTTTTTTTAGCAAATCAGTGTTGCGAAACCATGTGTTTTTATATGTTTTTGGAAATTCAATTTTGAAATCTCTCCGGAACCGAAGGTTTTTGAAGGATTTCGGCATGCGCGCGCCACGACGCGCGCGTGTGCACTTCGTCCCATTTTTTGCAAGGGATTCGTGAAAAAGTGCTATGTTAGAACAAAACATGTCACCGCATAGTGTTTTTTTACAAGGGAACCGCAGGGGGGGGGATACCGGCTTGGCTGGGATGGTACGAATTCATATTTAGGATGGACATGTGGTCAGAATCATATGTGATTTACAGCACGCGCGGGGGACCCGATAAGTCCGGGGGGGGGGGGGGTAGAATCTATAAGTGTTCTAGAAAGGAGAATATAGGTGGTGCGACCAACGTTGTGCAATACACGTTGAACAATTTATGTTGTGCATCAGCGTTGTGTAAACTTGGTTGTGCAATCTATTTTGTGCAGTCGGTGTTGTGCGACCTATGTGGTGCAATCTGTGTTGTGCCACCGATGTGGTGATGTACATATATGTGTATATATATGTGCATATGTACATTTGTATATATATATGTATGTATGTATGTATGTATATATATATATATATATATATATGTGAGGGCGCGCCGCTGGATACCCCTGTCCGTCGTCGGCGGACCCCCCCTTTCCCGATCCGTCGTCGGCTGACCCCCCCCCCTTTTGAAAAAGGAGGGGGGGGTCGAAACCCCACCTCCCCCCCTGTGGATTCGGAATTCGCACCACCCCCTCACTCTGGAACCGTGGCTCTGGACCCCCACCCCCATAATCCTAACGCGCGAACTTCCTAATCCGAACCTTAACCCGAAACCCTAACCCTAACCTTGTTCTAGACCCTCACCCTAACCCTCACCCTAACTCCTACCCGCACCCTCACTCTAGCTATAACCTTAACCCTACACCTTAAACGTAAGCCTAAACCTTAGCCCTAGCCCTACGTTCTAAACCCCAGACCTCTAACCCACCCAACCCGTAACCCCGAACCCCTAACCCCTAACCCTTACCCCCCCCCTGCAACCTTCACCCTAACCCTAAGCAGCCTAACCCTACTCCCTTAACCCGAGCCTCCTGACTCCCTGACCCTAACCCTACCACCCTAACCCTATCTCCATAATCTAAGCCTGAGACCTAACCCGAACCCTAATGCTCCCCTAACCTTAAGCCCCACAACCCCCTTACCCCCGAACCCGAACCCTAACCGCTTAACCCTAATCCATACCAACCCCGCTAACCCTAACCCCCTACCCCTAACCCCTAACCCTAACACCCTGACCCTAACCATACCACACTAACCCGATCACCCATGGCACTGACCTTAACACCCTAACCCTACCACCCTAACCCTAACTCGAACCCTATAACCAGAACCATAACCCTCCCACCCTAATCCTAATCCGCCTAACCCTAACCTTCGGCCTCTAACCCTAAGCCTAACAACCTAACCCGAAACCCCTAATCCGAACTCTAACCCGACCCCCCCCCCCCAAACCTACCACCCTAACCCTAACCTCGTTAACCCCTGAATCATAACATTAACACACTACCCCTAACCCTACCACCCTAACCCTAACCCCCTAACCCTCACCCTTCTACCCTAACCAGCACCCCCTCACCCGAACCCTTACCCTACCCCCGAACCCTACTACCCTAACCCTAAACCCAGTTATCCATGACCCTAACTCATTACCCCTATTCCGAATCCTAACCATACCACCTTAACCTGAACCCCCGAACCCTCTCCCCTTACCCGAACACAGCTTTCCAAAGAGGGGCCTTTGCAACAAGAGCTGAGAAGGATCGGGGATATTTCGTAGGGTAAGGCGGGAAGGATAACAAGGAATAAGAAACATGAGGGAAGGATTACCCATGACATCTTTATAACGACTATGTCGGATAAGGCAAACATAAGTTCCTGCTAACTATGCAGATTTACCTTCCTGCCCTTCCTCCTGCATGCCGAACTTCCTGGACCAAGGTGCATGGCGCGAGGCGCCAGTGCAGTCTTGTGTGTATATATATACATCTACAAACATCTGTACATAGGATTGCTTTGCCGGCCGGCTGGAGCATTCCGCCGTTGTCGCGGCGACATTCGTCTTGTCATGTATGTCATGTTGCTTTGGTTTCGGGCCCCGTGTTCCGGTTGATTTTGTTTTCGGGCCGTCGTTCGTTTCTGTTGCGGGGCCATGTCCGCATTTTCGTTGAATAGTCACGGGGCCACGTGGGGAAAAAGGACGGAGTTCCCTCCTCCTCTTCCTCCTCCTCCTCCTCCTCGTTTCCCTCCTCCTCCTCCGACAGCCGCCGAGCACCGTCGACGTCATCCCAGAGCATCCGGAGTCTTCCTCTGCTCCCTTCTCCCTTCTCCTTATCGGCGCACATGCTGCTGTAATGTCGGGTCTGCCGCCGCCTCTTCCTCCCCCCTTCCCTTTTCTTCTCCTCGGCCCTATTCCCCCCTCCTCCTCCTCCTCCTCCTCCTTCTCCTTCTCCTTCTCCTCCTCCTCCTCCTCCTCCTCCTCCTCCTCCCTCTCCTCCCCCTCCTCCTCCTCCTCCCCCTTCTCCTCCTCCTCTTCCCTTTTACCTGCTGCGCCTCGTCGCCCCTTCTCCTCCACCTCCTCCTTCTCCTCCTATTCCTCCTCTTCTCCTCCCCCCTCCTCCCCTCCCTCTTTCCCTTGTCCTCTCCCGCCCCTCCTCCCTCTTCCGCGGGCGCTCAGGAGCTCGACCAGGCCTCCGCGACCATGGGCGCGGAGACCACGCAGGACGACTTCGCTTACTTGCCATCGTGATGCGTTGAGCTTCTGCGGCGCTTCAATGGGCAAGACTTATTTTACTTCATGCTATATTGCACTAGACCGACCAACAGCAGTCTCAGAAAGCATGCGAACGTGCTTCAAGTGCCAGGTTTAAGTGTGTGTGTGTGTGCGCTCCCTATCTGTCACTCTCTTTTGCTTTTTTGTCTCTCTCTCTCTCTCTGTATCTGGTTATCTGTGTCTGTATCTCTCTCTCTCTCTCTTTCTCTTCCTTCCTTTCCCTCACACGATCTCTCTCTCTCCCTCCTCTCTCTCTCTCTCTAGCCTGGGCTCGAGCCCTTCCAGGATAGGCGCGGCCACAGGTGCAGGCCCTCCAGCGGTCCTTTCAGACCCGCGTGCGCACGCTGGACATGTCCTCTCCCGGGGCGCAGCCGCTCTGCACCACGCGTTCCCTCCCCCCTTCGCGCCGCCAGGCCCTGTGCCGAAATTCTCTCATGGACCGGGAGCGATGCCCACCAAGTGGCCTGCCACTTCGGCGTCCCGACGTGGCCGACTCCGGATGGCGGCTGCCGCCACGCGCCGTTCCTCGCTCCCGCCGCCTTAGTTACACCGTCCAGCGCCTCGTCTTCAACTGGCCCATCACGGGAACTGTACACTTCGCGTTCCCGTTCCAGACGACCAGGTTCTTCTCGATCCACCCTCGCACTATCCTCCCGGTCGTCCTGCCGATTTGCACGAAGACCTCGCAGTGCACGAGCTCCAGGCACTCCGAGTTGATCTTCGCGACGTGCGCCACGCTTTTCACGGCCTTCGTGCCGAATTCGTCTGCCTCCCACCCACCTGCCAGGGTGACCCTGATCTTCTTCGTGGTGTTCTCCGCGGAGACCTTCAGGATCAGCGCGGTGACTTCCGTGGTGCCCTACGTGACGTTCGTGACGCTCTTCGTGCCGAAACTGTGCTGCCTCTCGCCGTCCAGGGAGGCCCCTGGGCCAAAACTGCAGCCAGCTCCAGTGCGCCAGACCACCGCGACCCTCTCGACGAGCGTCCGCCGACTGCCACTGGAACTGCTCATTGCCAACAGGCCAAAACTGCATCCGGCCCCCGCGTTGTAGTTCACGGTGGCCCTCCCTCCCACTGAGAGTCCGCCGGCTACCACTGGCGCCAGCCAGGGGGGCGACCAGGCCCACATTGCGGCCAGCCTTCCCGCCGTGGTCCATCGTGACCCTCCCGCCGAGAGTCCGCCGACTGGCACTAGAGCTGCTCAGAGTGGCCACCAGGCCCATTTCCAGCCGGTTCCCGTGTTGTCGCCCACGTCGTAGTCCATCGCGCCCCTCGTTCTGAGTGTCAGCTGGCTCCCATGAACATCAGCCATGTGGGCCACCAGGCCCACGCTGCAGCCGGCCCTCCTGCCGTAGCTCCTCTTGACTCCTCCTCCGGGCGTCCCCAAACTGCCACTGGAGATTCCCAGACGAACCACCAGGCCCACCTTGCGGCCTGCTTCTCTGAAGCAGCCCACCGCGACCCTCCCCTCGAGCGCCCGCCGACTCCCCACGGAGCCCACGACCTCCGACGACCCTCCGCCGAACGTCAGACCATCTGCTCGGCGACGCCGACCCCACCGCCGACCCGACCGTGGGCCGCCCGCCGGCCGTCCGAACCCCAGCGAGGACCGTCCGATCACCGTCGACGACCGTCCGCCTGCCGTCCCGACGACCGACCGCCGACCGCCGCCGAGGAGGAGGAGGAGGAGGAGGAGGAAGAGGAGGAGGAGGAGGAGGAGGAGGAGGAGGAGGAGGAGGAGGAGGAGGAGGAGGAGGAGGCAGAGGAGGAGAAGGCCCCGACCGCCGACCGCCCGCCGACCCGACGACGGCGCCCGACGGCCGCCCGCCACCCGACCGACCGACCGACCGCGCGCCCCCCGCGCGGCGCCGAGACACCTTCTCCTTGCCATGCAGCGAGGCCCTGCGACAGAGGGGCGGGGAAAAAGGGGGAGGGAGGGAGCGAGGGAGGGAGGGAGGGAGGAAGGGGGAGGGAGGGGGGGAGGGAGGGGGGGAGGGGGGGGGGAGGGAGGGAGCGAGGAAGGGAGGGAGCGAGAGAGGGGGAGGGAGCGAGGAGCGAGGGAGGGAGGAAGGGGGGGGGGAGCACGCGGCGCCGCGTCGCGCCGCCGCTCCCGGAGCGACTCCGGGGGCAGGTGCACCGAATTGGGCCTGCAGCGCAAGCAGGGCCCCGGCCGGGCCACAGGGCGCGCCCGCAGGGCCGCGCGCCACTCGGCCTCGCCGCTGCGTGCGCGCACCGCTGGCAGCAGCAGTAGCAGCAGCAGCAGCAGCAGCAGCAGCAGCAGCAGCAGCAGCAGCAGCAGCAGTAGCAGCAGCAGCAGCAGCAGCTGTGCGTGATCACAATGCAGAACGCGCCTGGCAGCCCCGTGCACGCGCGCCTCGGGTGACGCGCGTCGCCGGCGCGCGCGTGCGGGTCACCCGAAATCAGCTTGGAATTCATTATGGGGTCGCTTTAGTTCCCAGAGTACCATGGCGACTTCCTGTATGCGTGAATTCTGAGCCCTCAATGCACGCCCCTCCATGCAGGCGCCCCGCCGCGTGCGCGGCAATGCGCGCGCGACTGTCTTACGCGTTGGGTCTATATGACATGGATGCGAAAACCTCATGTCAAGCTCCGAGCTTGTTTCCTTCCAGTAGAATGAAAATTACATTGGCCAGCCCAACATGGCGATTTGAACCATTTGACGATGCAGCCCCCCCCGCGCAGGCGCGCGCGTGCCGCGGGCGACGCACGTCACCAGCGTGCGCGGGTCACCCGAAATCCGCTCGGTGACCGCGAAGTGCGTCTTCCATTTTCAGACCACCACGGCCCCCCAATGCGAAATAGTAGTCCCTCCGCGCAGTGCCCTCCGCGAAAGCGTGCGGCTGCGGGCGCCGAGGCCGATTGAATTTGGCGCAGGCGCCGCTCCTGGGCACTCGCGAACTCGCGTCCGACCTCCCAGGAGCGGCGGCAAAGCCGAGTTCAGCGCGGAGGCGTCGGCCACCACATCTGAATTTCAGAAAGGGCCAATCTGAAATTCAGACAGGGCCAATCTGAATGTCAGAAAGGGCCAGTCTGAATTTCAGAAAAGTGCCAATCTGAATATTTTTTGCGTGGACGTCTCAAGCAAAACGCCTCGACGCCGCCCCCGGGAGGGGTAAGCTGAAATTCGTACAAGCCCAATCTGAATTTCAGAGGCCAATCTGAAATTCAGACGTGGGTACCGACGCCCTGACGCAAATCCGCCGGCGCCGTCGCCCCGGGACCTTGGGCGCCACCCAGATGGCCCGACAATCTCGCAAAAAGCCAGCACCCGAGAGCCTCTCTGGGACGCCCTGGCGTCTAAGGCGCCTCCCTGGGCACCGCAGTCCGAGATCCTGGGCTCCTGGAGCTTTGACCCCCCGTCGCTGCTATTGCATGTGGATTGGACTCGCATTCGGCGTTGGGCCCGAAACTAAAACACAGTAGCTAGATTTGATTGTGAACTCGAGGGCCAGCGGGCGCAAACGTTGCGTCAACGCCCCGTCCAGAGTAAACATATTAATTATCTGCAAAGTGTTATCCTAAGCGTTGGCGAAAAAGGGAGGTTGCATTTGAGGCGCATTTTTCTTCTCACCTACAGCCTGTGCTGCCTCCGATTCCGATGTGTCCGGCGTTGGGGGTCACCGTTGGCCGCTGCGTAACACCCAGAAGGCCCCAGGGCGCTCCGAAGATTGCCCAAGACGCCCCCGAGAGGGCCCCAAGAAGGCCCGAAGCGCTTCTGGGAGGCTGCCCGCACGACCCAAGAGGCTCCCAATACGGCTCAAACACTTCACTGCGCGTCCCTAAAACCGAAGTCGCGAATGTGTAAACAAAATCGGACTGCATAATATGTTTGGCCGCATTTAGCTTCTCAGGCAACTCCCAAAGGAGCAAGGCATTCCGCCATCGCCCTTCTTGTGTTCCCATCGAACTCCCAAGACGGCCCAGAAGAAAACCCGAAATGCGCTCCCAAGAAGGCCCCAGCGGCCACCAGGACAATCCAAGAGGCGCCCGACAGGCATCCACAAGGGTCCGCGTCGCTCCTCAGACAGCCCAGGACGCCCCCAAGAGGCCCCAGAGACAGCTTGAAAAGCTTCAAATAATTCCCTACTCGGCCTGGAAAAAAGGTTTCAAAGGCTTCTCAACTATGCCCAAGACATTCCAAGAGGCCACAAACAAAGGCGTCGGGGGGGAAGGGGTACCCAAGTGGCGCCCAAGGTGGTTGACGAAGCCCTGAGGCGGCCCAACGAGACACAAGCTCCGCGCCGAGGGCGAACCCGTCGGGCGCGCGGGTGAGATCGATTGCACAAGCTGCGCCACCTCTCAGCCCACCTCCCCCTCATCTCCCCTTCTTCCTCATTCCCCCTCCTCTGTCCTTCCTTCCTCGTCGTCGTCGTCGTCGTCGTCGTCGTCGTCGTCCTACTCCTCCTTCCTTCATTCCGTCGTTCCTTCTCCCCCTCCCTTCTCCTCCCGGCCTATCTCTCCTCCCTCTCCCTCATAACCTCGAATGAGTCAACAATGCCAGACTGGAACATGTGACACTACGCCCGGCAATGTCAAAGTTGATTGCGTGTTCAAGCAATATCACAACGAACCGAACGGGGTGTTTGAGAGCGAGGCCCAGCAAATAATAATCGATGCATTAGTAACGGGATGGGCTGGTGGGAACAGGCGAAGCGCTTATAGGGTAGCGACGCAAACACCTTGCTAGAATGGCCAACGCACAGTGGCCCTTGTCTGGGGCGGGAACGCGAGCAAGAGAAGGAGGGCCACCCAGACATAACAACAACAAGAGCGAAGTATATCAAATAATCACGCACTGTGCAAATGTGCCCAGGCAAGACTCTGAGATGATAAACTATTTGGCCGCGCGCCCATGCAAGCAACGCCCCTCGCGACCCCGCCCTGCATTGCAATGCGATGCAACCAACTTTGGCATGACACAACGAACGCGCTCGAACATTGACGCGCAGCTGACGCGCCGTCATCTCTCGGATGCGTGCGTCGACGCACACAGTGCCAGAGTGATTAGACACGACTACGAACAGCCCAGACACACAAATTCATCCGAATAGTTGTATTATGGGGGTGTCTGGTGGTCAAAGAGTAGTGCAGCCGAGGCCACCAGGTTCGGTGGCAGTGGGATGACGGCGACATCTTACGACAACAACGATCCGCCGCCGACCGTCAGACCACCGTCCGACGACCGTCGACGACCTTCCGCCCCCCGTCCGACGTCTGTCCGCCGACTGTCAGACGACAGCATGCCGACGCCCACCGCAGACGTCCGCCGATTGCACGTCGACCGACCGACGCACGCGCCTGAAGACCAGGCAGCCGTCGTCCGACGCCCCCCCCGCCGTGGCTCTCCGAGGTCCATCCTCTGAAGAGCGCCACTGGAACCTCAGGGCCACCAGGCCCACACGACAGCCAGATTCCACGTTGTCACCCATGTCCTCCTCCTCCTTCTCGCCCCGTGCCTCGAGGGGGTGGGCGTTCCTTTCCTCCCGCGCGTCCAACTTTGGAGCCGCCTTCGCGGGCTCGCCTGGCTGGCCACCGCGATCCGAGATCTGCTCGCCCTCCTCCGCGTGGTGCTCCACCTCGCAGCACGCTGCCGCAACGGCAACGACGAGGCCCGCAGCCCGCGGCGTGCCTTGCGTGGCTCCCGTGGGCCCATTGGCTGCCGTCCGGGACGCGGGGGTTGTGGAGGAGGAGGATGAGAAGGAGGAAGAGGAGGAGGGGGAGGAGGAGGAGGACCAGCGTAAACCCAAGAGTGACCAACGATGTGGGAATTAACCCTCCCTCCAAGCTCCCTCTTCACAGGCCCCATACAACGGTCATTTTCATTGAGGGAACTGCCTCGTTGGAAGACAACCGTTGGAAGAACCTGAAGCATGCCAAAACATTGTTCTCAGGATTTTCAACGCCACGTATCAACCTGACTGCTGCGTTTTGGCGATCCGGAATCTTGTCATGACGCCATTTTTTGATTTCAACACCGCGAATCCACATAACTGTTGCACCCGCATAATCTTGAACCCTTCCAAAACACCATTTCTGGTACGCTGATCATGGGAATCCGTTAAACTCTTGCACATGTTGAAAACGAATGTGCGCTGCGCTAAGGCGAGAGCCACATGTTGAAAAGGAACCGCCCTCAATCAGTGAAACTCTTGCATTTGTTAAAATCGAATGTGCACGGCGCTAAGGCGAGAGCCACATGTTGAAAACCACCCGCCCTCAATCCGCGAAACCCTTGCAATTTTCCCAACCATCCTGTGGTGTTGGGTCCTCGTTTTGAAGAGACGGTGCCCCGCGTCTCCTCCCGCTGCCCCCTCCTCCTCCCCCTCCTCCCTCCCCCCCTGCGTTTCACCCACCCAGTACAGCGTTTCGTGGCCCCATAGGGAGCTCCACCGAAGGGCCCAGTGGCAGGGTTCGCATGGCGGCCCCGCGTTTTGGCGCTCCCCTCACACGGTTCGTAGCCCCATAAGGAGCTCCACCGAAAGCCCCAGTGGCAGGGTTCGCATGGCGGCCTCGCACCATTTTGGCGCACCCCTCACACGGTTCGTGGCCCCATAGGGGGTTCCACCGAACGCTCCAGTGGCAGGGTTCGCATGGCGGCCCCGCGCCATTTTGGCGCACCCCTCACGGTTCGTGGCCCCATTGGGAGCTCCACCGAACGCCCCAGAGGCAGGGTTCGCATGGCGGCCCCGCGCCAGTTTGGTGCACCCCTCACACGGGTCGTGGCCCCATAGGGAACTCCACCGAAGGCACCCGTGGCAGGGTTCGCATGGCGGCCCCGCGCCATTTTGGCGCACCCCTCACACGGTTCGTGGCGCCATAAGGAGCTCCACCGAAGGCCCCCAGTGGCAGGGTTCGCATGGCGGCCCCGCGCCAGTTTGGTGCACCCCTCACACGGCTCGTGGCCCCATAGGGAGCCCCAGCGAAGGCCCCAGTGGCAGGGTTCGCATGGCGGCCATTTTGGCGCACCTTTCGCACGGTTTGTGGCCCCATGGGGGGCTCCACCGAACGCCCCAGAGGCAGGGTTCGCATGGCGGCCCCGCGCCAGTTTGGTGCACCCCTCACACGGGTCGTGGCCCCATAGGGAGCTCCACCGAAAGGCCCCAGTGGCAGGGTTCGCATGGCGGCCCCGCGCCACTTTGGCGCACCCCTCGCACGGTTCTTGGCCCCATAGGGCAGGGTTCGCATGGCGGCCCCGCGCCAGTTTGGTGCACCCCTCGCACGTTTCGTGGCCCCATAGGGAGCTCCACCGAAGGCCCCCGTGGCAGGGTTCGCATGGCGGCCCCGCACCATTTTGGCGCTCTCCTCACGCGGTCCGTCGTGGCCCCATAGGGAGCTCCACCGAAGGCCCCAGTGGCAGGGTTCGCATGGCGGCCCCGCGCCAGTTTGGTGCACCCCTCACACGGTTCGTGGCCCCATGAGGAATTCCCCTTGTTTCGTCCCACCTGCCCTGCGGTTTTCACACTTGCGTATGGTTGGGTCCTTCGCCTGGGTAATTTCACACGAATGTGCGCGGCGCTAAGGCGAGAGCCACATGTTGAAACCTACCCGCCCTCAACCCGTGAAGCTCTTGCAAATGTTTAACACGAATGCGCGCGGCGCTAAGGCGAGAGCCACATTTTGAAATCTACCCGCCCTCAATCCGTGAAACTCTTGCAACGTTTGAAAATTATCCCAGAGCGACCCGACCTAGGAGTTGGAACCCCGAGGAGAGCAATATTAGTAGTAACGGTAAACGCCGTCCTCCTCCTCCTCATCGTCGCAGTTGTAGCAGTAGCGGTAGTAGTAGCGGTCGTAGTAGTAGTAGTAGTAGTAGTAGTAGGAGTAGTAGTAGTAGTAGTAGTAGTAGTAGTAGTAGTAGTAGTAGTAGTAGTAGTAGTAGTAGTAGTAGTAGTAGTAGTAGTAGTAGTAGTAGTAGTAGTAGTCGTAGTAGTAGTAGTAGTAGTAGTAGTAGTAGTAGTAGTAGTAGTAGTAGTAGTAGTAGTAGTAGTAGTAGTAGTAGTAGTAGTAGTAGTAGTAGTAGTAGTAGTAGTAGTAGTAGTAGTAGTAGTAGTAGTAGCAGTAGTAGTAGTAGTAGTAGTAGTAGTAGTAGCAGTAGTAGTAGTAGTAGTGGTGCAGGACAGCTCAATACCTACAACTACGTCTAGACCTATATCCACATCTACACCTACAGCTACATCTACATGTACACATGCATCTACATCTACATCTACATCAACATCTACATCTACATGTACAACTACACTCACATCTACATCTACATCTACACCTACATATACACCTACATGCGCATCTACATATACACCTACACCTACGCTATGTTATGATATGCTGTGCTATGCTATGCTGTGCTATGCTGCGCTGTGCTATGTTATGGTAAGCTATGCTATGCTGCGCTATGCTATGCTATGATATTATATACTATGGTATGGTATGCTGCGCTATGCTATGCTGCGCTATGATATGTTATGCTATGCTGTGCTATTCTATGCTATGTTATGCGAATGCTGTGCTACGCTAAGTTAAGCTGAGCTAAGCTAAGCTAGGCTAAGCTAAGTTAAGCTAAGCTAAGCTAAGCTAAGTTCAGCTAGGCTAAACTGAGATGAGATAAGCAACGCTAAGCTAAGGGGACGTAACTGGGGGAACCGCGGGGCGGATCCTGGGGGAACCGCCCGGGGCGAGCCCCACTGCCCGGCCCCTTTAAGCCACAGAGTAAGAACCCTTCTAGGCAGAGCCTAGGTAGGGAACGAATGTGCGCGGCGCTAAGGCGAGAGCCACATTTTGAAAACGACCCGCCCTCCATCAGTGAAACTGTTGTTAGTTTTTAAGCTTCAGGGTCATACATGGCGAGGAGGTCTCAGGCGAAACGCCCGGCCCGCTCTAAAAATTAGCCTCGGGGTGCGACAGGGAGGAGTTATCTACAAGGAGAAGGGATGGGGTTTGCGGAGGCGGAAGCCATCAGAGGGACGCACCCGGCATCGGCTGCCTTGACCAGGCCGTCCCGACAGCGACGGCGATCCCGCCGTACTACGCTGGCCGACGGCCCCGACGGCCCCCGACGGCCCCCGACGGCCTACGTCCTCGAACGAGCTCCGCGCCCTCTCACTTGGTTCACCCCACTTCAGGTGCTGATCTCCGACCCGCCCTCGGACCCCGTGGGCTTCGGATGGAGGGCTCCCCCTGGCCCGACACCCCGCGGACAGCGGATCGGTGCCGCAGGCTCCCCGCGCGAGCACTGCGAGCCCTGCCGCTCGCCCGGCCTGGGGCCACGCGGCTGACCCTCGCCTTCGGCTTCTGCGCCCTCACTTCCTGCCTTGACGGCACCCGGGGCACCACCCACGGCGCAAAGGGCGCGACGGTGAGGGGCGCCTTCTTCCGACGCCTCACCACGGAATCCGACGACGCCTACGACTGACGCGACGCACGTCCTGGGTTGGCGCTTTCGGTCGGCGACGCCGACGACGACCCCGTCCGACCATACTTTCCGACGCCGTCTGACGACCCACTGACGATCCCGTTGCCTCCCTGGGGCAACAGCCCCATGCGTGCGTGATGCCACACGTTTCTACCGTCGTCATGTCCTCCGTCCTCCACCGTGTCTGCTATGCCTGCTCCCCTGCTGCCTCCAGTGGGCGTGCAACGCCAGGTGCAATGCCCACGCCTTCGCCCCGAGCGTGCGCCGCCTGGGCCGCTCGTCGGACCACCTCCGGTGTCGTCCTCGCCTTCTGAGCCCTTGCGCCCAGGCGCTCTCTCGCTCTCGCTTCTCCCCCTTTTCCACCTGCCGCAATCTTCGCCCCCCCCCCCCCAGAGGGGCCCAGACCTTCACCTCGCCAGTGGGATTGGTGGGGGGGCCTTCCTGTGCCCCCTCTGCGTCGGTGGGGCCGTTTGCGCCGGTCTTCACCCCGGCCCACCTTGGGCCAGCGTCCCGTGAGAGCGTCTGGCAACGCGTTCTACGGACCACGCCTCGGGCTGCGGTGGGGGGAGGCCCCTCCGCGACGCCTTGTGTGCAGGGTCTCAGAGGCGCGCACGCCGAAGCACGATGTGCCTGGGCCTGCGTTCCTGGTGGGCGGGCAGGTCGGGAGTGCCACTCCGCGATCGCCATGTCCTGCTCTGCTTTCCAGTCGTAGTCCCGAGCAGACGTGCCGGCGAGAAGGTTTTCTCGCCACTCCCGTTTCGAATATGCGGCTCCTCTCGCCACAAGAGGTGGGCGTAGTGTGGCGCTTGTACCCCGCGCCCAGACACGCGGTGTCCGAACTGTTACACTCTCTCTATTTCTCTTCCTCTTTGTTTCTTACGCATCTCTCTCTCTCTCTCTTATGCCGTTCTCTCTCTATATCTTTCTATCTCTCTCTCTCTCTCTGTCTTTCTCTGTCTCTCTCTCTCTCTCTCCATCTCTTTCTCCCTCTCTCTCTCCCTCCTTCTGTCTCTGTCTACGTGGTTTATATGTTTTTCTCTCTTGCTCTCGTTCTCTCTCTCTCTCTCTTTCTCTCTCGGTCGCTTTCTTCATTTCTCTCTTTCTCTCTCTTTCTCTCGCTTTCTCTCGCTCTCCCCACTGCTCTCTCGCTCTCTCTCTCTCTCTCTGTCTTTCTCTGTCTCTCTCTATATATGTATCATCCCCTTCCATTCCCCCTGCCTCACTCTCCCACGCTTACAGATCTTGTAGATCTAGTGCCCATCTCCCTCCTTCGCAGACACCCGCCCATTACGAGTGTGTCCCAATTCGATGGCTCGTGCGCCTTGGTAACCTTGTCTGTGAGCGCGTGGTGCTAAGTGAAATGTGTTGCTTGCCAGGGCGATGCTGCAAATGCATAAGTGCATAAGTTTTGCAGGCGCATCATTATCGTCCTTATGCGTGATGTGTACCGCGGGTGCCAGTATTTCCTGGCTCCGCGCTTCATTCGCATGAGAAGTTGTCTCTTGCAGTACGTCCTTTGCACCTTTATGCCACCCCGTAATTGCATAATGTTCCTGTATGTTTCGTCACGCGTAGCTGTCCGAGCTGTCGCGCGCAACATGACTACATAGTTCACTACATGATGTAGGACATTGTGGTCCTGTTCTTCTGTTACTAGTCTGGGGAGATCCAGAAGCAGCCGACTTCAGCCGCGTAGTTAGCATATGATCTCTACTGATACTGCTTCTGCTTCTCGGTTTCTCGGCTTAACATGTTCGAGTATTGTCGCAGTCCGCCCGCCAGGACTCATCCAGAAGTTCAGCAGACTGAGGCATCCCCTAATGAAGCGCTTGGTCCGTTTTTTCGAATGTAGTATGAGTGGAAGCCTGCCCAGTGATGCCGAACGGATGTGGACGACGATAGGGGAGGAGGAGGAGGAGGAGGAGGAGGAGGAGGAGAAGGAAGAGGAGGAAGAGGAGGAGGAGGACGAGGATCAGGAGACGGTACAGGTCAAGCGGGGAAGGTTCCAGTCGAAATTTTCGCCCTGCAACGTCATCTTCAGACCTGGGCCGATGCCATATGTTTTGGCTGATTACCGCTGCTCCGAATGCGATTGTGCGTTGTGTTGTCTCTCTTCTCTGACTTGTGGGGTGGCCCTGCAGGATTTGGCGCGGAGTGTCGTCGTCGAGCGCTGACCTGCGCCAGGGCAGGCATGTTGTGGTCGCCCTTGTTGCGATTCTCTTGTGCGATGCTCGGAGCGCGCGGGCAATCCGCGGTGCGGGTCCACCACCGCCTCCGGCATCCGTCTGCCTCACTGGTCCGTCAGGGGCCACGTTACGGTGTGGAGTGGCTCAGGGGGGACGGCTTCGGTCCCCAATCGCCCATTGATCGCCGATAGGGGCCTGATGGTGCACCACGTCCAGGAACGTGCGGATTCGCTATCGGGGGCCTCTCGCCGATCTATCGGCGCTGTCGCCGATCCCAGATCGATGCTTCCCCCCCCCGAGCCGGTGCCCCCCTTATCCTTCCCCCGCAGTCCTCAGATCGGGACGATCGAAGTGGGTCCTGAAAGAACGGGCCCACGTACCTGCAGCACTTCCTGCTATTTCTTTTCCATTTTGAGCAGGGTTCGTTGCAGTGTCGCCGAGGACGTTGTCCATTTGAGATAGAAGGCCGACCGGCCAACAGCGGCCGCTGTCGGTTTTGGAGATCGTATCCACTGTTTCCGTACCTACAGTCGAGCGTCTGATTAATACACCTCCTCCCGAAAAGCTGGGCCAGCGTTTCTTGACCAATTTGCCCGAAAGCTGGCCCAGTTTCTTGAGCACGTTCGCCCCTCCAGCGTTAACAACAGAAATCGGCTCAGGCTTTTTCAAAAGAAGCTTACAGGAAGCTGGCCCAGATTTGTTAAATTCAATAGATAATCGGTTCCCTTCTATTTCGAGCGTCCAGGTCAGAGCCCTGGGACCTGCGAGGTCCTCGCAAGCTCAGGGCCCCCACTCTGGAGGCGTCGCCGCACGCCCCGGCGCGCCCGCCTGCTGGAGGGAGGGAGGGAGTGAGGGGGGAAGGGAGGGATTTTTTGGAGTGCGCTCTGATTCGCCGAGGAGACGGTCAGCTTAGTGCGGCACTCACTAGCTGCAGACGATGGCTGTGGCAACTGGGAACGATGCAACAGTACGTACATGCAGCACGGGCGCCCAGGTTCGGTGAATCTCCCCGCCCCCGTCCTGTCCCCACATACCCCCAGATTGGACGGAACTGCACGGGGCTGGCACGACTAATGGCCAGCTCGACGTAGCTCTCATTCTGGAAGGGAAGGATAAGGAGCAAGACCGAGGGGAGGAATGATAAGAACCGAGAAGAGAGAGTAAGACTGGGACGCAGATCCAAAACTTCCAGCTCGGTAGGAGGGCAGACCGAGGGGGAGGGTCGCGAGTAGGCTGCTTGACCACTTCGACCCGACTGAGCTCTTGTAAGGCGGTGCTGCACAAGGAACGTGCAACAACAGTTCGTCTTCCTGAAAAGGGAAAGGAAGAGAGGGCGCGGGAGGGCAGAATTGGCACGACAAACAGCTCGGCGACGTCCAACTACCCTCCATCCCCCGTTCTCCTGCCATCCTCCCAGCCAGTCCTCCACGTGTGCAACTATTGGCCAAGCTGGGCCAGGCGCGCATTGACAAGCATATCGTAACTGAATGTCTGAGGAGGGGGAGGAGCAGGAACATGCATTGGTCCTGCCCGGACCCACCAGCGCACGCACATGTTAAACATGGCATCGGCGACAGCTCGGTCAAGGCACGCCGTCAGCTCACGCTTCGACTCGGCCGACTTCGCAACCGCTCCGAGAGTCGAATAAGATCTGCGTTGCACTCGGGCCCATTTTTGAGTGTGTGTTTTGGAGGCAAACTACCCTCAGACATTAGATCCAACAAACTCTGATAATACTCTGATCCAACTCTGATTCAACTATGGCCTAGAACTCTGTGTCATTTTTTATGTTCTCGAAACTCTGATTTAACCCTGGTCTGAACTCTGATTTAACTCAGATTCGGCTCTGTGCCCAACTAGAGCTAAATCAGAATTAAAGCAGAGTTCCAGACCAGAGCTAATTCAGATCTTCAGCCAAACCAGAGAGATGAACCAGAGTTTCAGGCCAGAGCCAAATCAGAGTTTCGTAAGAGCGCGCCCGCAAGGAACTCAATACTAGAAGGAGGGACCCAGCTTCAAACTACCCCCCCCTTCCTTCGAAAAGGGGGGGGGAGCTGGGGAGCTTCCGAAGCTACCCCCCCCTCCCTTCTGAAGGGTTTCTAAGCTAAGGGGGGGCCCTGGCTAAAGGGGGGAGGCTTCGAAGCAATCCCCCACCTCCCTCCCTTTTCCGGAGCAGAAGGTGAGCCCGGGCTTCCCTTTCAAAGGGGGGGGGTGCTTCGGAAGCTACCCCCACCCCTCCTTCATTTTTCGGTCTGGGCACAGGTGGGGGGGCGGCTTCAAGCTACCCCCCCCCTCCTGTGCAAAGGGGGGGGGGCTTCCAAAGCTACCCCCCCCCCCTCCCTCCTGGGGCTCTGGCAAAATGGCAGAATTCTTGACGACATGTGCGCACCGCAGCGCTAGACAACGAATTGGAGAATAACGTCGACCCCTGGTTCGTTTTCTTGCTTTCTTGTTTTCTTGGCCCCTGGTTCGTAGTCTCGTTTTCTCGGGCCCTGATTTCTTTCATCGTTTTCTCATTTTCTCGGCCCCTGGTTCGTTTTCTTGTTTTCTCGTGTTTTCGGCTCCTGGGTCGCGGTCTCGTTTTCTTTTGACCCTGGTTCGCGTTCTTGTTTTCTCGTTCTCTTGGCGCCTGGGTCGTGGTCAAGTTTTCCCGGACCCTGCTTCGTTTTCTCGTTTTCTAGGCCCCTAGGTTATGGTTTTCTTTTTTCGGACGCTGGTTAGTATTCTCGTTTTCTCGTTGTCTCGGCCCCCGGGTGGTGGCCTCG
>CAUYUJ010019170.1:973861-976361 GCA_963575745.1 Prorocentrum cordatum | reverse complement strand
CTGAGATCGGGATCGATCGCCCCAGAGCGTTGCCAAAAAGTCCGCGTCATCCTCTCTACCTCTGCTTCTGCCTCCTTCTCAGGCCTGGGACCGGGACCGATCGCCCCAGAGCGCCGCCAACAGTACGTTTCATACCCTCTACCTCCACCTCTTCCTGGGATCGGGATCGATCGCCCCAGAGCGTCGCAAAAAGTACGTGCCATCCCCTCTACCTTCGCTTCTGCCTCTTCTCAGAGAGGCCTGGGATCTGGCCCGATCGCCACAGAGCGCTCCGGGGCGCTCAGGGCGTCCCGGGAAGCTCTGGAACGGCCGCGGCTCCCGAGACACCCTCCAAATTTCCGCGGGTCTCGGACATCCCTGTTCTATCCCGATCCGACGTTGTTTCCTTCTTGGTTTCGTTATACTTCCTTCCCTCGCTCACCCCTCTTCCCGTGCTGCCCCCTCCGTCCTGGCCACCGCCTCACTCAAGACGCCATCTTGGTGTCCCGCCTCTCCACACAGGATCTCAAACACGTGGTCTCCAGCTCGCTTATGTTTCCCTCCTCTTCCTTCGTCTTCCTTCCTCCTGTCGCAAGTGCATTGTCGATTTGTTGTTCAGGCCACGGGTTCATTGCATGAGTTTGCCTATTGTAGGTCGGGTTCTGCGTTGTTCCCGGTCTGAAGGGCGACCTTTTGATCATCAATGCGGTTGTGTCTTCAGCTCGCTTCCTTCATCGCAGCCATCTCGGCCATTCAGAGCTCGGTGCTCCTGCTGCAGCGATGGCCACGTTTCTGGGTCGGCGCTTTGCCCTCGTCAGTCAGAAATGGCGCTCTCGCCCCCGCGTGGGACACACTTCTGGATCTGGCTGCGAAGGCCTTACGGCCGGTGCCGCTGACCCTGAGGGGGGACGACGACAACGACGACGCTCGCGAGCCCTCTTGGGGGCCCCCTGTGGGACCTGTTGGCCTCGGGACCCCCTTTGGGGCCCCCCCCGGGGACTTGCCCCGGCGATAATCCCCGGGACCTCCCTTCTCCGCCTTCACGCTGGTCCTCCTGCTCTTCCCGCCCTTGCTGCTGCGGCTCTTCCTCAGATCCTGCCTCATCCTCCTCTTCCTCCACGCCCAGTCTAGGGTATCTGAAGGCCTCCACCCCAGGCGCAAAGGTGTTGCAGTTCTTGTAGAGGCTGGGGCCCTCTCGAAGCGTTCACGCGTTTTTTTTTTGCTGGCCACGTCCAGGCTCTTTGCTAGACTCCCCTTTTCGGGAGATGAAGCCCGCAGGGGGGACAACAAATGCTCATCCTCTGATTTATTTGGCACGGCACCTCCTCCTCCCCCGATGTAGAAGGCCGCCCGTTTGATTGCGAATTGCACGATGGGGTCGCTTTGCGAATCACGGTCTCTCAGGACACCCGAAGTCGAAGATGGTAACATAATTCAGCGACATTGGAAGGGATGGGTGGGAGGTGTAGGATGTCAGATATGGCGCCAGCCGCGCCCCCCTGCCCCCTCATTCCCGATCTCCCTCTCTGAGATGCTGGTGTGTGCCTTAGCTTCTCCATCATGTGGAGAAGCGCGTCGACGGACTTGTAAGTCAGCGCTGGCTCGCCCAGTCCGCAGCAGTCTCCCCATCGCCTTTGCAGATTGCTGACAGGAGCCGCCCGATCCTTGCGGGAGTTTACCGGCCACTCGCTGGGATCAAGCGCTCGCGGTCATGTGATGCTGTGTAATGGATGGGTGTCAGAGTAGAGAATGACGTGGAAGGCTGGATGAACGGATCGGGCTTGATATGGCGAGACAGCGCGATCGCACCGCACGATAGGGCGGTGGCCGACGCCAGCAGACGGGCCAGTGGGAGAGCCGCTAAGGGCGACTACCATTGTCGATTGTCAATGTTAGACAGCCTCTCTGACCCTGCGCAAGGTCTGAGACACGGCTGTGTATGTACTGCGCAAGGCCCCTTCTCCCTCAAGTTCGCGCGCCCATCGCCCACCAGCATCTAGCACCCCCCCCCCCGTGTGGGATGATGGTGCAGCGGACGGAGGAGGCTCGGTAGCCAGGTGCGGGATCGAGCGTCGAAGGGGGGCGTATGGAGTGAATAGGCCATCGCGTGCGCCTGGCGCGACGAGGGATTCCCTGCATCGCTTTTCCTGAGACGCTCGGTTCCTCAGGATTCTCGCCGCCTGCTGTCGAAGGCCTCTGGCGGTTTCTGCACCGCTCTGCGGAAGCGCTTGGGGGTGTCCGGAAGTATTCTATTTATGTTATACTGTATCATAAATTCTAATATGCTGAATTATAATATAATAGATGGCATTCTATTAAGCTATCGTATATGATATTATATTGTATTATGTGGGGGGCGTCTGGCGGGGCCTTCCGGATATATAGTTCTTAAGTTTCGGGATGGTGCCTTCAAATGCTGTGTATGTTCTCTTGGCAGATGTCCATGCCCTGCATCTTGCAACAGCCTGCGGCCGTAGGTTCTGTAGCGCTCGTCGTCTCTAAGCTGGCCGGCGGCGACAAG
>CAUYUJ010019170.1:951361-968861 GCA_963575745.1 Prorocentrum cordatum | reverse complement strand
CGAGCGACGCGATCTCACATGCACATGTTTCACATCATGTGCCGTGGGCCCGCATCCGTCCGATTCTGGCTTGCAGAGCGACGTCGTGGATAATTTGACTTATCAATTATTCTGCTCCGCCTATCTTTCTCACTCCTCCACCCCCGTCGGCGCTAGACAACGTTTTTGCGGGGTTTGCGCTCGTGGTGGACATGCAGGTGTCGTGACTGGTATTCCTTCCTTACCTCGCCTTGCCGAATTGGGACTTACAGAGCAGATTACAGTCAGGGTAGGACTGGGGCTCATTTCCTTCGCTCCCGAACCCCGCCCCATGCGTTTGGCCTGTGCGTCTCGCGGGTCGGTTCCGGGGCGGGGTGTGAGAATGATCCCCGTGCCTTTCCTACTCTTCATTTTGCCGTCGCCCCTTTCAGCTCGTGGCTTGCCTAGTGGCATGCGCAGATGAATGACGGACTCGTGTAGACGGGCAAAACCTGCACCATCGTCTTCCCCTCATTGCTACCACCTTTATCAACGGATGCTCGGGAGGGGATCGGCCCATCGGCCCATCCCCCCTCGCACATGAGGAGATATATGAGGATTAGGAGGAGTATGAGGAGGAGTAGGAGAAGGAGGAGGAGGAAAATCACGACGATGAGGAGAAGGAGGAGACGTAGGAGGAGGAGGAGAATGAGGAGGAGGACGAGGAGCAGAAATTGGAGGAGGAGAAAGAGGAGGAGCGAGAGGAGGAGGAGGAGGAGGAGAAGGAGGAGGAGGAGGAGGAATTGGAGGAGGAAGAGGAGGGGGAGGAGGAGGAGGAGGAGGAGGAGAGTGAGAACGAGGAGGAGCGGGAGGAGGAGGAGAAGGATGAGGAGGAGGAGGAGGAGGAGGAGGAGGAGGAGGAAGAGGAGGAGGAGGAGGAGGAGGAGAAGGAGGACCAGTGGAAACCCACGAGCCGTCAACGATGTTGGAATACCCCCTCCCTCCGAGCTCCTGTTTCACAGGCTCCTACAACGGTTCATTTCCAGTGAGGGAACTGTTTCGTTGGAAGGAAGCCCTTTCAAGGCCCTGAAGCATGCCAAAACATTGCTCTCGGGATTCCAACGCCACGGATCAACCCGATTGTTGCGTCTTGACGATCCTGGATCGTGCCAGAACGCTGTTCGCAGGATTTCAACACCGCGAATCAACGAAATTGCTGCGCACGCAAAATCCAGAATCCTTCCAAACACCATTTCTAGTACGTTGATCATGGGATCCCGTCGAACTCTTCCAACTTCTATAAACGAATGTGCGCGGCGCTAAGGCGAGAGCCACATATTGAAAAGGAGCCACCCTCAATCCGTGAAGCTTTTGCAAACTTTTAAAGCGAATGTGCGCGGCGCTAAGGCGAGAGCCACATATTGAAAACGGGTGATCCTGAATCCTTGAAGGTCCTGCAATTTGTTAGAACGAATGTGCGCGAACCACAATTTGAAAGCAGGTGATCCTCAATCAGTGCGAAGCTCTTGCACATTTTTACAACGAATGTGCGCGGGGGTAAGGCGAGAGCCACATGTTGGAAACCACCCGCTCTCAATTTGTGAAACTCTTGCCAACGCTAAGTTTCATAATCGTAAATGGTGAGGAAATCTCATGCGAAACGCCCAGTCCGCCCTAAAACCTGGCTTCGGGGAGCGACAGGGAGAAGTTCCTCATAAGGAAAAGGAGCGGAGGAGGAGGAGGAGGAGAAGGAGGAGGAGGAGGAGGAGAAGGAGAACTAGGAACAGTAGGAGTTAGGGGAGGACGAAGAGGAGGACGAAAAAGAAGAGGAGGAGGAAATGGAGGAGGAGGAAGGGAAGGGAAGGAGGTGGAGGAGGATAAACGGAAACGGAGGCCGAGGTGGAGGATGAATTTCAGGATGAGTAGGGGAAAGATGAGGAGCAAGAGTAACAAGAGGATGAGGAGGAAGAGGAGCAGGAGGAGGAGGACGAGGAGGAGAAGGAAGAGGACGAGGAGGAGGAGGAGGAGGAGGAGGACGAGGAGGAGGAGGAGGAGGAGGAGGAGGA
Source organism: Prorocentrum cordatum (assembly GCA_963575745.1). NCBI lineage: Eukaryota > Dinophyceae > Prorocentrales > Prorocentraceae > Prorocentrum > Prorocentrum cordatum. Next base: position 966,837 of record CAUYUJ010019170.1, on the reverse strand, counting down.
GGAGGAGGACAACGGGGAGCGATACGTGGGAGTGGCACGAAGGCGTCGCTGCTGCGGGGCAGCCATCGGTCGAGCAGGGGGGTTCGGCGAGGGCCGCCCAGGAGGCCTCAGATGGAGGTCGGAGGTGCCGCGCCGTCGCGGCCCACCGCCGGCGGGCATGCTGACCAGCCACGTCCAACAGCCGTCGACCCTCCCTCCCTCCTGCCCTCCGTCCTCCCTCCTCCTCTTCGTCCCTCCCTCCCTTCTTCCCTCCTCCTGCTCCTTCTCCTCCTCCTCCTCTTCCTCTACATCCCTCCTCCTCCTTTCTTTGTCCTCCTCCTCGCTCTTCCTCCCTCACCGTTCCTCCTCCACCCCGACCAGCCGCAACCTGGCGGAGCTGTGTTACCAGCAGACGTGCCCGCGCCAGGAAAACACATCGGAACGAAAGGCTTTCGGCAGCCTCCGGCGCTCGGGGTGTCCTTGCTGGGCTCCAGGGCCGTGGGAAACGACGCGGGATGAAGAACGGGTCCTGGGGAAGGGGTCGGGGCTTGGACCGCGCACGGAAAAAAAAAATTGGCACCGCATGATGCCTGAATCGTTCCTCACCGCCTCGCGGGTCTGTCGCCGCCTTGGGCATCCGCACACCTCGCACGATATTCCTACGTGGAGCCTGAGGACGCCGCACAGCCCGCGATGCCTTATATGGTCTGAGCCAGAGCGCCGCCCTGTGCTCTCCTCCTCCAGGGCCGTCCTCGTCTGTCTCCCGCCTGCTTGTGCTCCTTGCGGTCGAAAGAGGTTGCTTAGGTTTGCTTCGTGTGTCGCGACGCTGCTTCGGGCCCACCACGCTTCGGCTCGACACGCCAACACGTCCCGGTCCCCAGGCGTCAACGTCCTGAGCTTCTCCCCAGCCTCCCGCCCTGCGACTCGCTATCCGCTCGCAGGGCATGGCGAGTCGTCGGGGCCGCCGCCGCGAGACCCCAAGCAAAAGTTTCCGACCGGAACCTCTTGGGGAGCCCATCGTATCCAAGATCTCGCGACAAGGGTGTCGAAAACAGTGGGTCCCCCAGGGGGTAAGGAGACCACATCTCCCCCACTTGTGGCCGCTCCGGCAAAGGGCGGGGGCAGTGCGCGCGTGGCCCCGCGGCGTGTCCGTTGGCGGAATGTGGGCATAAACTCTGTCGGCCGAGGGTCCGCAGAAGTAGATGTGAGATTTCGATGTTGGGGGATCCAAGGTTCCTGGAGCCGGCCAGGCAAGAGGACGACGCCCCAGTCACAGCTTCGGCGGAGGGCGGCGGAAGGAGAGGCAGTGCCACGAGTTACGTCGCACGCTTGTCGCATCGAATCGAGTTGCCCGTCTACGTACCTGCCCTTCCTGGGTCCGCGATTTGGCAGGGTTCCAGATCGCGCCGAGGCGACCAGTTCGGTAGTGTGTTGCCCGTGAGTGTGCCCACCACGTAGCTTCCAGCGGCAAGGGGGCTAGCGAACGCAGAAAAAGTAAAGGCGAGACTCTGATCTGGGGGAAGTCTAGGGTTCCTGTGTGCGGCAAGGTAGGGAGAGGACGGCCTGGACACAGCTTCGGTGGGGGAGCCATGTTGCTCAGCAGCCCCCCCAGGAGGGAGGGAGGGAGGGAGGGAGGGAAGGAGGAGGAGGACGACGACGATTCCAGGAGGATGGAGGACTGGCTTTCCCCACGTGTCGTGTTGTGGCGGGCAATCGCTTTTCTCCACTGGCTCATCTATCTTGCGCGACGGGATGCCCCTGCTAGGAGAGCGGCCGTCGCGAAGTTTGTGCATGCGCACGAGTCGCATTCTAATCCAGCGGATTGTCTCTTCTTGCCTCCCCTTCGCCTTGTACCCAGGCGTTACACTTCGCAGGTTTCCTGCAATCGCTCTTCAATCCTCTTCGTCAGAGGGAGCAGGAGGAGGACCAGTGTGAACCCAGGACTTATCAACGATGTTGGAATCGACCTTCCGTCCAAGCTCCCTCGTCGTGGGCCCCTGCACGGTTCACTTCCGCTGAGGGAAGCGCCCCGTTTGGGGACAACCGTGTGAATCTCCTAAACCGTGTCCGAAGCAGTTCTCAGGAACCCAACGCCACGAGTCAACCGGACTGTTGCGTCTTGACGATCCTGAATCGTGCCAGAACGCTGTTCCTGAGACTTCAATAAGGCAAATCAACGTAGCTGCTGCGCCCTGACAGTCCTGAGTCGTTCAAAAGCACTATTTATAATACGTTTGCCATGAGAGTCAATGGAACTCGTGTAACTTGTTGAAGCCAATGTGCGCGGCGCTCAGGCGAGAGCCAAAGCTTGAAACGAACGCTCTAAATTCGCGAATTGCTTGCGACTTTTGAAACAAATATCCCGGCAAAACAACCTAACAGCGATGTGTATAAGCATATCTGAAAGCATTCCCCTTAAGATTCAGGTGAGAAGCCAGTTGTAGAATTCTGTTGTTCTCGCAGTCGCAGTCGCATTCGCAATGACAGTCGCAGTGGCAACGGCCTTAGGATCCAATGGAATCCTACGGATTCCTAGGGATTCCTAAGGCATCCAGGCTTTCTTGGGAATCAATAGGGATCCTTAGGAAACCTTAGGAAGCCTTAGGAATCCTGATTACTGGGGATTCCCAGGGATTCCTAAGGATTCCTAGGGAATCCTAAGGATTCCGAAGGATTCGCCTGCCTCGGCCTCAGCCTCAGCCTGCCTCAGCCTCAGCCTCAGCCTGTCTCAGCCTCAGCCTGCCTCGGCCTCAGCCTCAGCCTCAGCCTCAGCCTGCCTCGGCTTGCCTCGGCCTCAGCCTCAGCCTCAGCCTGCCTCAGCCTCAGCCTGCATCAGCCTCAGCCTCAGCCCGCCTCAGCCGCAACTTGCCTCAGCCTCAGCCACAGCCTCAGCCTCAGCCTCAGCCTGCCTCAGCTTCAGCCTCAGCCTCAGCCTCAGCCTCGGCCTCGCCTCAGCCTTCAGCCTCAGCCTCAGCCTCAGCCTCAGCCTCAGCCTGCCTCAGCCAGCCTCAGCCTCAGCCTGCCTCAGCCTCAGCCTCAGCCTCAGCCTCAGCCTCAGCCTGCCTCAGCCTCAGCCTGCATCAGCCTCAGCCTCAGCCTCAGCCTCAGCCTCAGCCTCAGCCTCAGCCACAGCCGCCTCAGCCTCAGCCTCAGCCTGCCTCAGCTTCAGCCTCAGCCTCAGCCTGCGTCGGCAGCCTCAGCCTCAGCCTGCCTCGGCCTCAGCCTCAGCCTCAGCCTGCCTCAGCCTCAGCCTCAGCCTCTCAGCCTCAGCCTGCAGCCTCAGCCTCAGGCCTCAGCCTCAGCCTGCCTCGGCCTCAGCCTCAGCCTCAGCCTGCCTCAGCCTCAGCCTGCCTCAGCCTCAGCCTCAGCCTCAGCCTCAGCCTGTCTCAGCCTCAGCCTCAGCCAGCCTGCCTCGGCTTGCCTCGGCCTCAGCCTCAGCCTGCCTCGGCCTCAGCCTCAGCCTCAGCCTGCCTCAGCCTCAGCCTCAGCCTGCCTCAGCCTCAGCCAGCATCAGCCTCAGCCTCAGCCTGCCCTAGCCGCAGCTTGCCTCAGCCTCGGCCACAGCCTCAGCCTCAGCCTCAGCCTGCCTCAGCTTCAGCCTCGGCCTCAGCCTGCGTCGGCTTGCCTCAGCCTCAGCCTCAGCCTGCCTCGGCCTCAGCCTCAGCCTCAGCCTGCCTCAGCCTCAGCGTCAGCCTCTCAGCCTCAGCCTGCATCAGCCTCAGCCTCAGCCTCAGCCTGACTCAGCCTCAGCCTCAGCCTGCCTCAGCATCAGCCTGCATCAGCCTCAGCCTCAGCCCGCCTCAGCCGCAGCTTGCCTCAGCCTCAGCCACAGCCTCAGCCTCAGCCTCAGCCTCAGCTTCAGCCTCGGCCTCAGCCTGCCTCAGCTTCAGCCTCAGCCTCAGCCTGCCTCGGCTTGCCTCAGCCTCAGCCTCAGCCTGCCTCAGCCTCAGCCTCAGCCTCAGCCTCAGCCTCAGCCTCTGCCTCTCAGCCTCAGCCTGCATCAGCCTCAGCCTCAGCCTCAGCCTGCCTCAGCCTCAGCCTCAGCCTGCCTCGGCCTCAGCCTGCCTCAGCCTCATGAGCCTGCCTCGGCCTCAGCCTCAGCCTGCCTCAGCCTCAGCCTCAGCCTGCCTCGGCCTCAGCCTGCGTCAGCCTCAGCTTCAGCCTGCCTGAGCCTCAGCCTGCCTCAGCCTCAGCCACAGCCACAGCCTCAGCCTCAGCCTGCCTCTCAGCCTCAGCCTGCCTCGGCCTGCCTCAGCCTCAGCCTCAGCCTGCCTCTCAGCCTCAGCCTGCCTCGGCCTCAGCCTGCCTCAGCTCGGGCATTCAAAATATGGCACAGCATTGGTGTTCTGGGAACACGAAGATCACGAAGTGGCCCACAGCTGGCTCCGGGCAATCAAAACATGGTACAGGAATGGTGTTCTGGGAACACGAAGAACACGAAGTGGCTTACAGTTGGCTCCGGGCATTCAAAATGTGGCCTGGGAATTGGCCTACAGTTGGCTCCGGGCATTCAAAATGTGGCCTGGGAGTGGTGTTGTGGGAAGACGAAGAACACGAAGTGGCTTACAGTTGGCTCTGGGCATTCAAAGTGTGACCTGGGAATTGTGTTCTGGGAACACGAAGAACACGAAGTGGCCTACAGGTGGCTCCGGGCATTCAAAATGTGGCCTGGGAATGGTGTTCTGGGAATGGATTCCTAAGGATTCATCAGAATTCCTAAGGATTCCAAAGGATTCCTGGGGCTGACCCTTTTCTCCGGTTTTGTCCGGATCCCGCCCAGACCCCCCTGGGGCGTCAAGATGCGATCTTTTGAGCCCACTAGAAACCTATCAGTTTTTGTTGTTAGGTAAAAGAATAGCAAAGCGTGCGCGGCGCTAAGACGAGAGCCACATGTTGAAAACCACTCGCCTTCAATCCGTGAAAGTCTGGGAATGTTTATAAAGAGTATTTGCGGCGCTAAGGCGAGAACCACATTTTGAGAGCGACCTGTCCTCAATCCGCGAAGCTCTTGCAATTTGTGTTGGCGAATGTGCGCGACGCTGAGGCGGGGACCATATTTTGGAAGCGACCTGCCCTCCATCTGCGAAGCTGCTCCAGGTTTTTCAAGCCGTTCCCAGTTCTTAAGCTTCAGGCTCAGAAGTTTAAAAGGAAGTCTCAGGCGAAACGCCCAGCGTTCCCTTCGACTGGCCTCGGGGTGCGACAGGGAGGAGGTATCCATGAGGAGAATGACGGGAGCCGCGCGCCCCCTTCCAGCAGCGCACCGGGGGTGCTCCGCGATGGGAGGAAGAGAAAGATGAGGACATGCAGGCAGAGGAGATGACCATGAGGAGGAGGAGTCGAAGGGCAACAAATTGTACTGACTTGCGCTTTCGGAGCTCCGCGCGGATTTCTTGGATCGGCGCTGGGCCTCCCTAGCGGCGCTTCTGGCGACCCCCCTGGCGCCAGCGAGAGGTGTCAGGCGCCGATCCAAGAAATCTTTGCGGAACTCCGGAAGTTTATGCTTATGCCGTCTTTTGTTCCTCCAGGGAGGGGTGCAGAGGATGAGGAGAATTATCGGGGAGAAGCTTGTGGGCGCCCCCCAGAACTCACAATGCCTTCAGAACCCTCCTCTCCCTAATTACTCCTTGTGTCCCATCTCCTCGAACGGAAGGACAAGTTTTATCCAAGAAGCCGGCCGCAGGGGAAGGAGGATGAGGAGGAGGCTCCCCCAACCCCCCCGCCGACTTTGCAAACAGCGCTGGCCGAAAAGGCGTTCAAGTGAGATCCGACTTGCGTGAAGTCCAGATTTCCTGTCGGGCCTCGCCGCGCCCCCCATCCACGCAAGCGAGCTCACTGGAGTCTACAGAGAACGGCACCAAACGTGAAGATCAACGGGCCGTCGCTACTTTTGGCCACGCCCGGATCTGAGGGTCCTTCTTCTTCTTCTCACGTCCCCGCCCCGCACCCACCACTGCGTGTTCCCTTGGACTGCGGATTCGCCCAGCCCCCGCGTTCCCGCCGCGCTCCTCGCGGCGCTGCTGTTTCTTTGACCGAGCACCGCTCGAAGGTGAGCACGGTCGCTGCGGAAAACGTCGCCCGCTGGGGGGGGGGGGGCGGCGGTTACATGATGAGCGAATTTCCGATGGCGCTGATTGTCGTGGAGAGACTTCGTCGCTACGGCCGGATTCTCCTCGAAGTTCTGGTCAGAAAGCACCGCGGGGGAGGTCCAGGGAGCAGCAGCATTGATATTTTCTGTCCCTCCGGGAGATCTTCGAGCTTCGAGCTTCGAGGATCGACTTTCTTGTGGCCCCCGGGGGGGCTTCTCGTCGCCACGGCTGGAGTCTCCCCGAGACTCGAAAGACGATCGAGTTTCGACCCCCTGGAGCCCCGTACGTGCAACGGCTTGGCAGCACCAAGACGGCGTTTGTTCGTGGCTTTCGGCCTGCAGGGGCCCTCGACAATGCCCCAGGGCCGTCAGAAGACCGCTCGGGATGAAGAGCCAGCTCTGGGGGAGGGGTCGGGCCCCTATGGGCGATGAATGTGCGGTTGGGGGTTGATGCATCCCCCCCTGAGCCTTCCCCCCCTACGTTGCCACTGCGCTGGGGTCGGCTTGTGTCTCCGAGGGGCCTGAAACAGCCAGGGCCTGGCCTCACCAAGGACCGAGGGCCGGCGCGATAGGCCACGGCGCAGGCGGGACAGGGGGAAGAGGGAGCGCCCTGTGCCGCCACGGTGCGGGATGTACCCTCGGCGGCACACCCCAAGATATCGGATGTCGGGGGGGTGGGGCGGCAGCCGACTGTGAGCTGGCCCATTTCCCCACGAATTCGGAAGCCCCCGTCTTGGAGCGATCACCGCGTGCTTCTGCGCTTGCCGTGCCTGTACGCGTGCCTCGTTTTTCCTCCATCCCGTCCTTCCCCTGCTCCTCTCATCTCCCCCCTCTTGAAACGTGGCGCAGAGCATTCGAATTACCCGAGCACCAGCAGCCTGCGCATGCCTCCTCCGACGCTGCTGCATCCGAGCGATGCGCCCCAGGCCTGCATAGCGGACGGAGGCTTGGGCAGGATCTGCTTGCGACGGATCGGCCTGAATTGTAGACCACACGCTTTCCATATGTCATTGGGGTTCCTTTCGTCGAGTAGAAAAACAGAGGGGCGCCCTCCCTCTGTCTCTGGACCGCATCCCCGAAACAGTTGTTTCGCCCCGCTCCGTTTTATGATCGTCCTGGGGCACGAGTGCGGCCCCCGAAGGCCGACGCTGATCGAGGAGCAAACGTGTGCAACACCACACCGTTTCGGAGATCCGCCCACATTCCTAGCAGAAAAATGTTCGACGCACCGGAATGAACTGTCCGACTCACCAGTCGGGGAGTCGACCAGTCGGGGAGTCGGCCAGTCGGCCAGTCGGCCAGGCGGCCAGGCGGCCTGTCGGCCAGTCGGCCAGTCGGCCAGCCGGTCAGTCGCGGGGTCGGAGAGTCGGCCGACGTCGGGGAGTCGGCCCGTCGGCCAGTCGGCCAGTCGGGGGGGACGGCCAGTCGGTCAGTCGGTCCGTCGAGGGATCGGGGAGTCGGCCAGTCGGCCAGTCGGGGAGTCTGCCAGTCGGGGAGTCGGCCAGTCTGCCAGTCAGCCAATCGGCCAGTCGGGGCCTCGGCCAGTCTGCCAGTCGGGAAGTCGGCCAGTCGGGGAGCCGGCCAGTCGCGGAGTCGGCAAGTCGAGGAGTCGATCAATCGGGGAGTCGGCCGACGTCGGGGAGTTTGCCAGTCGGGGGGACGGCCCCCGTCGGCCAGTCAGGGCATGAGCCAGTCGGCCCGTCGGACAGTCGGGTCAGCTGGCCGTCTGCCAGTCGGCCCGTCGGCCAGTCGGGGAGTCGGCCAGTCGGCCAACCAGCCAGTCGGCCAGCCGGCCAGTCAGGGCATCGGTCAGTTTGGGAGTCGGTCAGCCGGGGAGTCGGCCCGTCGGCTAGTCGGCCAGTCGGGGGGACGGCCAGTCGGTCAGTCGGCCAGTCGGGGAGTCGGCCAGTTGGCCAGTCGGGGAGTGGGCCAGTCGGCCAGTAGGCCAGTCGAGAAGTCGGCCAGTCGGGGAGTCGGCCAAAGGGGAGTCGGCCGACGTCGGGGGGGTCGGCCAGTCGGGGAGTCGGAGGAGTGGGCCAGTCGGCCAGAAGGCCAGTCAGGGCATGAGCCAGTCGGGGAGTCGGCCAGACGGGGAGTCGGTCCCCGTCGGCCAGCCGACCACTCGGCCAGTCTTGGAGTCGGCCAGTCGGGGTGTCGGGGAGTTGGCCAACGGGGAGTCGGCCAGTCGCGGAGTCGGGGGGTCGGCCAGTCGGGGAGTTGGCCAGTCGACCCGTCGGCCAATTGGGGAGTCGGCCGACAGTTGGCCAGTCGGGGCCGTTAGGGGAGGACTGGCCAACGTTAACACCGTTGGCCCGTCGGACAGTCGGGTCAGCTGGCCGTCCGCATAATCGGGGCCAACGTTAACACCTACGACGATGCCGTGTGCGCGACTGGCAAAACCCCCTGCGATTAGGTTGTGCCGCAGCCCAGACTTCTCATTAGGGCCGGCAGGGGGCATGCCCCGAAATTTCAATGGGCGAGCTCTGATGTGGCCCCCTGAGAAAGGCTCGCTGCCTTGTGGGTACGAGTCCCTGCGGGTCAGTGCCGGGGGGGCAGCTGTTGGCCCTCTCGCGTGCCCACGACACTGGGGACGCGCGCTGGGCGAGCAGGGCCCCCCAGCGAGGGGGGGAAACGACGACGCGACCGTGCAGGAAGGAGAAGAGGAGGGAAAGCGGGAGGCCCTTGCGTTCCAAACTTTGCTGGGGGGCCTAGTTTTACATCCTGCCTGCGACCAGCTGTTATTCTACCCTAGCTACTCTTTTCTCTCTAGGCCCACTTCTCCTCCTGATCGTGCTGGCCGTTGGTTGTCCCATGCGTTGTCGTATCTGTACCCTGATACCCTGCAGTCGTATCCCACAGTACTCCCTCTGTGAGTAGGTGTGGGTGAGCATGCTTATAGTCACGGCGTGTGGGAGGTTGGTTTTCTTTCCGTCCTCCTGTCCTCCAGTTGTACCATTGTAAATTCGAGATAGGTGGGGCCTTTAAGGATCCGCTCTGGTGGCCTTCGTGGTTGTCTCATTTTACAATCCTCGCCCCATGCAGAGGTGCACCTCGGCGCCCCCAAACAAAACACTTTCCACGATGTTGTCTGCGCGAGCTCTTTCCTAGGGGTCCTCGCGCCGAGATGTTACCTCTGGTGATGGTCCCTCTAAGTCTGCCCTTCCTGCCTGCCTAGAGTCGCATTCCGAGATATCCTCGCTAATGCACCTCTTGGCGTTGCAAGTGGGCTCTCTCACGCGCGGCCGCTGGAGCTGCCCGCCTCCCCCGACTTGGCGTACTTCTCAACGATCTCGGTGCCATCCAACAGGGTCTTCGTACTGTCTCGGAGCTGCTGGCCTTTTGAGCTTCTCTACCTCCTCAGGGTCGAGTGTCGTTTCATTCTTGATGCCCTTCAAGGCTACCTCCATGACGCTGCGCAGGTTTTCCCGTCGTTCTTCGAAATCTTCAGCGCCAGTTCGCACCAGCTTCGCGTAGAGAAGGACCTCTTCCCTGCTCTTTCCCACGCGTCCACTGTGCACCTTGCGATCAGCGCGCGGCCCTCGACCTGGTGCGTCATCGGGAAGGACGGTGGGATCAGTTCGAACTGCTCCTCTGGGCTCATCTTCTCGGCGGCGTCGTAGAACTTGTAGTGGTTCCCCTTCTGCGGCAGCCTGTCCGCTGCGAACGCTTCCCACGTTTCTCCGACCTTGAGCTCCACCACCATGGAAGGCCCCCTCCTGCACGGGTGGAACGTCGCCCTGCACCCGATGTCGGGTCACTTCTCGCTGTCCTTGCCGAAGTCCTTCATCTTGTCCACCCACTCTTTCATGAGCTCATCTTCTGGGTGGCTCTCCTGCGCCGTCACCAGCTGCTTCCCTTCCACGTTGCACTTTCCACTGGTCTTCCCTCGAGTGGGGGCCAGGGCCTCTCCGCCGCAGCTTGTTAGGGAAGGCCAGTCCGCACGAGAATGCACTGTCCTTCTTCTTGTCCCATCCTCTGTTCTTCCTGCACGCGTTGAATAGCTGCATGCCATCGCTCCACATGTCCACGAAGTCCAGCGCCTTGGGGTACTTTGTCTGTTTCTCCCCCATGTTCCCTTGCTGTCTTGTAGTCGCCCTTCTCGTGCAGCTCTTCTTCCTTATCTTCCAGTTCCTTCTTGGCTGCATTCAGCGCCTCGTCGTCATTTGCGTCCATGGCAAAATTCTTGTTCAGCAGGATGTCGTACTCTTCTGCGCACCTTCGGGTATCCGCCATGCCTTCTCCTGCTTGGCTGAAGGCGGCGACGATGCCCCCGTTCATTTTGATGCATTCCAGCAGCGCTTTTGACATCTCATTGGGCCTCTCGGTGACCATATTGTTCCTCTGGTTGCGAGACTTGTTCTTAGGTCCTCCTCCTTCCTCGGCTTCTATGGTCGCCTTCGCTGCCTGGACCTGCCCCAAGGACTGGGCTGTCCACGCGGCGCCTTTAGCTTTCTTCTTCTGTTCCCGGCATACTTGCTCCTTCGCGATGTATTGGTCTCCTCCATGTCGGATCTTCTCCTCGCCACTCCGCTCGATCCCCCCCCCCGCCTGAGCGCCAGCTCGCGGTCGATGCACACCCTCTTTCTTGTCTGGGCTCCTTCTGGGCGTGCCCCCCCGTGGCTCTGGATCATCCTGTGGTGCCCGAGCCCCTTGCCGCGGCGGTCGTGTGACCCATCGCTACATTGTGCATGTGGTGACTGTGCGGTATGCAAAATCCCCCGCGCACCGTCTCTTCGCAACTGTAGTGGATTAGAGGGAGGCATGTACATCGCGTCGTCACAAATGATGACGTCGGACTGGGGCGGGAGGTCTGGTTGCTGCCTGGGGGGCCTCTTCCCAAAGCGTCTCTGCAACGCCATTTCCCAATATGCTCGAAATTTTCGGTCCACTTCGTATATCCTACCCTCTGGGGCAAAGCGTCCAAGCTTGGTGAGGCGCTCAACGTCCATGCCGATTGACTCCGCTATCTTTTCGTCATCTGAAAGATGTCGCCTCCGCTTCGCTTGCCCGCTGTTGGGCACCCCCGCTATGCCCAACTGCCCCGGGGTGGCTTCCCGAGGGGCGGCGCTCTCAGAGCTCGGTGCTGACGCCGTGGGAGGGGCAGTGTAAGTGCTTGTCCGCGACAGCCGCGGTCTGGAACCCTGCCCTGGGGTTTCTGCACTCCGAGATATCCTCGCCAATGCAACTATCCCCTCCTCTCTCAGCGGCGCCGACGCTGGAGTTCTCGCCCCCACCATCCTCTCCAGCTCCGGCTTGGGCGCCGCCGACCGAGATTTCCTGCCTCCCACGAAGACTATCAGCACCCCCATTGCCACCCTCAGATTGCGGCCCGAGAACTTGTCCAGCTTCGCCATGGTCTCTTCTTTCGTGTCCTTCGGGGGCACTGCCCTGAAGTTGGGGGTCTCGTTGATTCCGATCGGGATCTTGCCTAGCCCCTCCTCCCAAAACTGCTGCTCGTCCTCGTTGGGGTTCCCGTTCTTGCTGTTGCGGGCCTTGTACCTCTCGCTGACCTTGAACATCTTGATCGTCTCTGTGACCATGGCTTGGCTGTGCTCGCTGTTACCGCCCACTGTCATCAGGAAGTCGTTTAGCGCGTCCATCGCCCGATCCATCGACGCCGCCACTGTTGTGGGATCGTCTTTCTGCCATTCCGACGCTATCTCCTGGGCCCCCCCCATGGGCGCCAGCCCCGCGTGGATGCCTGGTGCCCCCAGCATGCGCCCCCTGCCTATCTCCCCGACTTGGTTCCCGTAGCTGCGCCCCGCTGCCGTCGGCTTCCGAAGCGCCCAATTGTTGACCGGCGCGAGGTAGAAGTCCGCGGTCATGTGGTTCATCCTTCTCATCTCTGCCGCTGAGCGGAGAGCCAGGCGCTGAAGCCCGTTGATGCATCCTCTGAGGTCGGGCTGCCCGGGCTCCTCGTAGTCCTCCGCTGCTTGAGGCTGCTGGCGGGGGGGCCTGCGGCCTCCTCCCCCTCCCTTGCCGCCCCCGCCCGCAGCCGCGGCCGCGGCCATGGGCGGGCCCCCTGCCACCTTGGCGCTGGCCGCGCCCCATGGCCCACTGGTTCCTGCCTGCTCCCTTGCCGCCCCCGCGGTGCTTCGGTTGCCCTTCCAGCTCCGCGTCTGCCCCTCTTTTCCTTGGAGGGGGGGGCAGTCTCCAGGAAGCGCTCGCCATCTTTAGGGGCCAAGGCGCAGCGGGGTCCTGCCTGGCGGCAGCGGACGCGCATCTGAAACAGGGACCTCCCAGAGATTGAGCCTGAAAGCCACAGAGGGCGCAGCCGAGGGAAGGAGGCCCCTGGACTGCGTGATTCCAACAGCTTCTGTTTTTCATAGCATGTCCCGTGACTCTCCGTGGCCCTCATGACATGGTCGATCGTCTTGTTGTCGCGAACGAGCTCGGGCACCATGGGCATTGATTGGTTACCGCTAGGCTGGGGACCAGTGGTAGACAGTTATGCGCCACTCTCCTGAGCGCTGCAAGCGCTGCCGCCGTAGTGAGTTGCGCCCCGCTTGCCTGTCCCTCAGCACTCGTCTCCACACCAATGCGGAGCAAAGAGCTCTTCTCCCACTGATATTTCTGGCAATTTAGAATCCCATGTTCGTCCTGCATGTCGAAGTATGTATGCTGGGGTCCGTCCCTATCCAAACTTCCCAATCTCTTGTGCCCGTTCGGAACAGTGAGATGTCTGAGTGCCCCTGCGGGTACCAGCTTGCTATGTCCTCGCTGATCTCTGCCAGTGCCGGAAAATCCTTGACCGCCTGCTTTGCCCAAGGTGTAGACGCTTCGCATACTCTCCCATTCTCCAATCTCCTGACTCCGCAGAGGCGGTCCAACTTCGACGTTCCAAGTATTGCTTCAGATGCGCTGCCAGAACCCGTTGGATGTTCCGCCCATTGCCGATGCCAACGTAGCTTGCGGATCCTCAGCGCGGCATCACAATGAGGTATCCTCCACTCCTTGAACACTGCGTTAATGGAGTAGCACCGGGTCGCACCATCCCCTCGAGACCAACTCATCCTGCCTCCTGCCCTTTTTCCTCCAAAGCATTGCCATGGTACTGTCGAGCGCTCCGAGGTGGCGTTCTTCTAGTATAAATGCCGTCAGCCCACTTAGACCTGCTCCTGATACACCAGCCTGAAACATGTCCTTCTTTATTTTCTCGGTGGTATCTGAAGACCAGAAGCAACTGCATTGTCTGTAAGCTACCTGCATGGCCTCCCATCTCCTCCTGATCTCTCCTGCACAGGCCCAGTGCTCGCATCTCTCTCATCGGCGTACCCTTGAGCTTTCTTTCCCTTTGCAGCTGTCGCGTGATCCCGTCTCGCCCTGGGCCTCGAAGAGAAACCAAATGGTTGGTCTTGGCTGGGTTCAGGCTCCATCCCCCCCTCGCCAGCTTGCGCTCCAGGCTCTTCGTGGTGGCGTCGATCTGCTCCGCTATCCTGCTCGCCTGAGACAGGGGCCCACCCTCCCTCCCAGTTTGTGCTCCCCGACGAGCCGAGATATCCTCGCTTTCGCCGAAAGCTGACTATTGCTCCGAGATTGCCTCGCTTACTCCAGTATGCTCCTTCTGGGTTGGGTGGGCCCATCGAAACCACAACGTGGATCTTGGTAATGTCGTCCATGAGCGTGCTGGGCGAGAGATCGTACTCCTGGTCTGTAACAGGGCCCATCGTATCGCGCACTGTCTGCATCTCGTCCTCCTCCCTCTCCTCCTGGTGTCATTGCTCCACGTACATATTGAAAAAGCCATTTAAGTGTCGCGGACGAAGGGTGAATCCCATCTGCGCCCCCTGCGTCGTCAGCGCGTGCGCCCAATCGTCGGCGCATTCCATGCTCATCGACGTGTAGTTGATCGCCTCGATGGCGAATGGCAGATCCTCATTCGATGTCGCGAAGACCGATGCCAGCAGGAGGTTGCGTTTCGCGATCGCAAAGGCATTGGTGCAGTCGTACATGCTGACGATGGTCCTTACTCCTGCTTTTCTCGCTCTCCATTGTGTAGCTTCGGCACAGGCAATCGCGTTCTCTTTTGACCTATTCCGAAGCCCTACTTGTGCCCAGCATGGGTGTTTTGGTGCTTTCCCGCTGTGATGTATCATTTTGTGCAAAGCCGTTACCATTGAGCAATGTGCGCGCGTAGCTCGTTTGCCTCCAATCCCCTGTTTGTCGTTGCCTGTTTCTGCATGGGCGAGATCGACCTGTGCCATTACAGTAGCGTAGCTTGGGATTGGCGACGCTTGATAAGGATGTCCTCGAGCTTGTTCCTGCACTCGGCCCCCATCCTTGCCGATCCCAATCCAGCTTTCTCGCACCTCCCCAGGTGGTGCGTTTTTTTTCTCGTTCGCCCGCAACGCTTCTCCGTCATCAGCTCTTTCTGCCCTGCTCGGCGCGTTGCCTGCCCTCCATCCCATCTTCTGTAGGGTCGCCCTGTCCACCCTGCATTGTGTAGTGAGCTGTACTTGTGCAAACCCTTTTCGTCCTCGCGAGGCTCCGCTGCTCGAATCATCTGCTCCTCCAGTAGGATCCAGTATCGCCCATGTAAGTTCCACTGGTGCTCCCCAAGGGGGGAAAACCATCTTCTTGGCCGCCTTTCTGCAGCACTTCAGCATGTCTCGTTTGTCTCTCTCCACCTGCGCTCTCAGATCCCCGCCCATTGGTTGTGGCATCTTCTCTGCGATCATCTCGTCGCGTTCCTTCTCGTATTCGTCTAAATCCAGCGGCTCCGATGCCGGGCCCCCTTCGCGAGAGTGTTTTCCCAAGTCTCTCAGCCATTCCTCTGTGCTCCGCCATGTTCGTGCCGAGAAATAGTGCCTCTACTCTGGCCCTCCCCACTTCCTCTGGTATTCTATGCGAAGACGATGCATATCGCTGAAGTTGTTGTTCTCGCGCGCCCTCCATATCTCCTCTGCCAGTCTTTTTTCTTGCGGCTTCCAAGTCGGCCCTGCGCTTCCGAAGCGCATTTTGCATCTGCGCCAGCCCCCATGATTTCCTCCAGTCTGTCCTTCGTGTCTGATTCTACCATGTCCACCCTCAATGTTATCCGTTCTGCCAGAAGGGAATGCCGCAATAACTGGCAGGCTGCCACTCCCTGGTCCTCCTGCTTCTTTTTGACTGGGAATACTTATTTCATCGCTTTTCTTCCTGCATCACTCCGTTTCTTCCATCTCTGGTCTGCTGTAGGTCGGTCCTGCAGCTCTCCACTCTTCCTCTGCAGTTCGCCCCCCAGGGTCCGCGTTCCGAGATGTCCCCGCGAATGCTTGTCCTGGGAGCGCAGCAGAATTCGTCCGGATCGCACTCCGAGGCATCCCCGCCAGTGTTCCTGCTGGCTGCTGGAGCGCAGTAGATTTCAGGCGACGGTCGAAAGCTCCCAAGAATTCTGCTCTCAGTCGTCCTTTTCTCAGACACTCCATCAGCA